>JARFIW010001122.1:820000-1420000 GCA_036346225.1 Platerodrilus igneus
CAGCTACCCAAATCTCTAGGAATTTTTCAGATTGCACCATCCCCAAGGGAGCTACCCTAATTTTAAGATTTCTTACCTGTAGCGACTTTTGAGCGTTCTTATAATTTTTTTAGTCATGCGATACATCTTGTTAGTCTAAAATTTTACGCAGAATTTGAATCTGCAAACAGATTTGAAATCGAACCACGACCTGCAAAGTTACACATATACCCTCTGCGAGATAAATCTTTCTCCACATTTCCACCCACGAGATAAACCTACCTTGTTTGGTATCAATCAATATTAGAATTTTCTAAGCTACCCAAATCTCTTTAAATTTTCACATAGCACCATCCCCAGAGAGCTACCCCATTTTAAGATTTCTTACCTGTAGCGACTTTTGAGCGTTCTCATAAATTTTTATACATGTAGCACATCTTGTTAGTCTAGAATTTTATACACAATCCGAATCTGTAAACAGATTTAAAACAGGACTACCCTTACCATTTTACACACACCTCTAAATTATAAATTTCCTGCGGCTCATACCTAAAGAAAATCTAGAAACAATTCTTAAAACTTTTATTACAAACAATTTTACTAATACAGTTTAAATTTTGTAAACCACATTTCTAAATACATATTCACAATTTTTATTCTTAACCTAGAACTCATATCGGCTTATACTTATTAATATTTATTTCTAAATAGAGCACCTTTTCCAAAGACCAACCGGACCCGCATGTTTCAAATTCCTCTGATTTTGTTCTTATGGTTTCGCTTAAGACCTCGTACATATTTTCCAGATTACTAGAAGACGTTATAACCACATTTTTGTGTTAAAGGATTTCACATCGGTAGCCTCTTTCCCCATTTTGGTGTAAACGCCGTAGAGTTCGCAATAGACTTTTACTGCTGTATGTTGTATTCTTTTTCATTTATTAATCGAATAAATCGCTCTTTCTGCTTCCAAAGAAACTCGGACACTCCATCGTCGACACTGGCGTTCTTTATGCGATAGCTAGCCATACGGTTGTTAAACGCAGTGCTAACCATTTCTACACCATCGTCGCTAGTAGCGGTAACTGATGCATTTTATGTCTGTTGCTCCTTAAATGTGCGGCATACGTAGTTTTTCCATTTCGAAATCGCATACTTTACACATAATTCGTGGTTGTTTCGTACAAGACCCTTTAACAGCTGGCGGAGCTGAACGTTTACGGCTTAATGACATGCCGTGCTGTTTTTCCTTGTGTCGCTGTAAGTTGCCCATTCTCGTAAAAGCGAAATCGCAAGTCCCACAGTTTAAGTACTTTGCTGCAGACGGATGTATAAGCAACCTTGGACGATGTTGCACCACAACATTTGTTCTGATGCCGTTTGAGAGCATCCTTCTGGTAAAGTAGACGTGACACGGCTCGCATTTAAAAACGTTTGCAGGTACCATTTTAGTACAAAACAAAATCCGCACTATAAGACTTGACTTGTAAGCGAACTAACTTATAACTAAAGAGTTTACTCTCGCGCACCGGCTTTATGTACCCTACAGAATGCAAACCGAAGGTTTCCGAAGACACCGAACGAAGTTGAGGATTCGGCGGGGAACTAAATGATGTCATAATCCTTGCTGCTCGTCCAATACATTTAGCGCTAATGCATGCACCTGCTTCGCTTCGTCGATGGTGTGAATGCCGCTAGTAGAAACACCGGAAAACGTCTTCCATGTTATACGGATCGCGTGCATATTAAAAATCCAAAAGGGTGGTAGCACACGCACACAAATTGTGTGCAAGTCGTGCTGTAGAAGATGCAATGCTACTATAACCAAAACACTTTAAACCATTACTAAGAAAATACCAACTTGTTGTCTACAGGATACTTACAACAATTTAATTTTAAATAACTTCTACGTCATATTTTAGGAAATGGGGGGCTTGAATATTTTTCCAAATGAATCACCAAGCGAAAGTATATGCCTAACGGTATTAGAATTACCCATTAATTTCCTATTTTTACGACCGTGGTTAATTATAGATTGAAATTTAATTTGTGCACGTTCGAGCTTCTCGTAAACTAACATATTTTAGAGCAACAATGCGCTGTATAATACATGCATACCCTTCGCCGCGCTACTGCTATTCTTGTAATTGCTAGAAAAGTCACTCTCCTTTTTACTGTTAGGAGCGATGCAAAGCACCATTTTTATACTTTCTATAGCACATCGCACACTTTTCGTCTGATAATTAAATTTTGCTTCTGTAGGCTTTTACACTTTCGCATAGCGGTCGGCCGCACGTATTGATTTCTAGAACCGGTAAGTACTCGATATCCTCCAAATAGAGAATTAGATGCTCGATGTCTGTCAACTTCCAATTCCCTCGTAAAAGGTAGAAAAACTCGGTCAATCATCCATTAAACTTCCACCCGCTACCGTTTTGATAATTTCCAAACATTTTCGAACGACAATGGGCTGAGAATTTTAAACCTCCGAGGGATCTTTAAGTCGTGATCAATTACACATCCGAGCTACGCGTAAACTAACATATTTTGCAGCAGCTGTATAATACATGCATACCCCTTCTCTGCGCTACTGCTATTCTTGTAGTTGCTTGGAAAAGTCAGTCGCCCTTTTTACTGCTAGGGTCGCTAAAAAGCACCATTCCATACTTTATTTATAAGTGTAGGACATCGCACACTTTTTTTGTCGGTTAATTAAATTTTTGTTTATGTAGACCTTTACACTTTCGCTTATTTAAACATCTAATACAATCAATTAACCACTTTCGATTATTCTAACGGAGACAACCATACATCCCACCGCATCGTTCTTTTTGAATCCAACGATCCTATGGGCTTCCACGCACTAACACCTAACGTATTTTTCCTACTATTTGTTAAACAAAAACTACCGGTATCGCCATTGTGGACGTAAACAGATGTTTGTGGATGTGTACGAGAGTATGTAACCATATACATTAATTAGTCTAAGCTATTTTATTTAGTCCGCGAAAACTACTATTTTTCTAATCCACAACTAATAATCGCCTTTATAGGTTTAACATTTCTACCATTTCCCAATGACTGGTGCTACGTACATGGAAACTTTAATTTCTTATTAGAGAGAATTCTTATTCTCCCGCGCACTGCTGCGTAGTTGCATGCCTACCCCTTTTGGAGGTATATTCTCGTTATAGGTTGTAAGACCCTCGGTTTTATAACTACACTTCGTGAGACCCTTTAATCTTTTTAATCGTATCTTTCTCGCCTACAATACAGTAGGACTTAACATTACTACCAACAAATTCTAATACTAGACCCCCATTAAATACGTCTTTAATTTTCCTACAACTTTTATCGACAAGTGTTATATTGTATTTATTATACGCGGGTAGTCACTCTTTTAAGATAAATATATTTTGCTAGGTATCAACTAATATTAAATTTTCTAGGGACCCCAAATCTGTAAACAGATTTTAAATAGCTCCACCCATACAAAGTTATGCCTTCTAAAGACTAATTTTGCCCATCTTTATTTAACTCCATCTTTAAAACCCTTTTTGCTACGAGACATATGCTTTAGCCACCATCTCCCGAGAAATCTAAAACCTCCGTGTCCCGCGAATACCACGTGGAGATAACACGTATACTCTGTCAACCAGGATAGAAGCAGGAAAGATTTGGAAGGTGGGCGAAGAACTTAAAAATTATGGAATTTAAAAACTAATATATACAAATATAAACAACTATCTTATATCTTTACGCCCCATGCGTAGATTGTTGTACTATTAGGAATGATGTACCTTTGTCATCTTCCTCGATAAACTAATTTTATTAATAAGCTGCGTATGCAAATCGTATTCTTTACTCCGGATACATACGCAGGCAAGTACTCGATACCATCAAATAAAGAATTGGATGCTTGGTGACTGTTAACATCCGCTTCCCTCGTGTACGCCAAAACACATCCCAGCCGTGTGCACCTGCCCATGCGCCCCCTCTCTGTGCGACTGCTATTTCGGGGTAACGTCACAGCCTTTTATAAATAAAGAACAATGTTATATACTATTATAAAATGTTTATTCTGACATTATACATAACAAATTTAAAAATATTTAATGCCAAGCATGGGGTCATTTAAACTTAATTTTAATACAAAGTTATACACAGAAGACAGTCCTTTCTTTATGTTTGTTTGGAGTGGCTTTAATTTTATCTAATTTTATTCGCAGCTTAAAATTTAAATCGATACCCAAGTCCTCTATCTCCTTTTCTAGCCAATAGTTTGATACATAAAGACCGTCTAGGTTTTCGAATTGTAAAATGTACCGAAGCTTGTCTCTATATTTAAAGTCTTTGATTCAATCGACAACCAGATCCATTCCTTCGTGTAATTCTTGCAGCTTGTGACAATCTTTTAATCGCAGCTTTCCACTATATCCTGCATACGTATCTTGTTAGCTTGATTGACTTCTTCTTGTCGGTATTGGAGAAATCCTTATTCTCCCACAGACTGTTGCGTAGTTGCATGTCCACCACTTTTGGGAATATATGGTTGTTATAGGTTGTAAGACCCTCGGTTTTAAATGATCCGAAAGGTTTTTACTAGGTAAATATACAATGTTTAGCGGAACCCCTTTGCGTGTGGTGTACGCCAAGGTTACGAAACCCGCATTCCTTAGTTCGTCTTTGTTATCTGTCATTTTGATAAATACGTTTTAGAATAACCTTTTAAAAGTATACGGATTTAGTACCATCCTTTTCTGCAAGAACGCCTACATAACTAAAGAGTCTTTCTTACTAACCGCAAATGCATACAGCTTGTACAACCCAGATGTATCTAAGTCAGTCCATCGGTACATAAAATAATCTTTTAATTCTTCCTCATTTTCTCTAATAAGATGTTCTTTGTCTAACACATCTTTGTATTGATCGCGTATTGTCGCAGTGTTCTCCATGTAGTCAATTTTCGCCTTTTTGCATCCATTTCCTCTAATTCCAGTTGTCTTTTCCTTCCACTTACAGCGTATGGTATACATAATGGGGCAATTTCCTTTAGCGTAAACGGATAGAGTTTACTACCAATATTTACGCGTTGTCGTACAACCTCTGGACGAATGTTAGGCGTATCTATCAATCACAATTCCGAAATTACTATTTCTTTTGGAATTGTAGAATATGGTGTTGCAGATTGTGTAAAATATGTACTACCTGCTTAATGTAGCACTTGCGTAAGATTTTATTTTATCTTGGCTATCTTCCTCTACTATCTCCAAATAATTTATAGGTAAATAGTTAAAACTAAAAGCCGAAAGCACATACTTTATCAATTTTCCCTTTCCTCTAGTTTTCGGACAACAATTTGCAAGCCCGTCAATTTCTTTGTATTGCCATTCCCCCAATACACGTACTGTAGCAGGTTATTATAGACTAAACAACAGCTATTTTGTAGCTTGTCCGATAGCGTACTCCACATTTTGGCAAGTGATACCGAGTACATTGGCGCCTTTAGGAAGTATAACACTATCTTCCAATAAGGTTAAACAATCTTTTAAGGGTTTATACACTCGTTCCGCACTGACATAGCTTCCAATTGCACAGTTGTATATTCTCGCTTCCAATCGCGTAATACCATGTTCTTTGGCCAAAGTAGACGCAAATGTTTCCCTTAAACGTACATCTGGACAACGTAAAAAATCTAGTATATGATTGCCAAGTTGTTTATTAACACCAGGACTTGTTATCTGACACACAAATTTGTTGTATATCTTAATTCTTGCATTGGTTGTTAGCCATGTTAAACAACCAATCCATGCAGTTTATCGTTGTCAACTATAATATTACACTTTTCTTCGTATTCTCCCTTATAGCAAAAGTTATGCTTTGTAGTTAAATAATTACACACCTCCATCTTGCTAAATATGCCCGCAAAATCTTGGGTTACATCCATGTCAAAAAGATAGAAATAATCTTTTTCGACTTCGTCTAATATATCTGGTAGTTCCTCCAATAAAGTTTCCAACTTAACATCTGCTAGTTCCACTTTGTATCGAACACATATAGGATTTTGGAATTTTTATTAATGCATTCGAGTTCTTCTTTTCCGATAATTTCTTTTACTCTCTGGCCCATCTTGTTAGTGCTTTCCAGAGAAAACGGAAGCTTAGCTTTAACACCATGCCTAGCGGAAACAAATCGGTTGAACTTTCTTCGTAGATAGCTGTTAAATGACCACAAATTTCTTTTTAGGATAAACATCCTTTTGTTTGCAGATGCTTGTTCGGTGTCAGAAAGGTCGCAAATTTTAACCAACATTATATTGTCACAAAATGGTTCTGCAATTGGTGTGTGTAGTCCACCAGTCAGCATCTTTTCGCCTTCGACATAACAAATATTACCAATATCTGTCACCAGATTATTGTTGCACATATAATCTGCCAACAGCCATAATCCAAATCGCTCATTTGTCGGTTTCACTTTATTCCCAAGAAGTTGAGACACGTTAATCACCTTGGAGACGCTCATGTTTACCGTTCTAGCTACTATCGAATACTAAATTGAATACGAAAAAATTGTTCTCTTACGTATTCTACAGAGTGAGGACGTATATTGCCGAAGATAGTCGAATATGTTGTTATCCACCCTAAGCCGACAGGGATGCGCATCGACATATATCCGGATATATGTAGGATGTTAAGTTAGGGTGAAATTGCCCCATAGGGTGAAATTACCCCACATGACCTAGGTTAGATAAAGGAAAATTAATAGGTTGGGTCAGCGCCGCGGCGCGACCTAACCATAATTTTCCTTTATCTAACCTAGTCCACATGTTTTTAATGGAAAAACTCATTAAAATGCAGTTAGTGCTAATGGGTTTGTAATGAGAAAACTCATTAAAATCAATTAGGTCATATGGTGATGTGGACATATGGTCTTTTGGTGATGTGGTCATATGGTCATGTGGTCATATGGTCATGTGGTCATATGGTCATGTGGTCATGTGGTCATATGGCCATGTGGTCATATGATCATGTGGTCATATGGTCATGTGGTCATATGGTCATGTGGTCATGTGGTCATATGGCCATGTGGTCATATGGTCATGTGGTCATATGGCCATGTGGTCATGTGGGGTAATTTCACCCTATGGGGCAATTTCACTAACTAACATCCTACATATATCCGGATATAGTCGATGCGCATCCCTGTCGGCTTAGGTTGGATAACAACATATTCGACTATCTTCGGCAATATACGTCCTCACTCTGTAGAATACGTAAGAGAAAATTTTTCGTATTCAATTTAGTATTCGATAGTAGCTAGAACGGTAAACATGAGCGTCTCCAAGGTGATTAACGTGTCTCAACTTTGGGAATAAAGTGAAACCGACAAATGAGCGATTTGGATTATGGCTGTTGGCAGATTATATGCACAATAATCTGGTGACAGATATTGGTAATATTTGTTATGTCGAAGGCGAAAGATGCTGACTGGTGGACTACACACCAATTGCAGAACCATTTTGTGACAATATAATGTTGGTTAAAATTTGCGACTTTTCTGACACCGAACAAGCATCTGCAAACAAAAGGATGTTTATCCTAAAAAGAAATTTGTGGTGCATTTAACAGCTATCTACGAAGAAAGTTCAACCGATTTGTTCCGCTAGGCATGGTGTTAAAGCTAGCTCGTTTTCTGGAAAGCGACAAGATGGGCCAGAAGAAAGAATTATCGGAAAAGAAGAACTCGAATGCATTAATAAAAATTCCAAAATCCTGTGTTCGATACAAAGTGGAACTAGCAGATGTTGAAACTTTATTGGAGGAACTACCAGATATTGACGAAGTCGAAAAGATTATTTCTATCTTTTGACATGGATGTAACCCAAGATTTTGCGGGCATATTTAGCAAGATGGAGGTGAATTATTTAACTCAAAGCATAACTTTGCTATAAGGAGAATACGAAGAAAAGTGTAATATTATGGTTGACAACGATAAACTGCGATTGGTTGTTTAACATGGCTAACAACCAATGCAAGAATTAAGATATCAACAAATTTGTGTCAGATAACAAGTCCTGGTGTTAATAAACAACTGGCAATCATATCTAGATTTTTACGTTGTCCAGATGTACGTTTAAGGAAACATTTGCGTCTACTTGCCAAAGAACATGGTATTACGCGATTGAAGCGAGAATATACAACTGTGCAATTGGAAGCTATGTCGTGGAACGAGTGTATAAACTAAGATTGTTTAACCTTGGAAGATAGTGTTATACTTCCTAAAGGCGCCAATGTACTCGGTATCACTTGCCAAATGTGGAGTACGCTATCGGACAAGCTACAAAATAGCTGTTGTTAGTCTATAATAACCTGCTACAGTACGTGTATTGGGGAATGGCAATACAAAGAAATTGACGGGCTTGCAAATTGTTGTCCGAAAACTAGAGGAAAGGGAAAATTGATAAAGTATGTGCTGGCTTTAGTTTTAACTATTTACCTATAAATTATTTGGAGATAGTAGGAAGATAGCCAGATAAAATAAAATCTTACGCAATGTACATTAAGCAGGTAGTACATATTTTACACAATCTGCAACACTATTCTACATTCCAAAAGAAATAGTAATTTCGGAATTGTGATTGATAGATACGCCTAACATTCGTCCAGAGGTTGTACGACAACGCGTAAATATTGGTAGTAAACTCTGTCCGTTTACGCTAAAGGAAATTGCCCATTATGTATACCATACGCTGTAAGTGGAAGGAAAAGACAACTGGAATTAGAGGAAATGGATGCAAAAGGCGAAAATTGACATGGAGAACACTGCTAGACAATACGCGATCAATACAAAGATGTGTTAGACAAAGAACATCTTATTAGAGAAAATTTTGTGAGTTCGCAAGAAGATTAAAAGTATTTAAAGTATCAAAACGTATGGATCAATGACAGATACAAAATCTGGTTGACAAGTGTATGCCTATCTTCGCAAAGGGTTGTAAGCAACTACGCAACAGTCTGTGGAGTTATAGTAGGGATTCTTACCGACAGAAGAAGTCAATCGGTAACAAATCCGTATAGGCTTTTACAAAGAATGATCTGGATTGTCTGAATCAAACGTACTTTAAAATAGACAGCTGAACATAAGACGAACTAAGGAATGCGGGTTTCGTAACTTGGCTAAACAGCAAAGGGTTCCGCTAAACATTTAATTTACCTAGTAAAAACCTTCGGATACATTTAAAGACCGAGGGTCTTAAACCTATAGAAAACCGATAGTATTCCCAAAAGTGGTGGACATGCAACTACGCAACAGTTGTGAGAATAAGGATTTCTCCAATACCGACAAGAAGAAGTCAATCATAACAAGATACGTATGCAGGATAGTGGAAAGCTGCGATTAGATTGTAAGCTGCAAGAATTACGAAGGAATGGATCTGGTTGTCGATTGAATCAAAGACTTTAAATATAGAGACAAGCTTCGTACATTTTACATTGAAACAGACGGTCTTTATGTATCAAACTATTGGCTAGAAAAGGAGATGAGGACTTGGTATCGATTTAAATTTAAGCTGCGAATAAAATTAGATAAAATTAAAGCCACCCAAACAAACATAAAGAAAGGACTGTCTTGTTAACTTTGTATTAAAATTAAGTTTAAATGACCCCATGCTTGGCATTAAATATTTTAAATTGTTATGTATAATGTCAGAATAAACATTTTATAATAGTATATAACATTGTTCTTTATTAAAAAGGCTGTGCGTGAAATGCAGTCGAAGAGGGCGCATGGGCAGGGGTCACGGGCTGGGAGTGTTTTGGCGTACACGAGGGAAGCGGATGTTAACATCACCAAGCATCCAATTCTTTATTTGGATGGTATCGAGTACTTGCCTGCGTATGTATCGGAGTAAAGAATACGATTTGCATACGCAGCTTATTAATAAAAGTGGTTTATCGAGGGAAGATGACAAAGGTACATCATTCCTAATGTACAACAATCTACGCATGGGGGCGTAAAGATATAAGATAGTTGTTTATATTTGTATATTAGTTTTAAATTCCATAATTTTAAGTTCTTCGCCCACCTTCCAAATCTTTCCTGCTTCTATCCTGGTTGACAGAGTATACGTGTATCTCCACGTGGTATTCGCGGGACACGGAGGTTTTAGATTTCTCGGGAGATTGGCAAAGTATGTCTCATGTAGCAAAAAGGGTTTTAAAGATGGAGTTAAATAAAGATGGGCAAAATTAGTCTTTAGAAGGCATAACTTTGTATGGGGTGGAGCTATTTAAAATCTGTTTACAGATTTGGGGTCCCTAGAAAATTTAATATTAGTTGATACCTAGCAAAATATATTTATCTTAAAAGAGTGACTACCCGCGTATAATAAATACAATATAACACTTGTCGATAAAAAGTTGTAGGAAAATTAAAGACGTATTTAATGGGGTCTAGTATTAGAATTTGTTGGTAGATGTTAAGTCCTACTGTATTGTAGGCGAGAAAGATACGATTAAAAGATTAAAGGGTCTCACGAAGTGTAGTTAAAAACCGAGGGTCTTACAACCTATAACGAGCATATACCTCAAAAGGGGTAGGCATGCAACTACGCAGCAGTGCGCGGAGAATAAGAATTCTCTAATAAGAAATTAAAGTTTCCATACGTAGCACCAGTCATTGGGAAATTGTAATAATTACCTAATCAACCGTCCGTCGAGGGCCTGTAAAGACCAGTCAAGACGGTTAATTAAGGCCAGGCAGACTAAACTCAGCGGCGTAGGTCGTGGTTCAAACTCTTAACTAAACCCTTGCTTGTACTTACCAAATATGCGATATGGATAAAAATCATCGATACATATATTAACAATTTATAATAAACATGGGCGCCAATCAGCGGAAAGGCACTGATACATAATAAAAGTAATCATGAAGTAAACTTCATAGTTTAGAAAAAAGAAATAACATTTTATTATACCATCGACTGTCCGGAAAAGCATATATATACTCATATAAATAAACAGTCTTGAACTCGAAATGAAATAGGGCCTACAGGGCCCACTATTCCGACATAAAATAAACGTAATTCTATCTAACCTAATTGATATCTAGGGACGTGCACGTCGTCACGTATACCTAACCTTAGCCTAACTATGATTAACTTTACCTTTAATTAATTTAACAAAAGCACTAATAAGATTGCATATCCTATTTTAATTGTTTACAGATTACTTGTTTTACAAGCCACTATGCTCATTGATAAAACAGAACTAAAAATTCCAAATAGACGCAATACCACACCTTATCAAATGTCTGCATCAGCGTTTAATACAAAAGTACAAGAATCTATTTTAAAAATTATACTAATAAAATTAATATTGTGCACAGATGCAATATATTACAAAAAGTATTTGTAAGTATAGTATAAAAGCGAAACGTTATTTATAAAAATATATTAATGCTGTACATCTTGTGTTAAACCATTTCTTACTTTTACAAAGAAAAACAACAATGAAAAGTCTTTGTAACCAACCATTTGTAAATATTCATAACACAAAACAACAAAATAACTTCGCGGGCAACATTGTTCATAAAGAAGTAACAATTATTTGACAGGCCCGATAATGTATGTACACCGGTACTCAGAATTAATACTCAGGTTAACTCGTTACAATTCAATAAATCGATGTAGAATCAGAAGGAAATTTATATCAAAGTGTTACTTGCATTATTAAAAATAAATGTCCTTTCAATCAAAATAAGTACTTACGTGTTCAAAGCACACTCAAACACGTCTTCACTCAAAGACACACATCAAAAAAAAAAGCCAAGAATCATTGCTGTTTCTTTACATCTGCAACCACATTCCTGCAGCCACATTCCTGCAAAACCCCAATGAATTCGTCCGGTCCTGCGGCCATAGGCCGCACCATATGTTTAAATACCAGAAACTAAACCCTCTCACTACATTGTATTGTAAATATTATGCGATCTCAGGTACCGTAGATGTATAACGAAAGCTTTTTAAAATATAGAAGAATTCGCTTGTATGAGGTTATTCCACCACGGTGTATGCAGGCTTTGTAAAACGTACATATAATTCCACCACGATTCGTGAAATATACAAGTGATAATTAAATTGTGTCAACTATTAATACTATAAGAATTGGTACGCAGTAGCGTAACATTATATAAAAAATAATTATAAAATTTATGCTCAACAAAGCGATTGAAAATCGGGTTGTTACAATGGTAGAAATGTTAAACCTATAAAGGCGATTATTAGTTGTGGATTAGAAAAATAGTAGTTTTCGCGGACTATATAAAATAGCTTAGACTAATTAATGTATATGGTTACATACTCTCGTACACATCCACAAACATCTGTTTACGTCCACAATGGCGATACCGGTAGTTTTTGTTTAACAAATAGTAGGAAAAATACGTTAGGTGTTAGTGCGTGGAAGCCCATAGGATCGTTGGATTCAAAAAGAACGATGCGGTGGGATGTATGGTTGTCTCCGTTAGAATAATCGAAAGTGGTTAATTGATTGTATTAGATGTTTAAATAAGCGAAAGTGTAAAGGTCTACATAAACAAAATTTAATTAACCGACAAAAAAGTGTGCGATGTCCTACACTTATAAATAAAGTATGGAATGGTGCTTTTAGCGACCCTAGCAGTAAAAGGGCGACTGACTTTTCCAAGCAACTACAAGAATAGCAGTAGCGCAGAGAAGGGGTATGCATGTATTATACAGCTGCTGCAAAATATGTTAGTTTACGCGTAGCTCGGATGTGTAATTGATCACGACTTAAAGATCCCTCGGAGGTTTAAAAATTCTCAGCCCATTGTCGTTCGAAAATGTTTGGAAATTATCAAAACGGTAGCGGGTGGAAGTTTAATGGATGATTGACCGAGTTTTTCTACCTTTTACGAGGGAATTGGAAGTTGACAGACATCGAGCATCTAATTCTCTATTTGGAGGATATCGAGTACTTACCGGTTCTAGAAATCAATACGTGCGGCCGACCGCTATGCGAAAGTGTAAAAGCCTACAGAAGCAAAATTTAATTATCAGACGAAAAAGTGTGCGATGTGCTATAGAAAGTATAAAAAATGGTGCTTTGCATCGCTCCTAACAGTAAAAGGAGAGTGACTTTTCTAGCAATTACAAGAATAGCAGTAGCGCGGCGAAGGGTATGCATGTATTATACAGCGCATTGTTGCTCTAAAATATGTTAGTTTACGAGAAGCTCGAACGTGCACAAATTAAATTTCAATCTATAATTAACCACGGTCGTAAAAATAGGAAATTAATGGGTAATTCTAATACCGTTAGGCATATACTTTCGCTTGGTGATTCATTTGGAAAAATATTCAAGCCCCCCATTTCCTAAAATATGACGTAGAAGTTATTTAAAATTAAATTGTTGTAAGTATCCTGTAGACAACAAGTTGGTATTTTCTTAGTAATGGTTTAAAGTGTTTTTGGTTATAGTAGCATTGCATCTTCTACAGCACGACTTGCACACAATTTGTGTGCGTGTGCTACCACCCTTTTGGATTTTTAATATGCACGCGATCCGTATAACATGGAAGACGTTTTCCGGTGTTTCTACTAGCGGCATTCACACCATCGACGAAGCGAAGCAGGTGCATGCATTAGCGCTAAATGTATTGGACGAGCAGCAAGGATTATGACATCATTTAGTTCCCCGCCGAATCCTCAACTTCGTTCGGTGTCTTCGAAACCTTCGGTTTGCATTCTGTAGGGTACATAAAGCCGGTGCGCGAGAGTAAACTCTTTAGTTATAAGTTAGTTCGCTTACAAGTCAAGTCTTATAGTGCGGATTTTGTTTTGTACTAAAATGGTACCTGCAAACGTTTTTAAATGCGAGCCGTGTCACGTCTACTTTACCAGAAGGATGCTCTCAAACGGCATCAGAACAAATGTTGTGGTGCAACATCGTCCAAGGTTGCTTATACATCCGTCTGCAGCAAAGTACTTAAACTGTGGGACTTGCGATTTCGCTTTTACGAGAATGGGCAACTTACAGCGACACAAGGAAAAACAGCACGGCATGTCATTAAGCCGTAAACGTTCAGCTCCGCCAGCTGTTAAAGGGTCTTGTACGAAACAACCACGAATTATGTGTAAAGTATGCGATTTCGAAATGGAAAAACTACGTATGCCGCACATTTCAGGAGCAACAGACATAAAATGCATCAGTTACCGCTACTAGCGACGATGGTGTAGAAATGGTTAGCACTGCGTTTAACAACCGTATGGCTAGCTATCGCATAAAGAACGCCAGTGTCGACGATGGAGTGTCCGAGTTTCTTTGGAAGCAGAAAGAGCGATTTATTCGATTAATAAATGAAAAAGAATACAACATACAGCAGTAAAAGTCTATTGCGAACTCTACGGCGTTTACACCAAAATGGGGAAAGAGGCTACCGATGTGAAATCCTTTAACACAAAAATGTGGTTATAACGTCTTCTAGTAATCTGGAAAATATGTACGAGGTCTTAAGCGAAACCATAAGAACAAAATCAGAGGAATTTGAAACATGCGGGTCCGGTTGGTCTTTGGAAAAGGTGCTCTATTTAGAAATAAATATTAATAAGTATAAGCCGATATGAGTTCTAGGTTAAGAATAAAAATTGTGAATATGTATTTAGAAATGTGGTTTACAAAATTTAAACTGTATTAGTAAAATTGTTTGTAATAAAAGTTTTAAGAATTGTTTCTAGATTTTCTTTAGGTATGAGCCGCAGGAAATTTATAATTTAGAGGGTGTGTGTAAAATGGTAAGGGGTAGTCCTGTTTTAAATCTGTTTACAGATTTGGATTGTGTATAAAATTCTAGACTAACAAGATGTGCTACATGTATAAAAATTTATGAGAACGCTCAAAAGTCGCTACAGGTAAGAAATCTTAAAATGGGGTAGCTCTCTGGGGATGGTGCTATGTGAAAAATTTAAAGAGATTTGGGTAGCTTAGAAAATTCTAATATTGATTGATACCAAACAAGGTAGGTTTATCTCGTGGGTGGAAATGTGGAGAAAGATTTATCTCGCAGAGGGTATATGTGTAACTTTGCAGGTCGTGGTTCGATTTCAAATCTGTTTGCAGATTCAAATTCTGCGTAAAATTTTAGACTAACAAGATGTATCGCATGACTAAAAAATTATAAGAACGCTCAAAAGTCGCTACAGGTAAGAAATCTTAAAATTAGGGTAGCTCCTTGGGGATGGTGCAATCTGAAAAATTCCTAGAGATTTGGGTAGCTGAGAAAATTCTAATATTGATTAATACCAAACAAGATAGGTTTATCTCGAAAGATGCAATGGATAGACGAAGAAAACTATTTGTTAGGTTTGCTTATAAAGCAAAGAGCAAAATTTAGAAGATCAGGACTTTAAAGGGGTATAACTTTGCAGGGCATGGTCCGATTTCAAATCTGTTTACAGATTTGAATTCTGTAAAATTTTAGACTAACAAGATGTATCGCATGACTAAAAAAATTTATAAGAACGCTCAAAAGTCGCTACAGGTAAGAAATCTTAAAATGAGGGTAGCTCCCTTGGGGATGATGCAATCTGAAAAATTCCTAGAGATTCAGGTAGCTGTGGGGATGATGCAATCTGAAAAATTCCTAGAGATTCAGGTAGCTGAGAAAATTCTAATATTAATTGATACCAAACAAGATAGGTTTATCTCGTGGGTGGAAATGTGGAGAAAGATTTATCTCGCGGGTGGAAAGAATGCGGGTGTGATGTAATCAAAATGGTTGGGGTAAAAAATTCCACAAGGAGGAGATTCATCTCCACAGGGAGAGAGCAGGTGGAGATTCTTAAAAAATAAGACTTTATAGTGCGAATTTACATGTAAATTTGGTCCAGATGAGTGAGGAAATGAGGGATTCTGGAGGAAATGAGGTGCTGATTCGTAACTAAATACACTACTATCCAGACTATAAAACGCAGTACACGCGCAATCTACGACTAAATATATTTAAGGCATTTACATGGTATTTGGGAAAAAATAGCCTAGAGGACTTCAATAACAAATGGTGTATACGAAAAGTGTTGTGTTGGACAGTTGATGAGAAACTAACGTTTAGTCAAGCGCTAGATATTTAAAGTTATTCATTTCAATGCGTAAAAATTGTTAAATAATTTGCTTGTTAAATATTAACATCATTTTATATATTTATATTTTAAATGAAAAAAAAAACACAATCATGTAACATAAGATTTGTTGTATCTAGAATATGTTAATGTAATGTACATATAAACTGTTTTAATAAAAATAATAATAATAATAATAATAGTAACACACACACACATGCACACACACGCGCGCACGCACACACACACACGCACACACACGCACACACACACATACACACACACACACACAACACACACACACACACACACATAAACACACAAAACACTTCTCAAACAATGCACAAACACAAAACAGAATTCACACACTTATATTGCCTTTTCAATATCTGAATTTCCGGCTACCGATGGTCAGGACTGATGGGGCAATATCCGTTGAGCGTTCCTCTTTGACGACTGGCATATGCGGCTTCCGATGGTCCTGGTCCTAAATAGGGATACCAACATCACATACACAACACACATACACACAAGCCTCACACACACATACACACACACACACACATAAACACACAAAACACCTCTCAAACAATGCACAAACACAAAACACCATTCACACACTTACATTGCCTTTTCAACATCTGGATTTCCGGCTGCCAATGGTCCGGGCTGATAAGGCAAATCCGTTAGCGTTCTTCCTTGACGACTAGAATATTCGGCTGCCAATGGTCCTGGTTCTAGAGGGGAAACGTAACACGGACATCAACATCACAAACACAACACACATATACACAACCCTTACACATACACACACACGCACACGCACACACACACACACACACACACACACACATAACACATGTTCTCAAGCGCGCGCACACACACACGCGCGCTTTACTGACGGTTACTTTCTGTGAGAAAGCCAGGACTGCTTAAATTTCAGGTAGCAGACTACTAAAACGTTGGAACAAATAAATAAATAAACAAATAAATAATTTTTATACAAGATTAAGAACTTATTCTAGCTTATGTTACAAGTATATAAATATTTTCATCAGTTGCAAAGAAAAAACGAAAATTTATTTATTTAAATACTTTCTGGTTCCATTTCAAATTGACATTAAAATACCAGTTTACAAAAGTGCGTTCTTTGTTAATTGATTAAAATCATCAGTTGTGATCTTCTACCAAGATTATTTAAATTTTTCTGATAAATATTCCTTATACTTCATCAAATAATTACCCTTGCTAACTTCTGTGTTACTTGTGACACACCAATGAAATAGATTTCAAACTATTTATAACAAACAATTTTCATATCATATAATAATTTAAATTGCTCTAACTTACACGTTCGAAGAATTACTTCTTTACTCAAAAATTACATGTTTGATGTCGTAAAATGAATTAATCTTGAATGCCAAATACTGCATGTATGCTGAATACTGAATTGCTCGAGTTTTACATGTTGTTTGACTTAAGAAAGAATGAATGACCCTTTCTAATTCAGTACCTGTTTATATACCAAAATAAAATCAATACATTATATTCTAGATCCTTCCTGTTTTATTTTGAAGCATGACACACCCTGGTGAAGTAATCTTTACACCGATTTCATGATCTTAATGAGCTAATTATGTGTAAAATTATCACCTTACTATAATTTATTATTCTCCTATTCTTTTCTATTGCACGTTAATGGTCGCGCTCTACTTCTATCCGCAATACATATAGCTATTAAAACGCTTATCTATCTTTTATGGCATACCAATAGTCGCGGTTCCTTGAAATGGGGCGTTTATTTATTGATACTAATAATTAACTTTCAGGAAGTAAAGTTAGGTATTCGTTTATTAGTAACTTAGACATTCAAACCTTCTGAAATTCATTTCTTTAAAATATAGTAAAATTCATACAGTGGTATTTTAACAAGAATGAATATTTTAACTTTTGTTTTAAATAATCTATCTACACACGGTATTTATATAGTGTTTTTAAAAGTATATCCAACTCATTCTCTGTCTACGGGATTTTATGCTTTATAAATGCAATAAGATCTGTCTCTGTGGCAATTGAAACATGATCTAGCGAATATTTTATACACGGTAAATTAATTATATAATTAATTAAAAGTCGCAATTGCTTTCTTAGTGATTGTAAATGCAATTTACCTTTTAGTAATGCAGCATATTACGTTTTCAATAAATAACGTACATATCTTAAAGACGATAGCTTACCATCTAAGTTACTTTTAGCAATTAGAGAATAATTATTTATAAATAAATAACGTGTATTTACATTTTAAAATAAAAGCTATTTTTAAGGTATCTCTCAAGAATTATTTACACACGCTGCTAAAATGAATTAATTTAAAAATTTGGTTTTTAAGTTTATATTGGTTTCACGAACTTTTTACACTTTGCAAAAAATGCAGTACACGAGATTTAATTACATAATTACACTTATTCTTATCCTGGTTAGAGAAATTAAATATTGGGAAATTAAAATTTTTCCGTTTTCTTCTCTTTGAGTGGTAATTTTCATAGAATTTGGGCGTTTAATGACCTCTTATGGACTTTTTATCATATCATTTTCCTCAAAATTAAAATATAAAATTTGACCTGCACCAGATTTCCTGTAATCTAACATTACTATTCTTTATTTCTAATTTACACACGGTCTCATCAAGCTGCATGTCTAACAGAACTCCCTTTCATTTGCAACACTACTCATCATGCTGTAGCAAATTCTCCTCTAAACGATCATAATCTCAGAAAAATATTGGGTATAAAATTTTCATAAAGTTGCCTAGCAACTACCTAGCTATACTACTCGTGCGTTAAAATTTAGCTTAGAATTTCCTTTTATAACCTACTTAGGTTATTTTCAAATGGACATTTTCAATTAATTCTCTTGATATGGCTAAACTTTAACCTTAAATGGTTCAGTATTGATAACGTCTAACTTGTTTTCATAATCTATAGCAATTCTTGACTCTCTATTCACAAACTAAGAATATTCCTCCTTCAATAACAACTCTACTTCATTTTTTACCTTCGCCTAGACATTTAACAAAAAATTTTACTGCTTCCTACATTATCCTCTAATTGTTTCTCAAACAGATTTACATTTAGACTCTTTTTACACTCTTATTCTCTTTCACTTCACCAATCCCTTTCTTTTTCCTACTCTTCCAATTTCTTCTCACATGTGAATAATTAAATCGTTTCGACAAACGAAACACCATTCCTCCATATTTATAGATACGACATTTCGCAGCAAGATTTGATTCTTTAATCAAAATTATCCCAAATGAATTATTAAGTTCTACTTTCCAATTTATTTCATCATTATCTAATATTTTACTACCTTTATTCATTTTATTTTTAAAAGCTACATTTATAGAAAGTTTTTATCTCCTGTTTCAACTCCTGCAATTATACTATTTTTATCAGTTTCATCTATTATTTCCATCTCTTCAGCACAATTTTCTGCATTTTCCAATAATTCTGACCTTTTCTCTAACAACAACACAACTTCAACTTCACCAGGGCACCTAATACTTAAACTTTTATCTCCTTTATCTTTCTTCTCCTTCTCAAATTGATTCAAATTCATACAATCTCCTTCCATTTCTATATGGACTTCCTCATCCCGTTTAATACTTTCACCCCCCATAATCATTACTTTATTCTCCGTATCTATTGTACCTCTCATCTTACTAATAAAATCCATTCCCAGAATGACATAAACTCTTAACCCTGGTACTATTAAAAATTCTTGCTCAACCTCAATCTTTCCCAACTTAACTTTCAGAATTATGATACTGTGGATACCTGCAAACTTCTTATTATTCCGCGATACAAACTTATTTCTTTAATAGGTATCACTTTCTGCATTAACTCCTCTGAGTTATCTTTTATAAAACCTTCACTTACTAATGCTGCTTCAGCTCATGTGTCTAAAAGTAATTTAATTTTTTCCTTCTACTTGTAATTTTATTATAGATAGTAAATTCATTTTTCTTATTAACTTTTAATTCAATTTCCAAATCAAGTTTTATAAATTCACGAACATGTTCATAGTTATTAATTTTTAAGTTTTGTCGTTTGATTTGTCTGTTTCTAGAAATCCTACCTACTTGATGTTTCAGGTTGACTCACTATCTCTGCATATGTCCTGCTATTATTATTGATCTTATTTATGTCATCTCTTTGTAAATTTGTCACATTTTTTCTTCCTTGGATTACAGTTCTATTCTCAATGGTATGGGTTTCATTGTTGTCCCTTCCCACGCCTCTCCTGATGACATTTCCTAGACTCCAATTATTTCTCTGGGCATTCCCCCTTCCAAATGTTCTGCCTTGGTACCTCTCCTTTTGATTATTCCTTTGAAACCTAAATGCATTCATGGACTGGCACTTTGGTCTGGTCTGCATCCTCCTTGGTTGACCCATTTCATCATATCGTTGAAGCTGCTCCAAAAATTCATCTCTATCTACTATATTTTGTAAGGCGATGCATTGCTGTACCTCCGTTTCAAAGTGTTCTGCTAAATATTTTATAATTTGCTTGTCCTCTAAAGGAGGATCAAGTTGTTTGGCAACGCTAAACTTCTTTGTTTAGGCCTGCCTAATATAAATTAAAAGCATGCTCCTCTTATCTCTCGACTACGATTTGTTATTTGCGCATCGCCAAAGGTGAGCGCTGGTTACAAACAACAAGATAAGTAAGTCGACACAGCTCTCTCTTAGAACACAGTCCATTATTTAAATGTCACATTCGCGCCGGTTTGTTGGCATTAATTATTAATTAATTAAATAATAACGTGGGTACCTCTATTCCTTTCCTTCATCACCCTCCTACCTAACCAATTATGTATTTAGTGGTGAGTGTAAAGTGATAATTGAACACGGGGTAAGTTTTTTATGCAACCACATTTATTACACATTTTATTACGCATTTTTTGTTATTGTGAACCAGCCGTTCCGCTTAGGCGTGAACATACCTTATTTTTTTGGTCCTTCGAGCCGGATGCGTGATATAATTGTCGTCGTGGTTGTAGGGGAGCTTGCTTTATGTTGAATTATTACAAAGTTGCTCTTAAAAGTATTTGAAATAAATTCACTCTTATCGAATTGTAATGTTAACCTCGTAATTGAGTTTGACCTGCATGTTGATAAACGGTTATCAGCACAGGTGGGTTTGTTTATATTTGGATTCAATTTTAATTATAAAATACACTTCAATTCAATTACATATTTACGTGTAGTTTATGCTATTCTGAAAATGTCTTTCGACAGCATTTCTTTGCAAGCTCAACAAGAAGCCTTATTTGGTCGCTTGCAAGGCATTTGGGATTATGCTATTTCCGCAAATGTAAGTAAGTTAAACTTATTAGAAGCAAAAATGCAAAGGCTTCCGATTATTGAAAATGCTCTCGAAAAACTACAGGTAGCAATAATAGAATTTACCGCTACTAAAACCGACCCGAAACTACATGTAAAATTAAATCTAGCATCTTTCGACGACTTATTTGACGTAGTTCGTGCAAAATATTTAGAATTGAAAGAAAATTCTACAAAATCGGTTTCTGCGGATGCTCTGGCATTTAAGGGCCCATCCGTTGAATGTTTAAAACCCTAGAAATTCCTGTTTTGATGGTTCCATTGATAAGTGGAATAATTTCATTACTACTTATCGCAGTGTTGTACACGAAAACAAATCTATTCCAGTCTCATTAAAATATTTATATTTTAGATCGTATCTCGATAAGGAAGCATTAAGTGTCGTCTCTGATCTAGCGTTAGATCCCAATTTGTATGAGCAAGCATTTAAAAAACTGGTAGATCGTTACGACTCACCACGCAGAATTGTTAATTTTTATTTGAATAAAATTCTTCAATTTAAATCCACTGGTTCCTTATCAAATTTCATAAATACACATTTCAACGCAGTAAGCACTTTGAAATCTGCCCCCGACGTTGAAGATTTATCGGACTTTATTTTATTTTCTCTATGTTATCGTAATTTGGATCCTAAATTACAACATGCATTTGATGCACGCGCGGATTCTAATGTGCCAACTTGTGCTAAGTTGTTCGAATTTTTAACCGCGCAGAATAAAACCTCAGAAATGCACGAAGATGTTCAAGCCCTAAAACCCGTCATCGTAAATATGCTACCGCACTTCAAATATAATCTAAATAAATCTTTTTTTGTAAAAGAATCCACTAACGATGCGCAAGTTAAATGCGATCGTAATTCGTGTCCCTATTGTAATGAAGGGCATACAATTTACGCGTGCAAAAACTTTCAAAAATTAAATGTTTCCGATAGATACACCGCGGTAAAAAGAATGTTGCGTTGTTTCAAATGTTTAGGCAATCATATTAAGGGCTGCAACTCTAAAGGAAGATGCGGGTTATGTAGCTCGAGATATCATCACACCTTTTTGCATAATGCATCGCCTGTCTCGACTTCGGGACCGATAACCCCTGTGACCCCTTCCACATCCGATATGAAAGAGACAATTTCTACATGCAATGTGTCTAATAATCCTAAAAATTATACAGTGCTTTTAGGAACGATTCAAGCTAAGATTCTGGACATCAATGGCGATTTTCAACCTGTAAGGTGCGTTCTTGATTCAGGGTCCCAAATCAATGCGATCACTTCTGCTTGCGTGCAACGGTTGGGTCTTAAATATGTTCGCAATCACAGTAAAATGTGTGGACTAGCCAATACCGCTGTTAATTCTAAAGGGCTAGTCGATTGTTTTCTACTTTCCAATTATGCAGATCAACGAATAAATTTTTGTGCCTCTATTCTTCCAAAACTTACAGGTAATATCCCTGGTTGTTCTTTACCACGTGGAATTTATGAACGATTTAAACATTTACCCTTGGCTGACCCTAATTTCCATGTATCCGCTCCGGTAGAAATATTATTAGAAGCGGACATATGTTGTAGAATATTATTTTCGGATAACGCAAATAACCGTCTTGGTAAACCTCTAGCGATTGACACTATTTTTGGATACGTGTTATTGGGACAGGTGCCTTCTCCGCAAGGACCGTCAAACGCTACTTCGCTTTGTATAATGTCGCAACCTCTTGAAAGCGAAGTAAAAAATTTTTGGGCGCTCGAAGAAGTCTCGCAACCTCCTGCTGTGAATATTGACGACAATTATTGTGAAGCACATTTTGTTAGTACCCACTCTCGCGATGAAACTGGTCGTTACATTGTAGCCCTACCCTTCAAGGATAATGCCGAACCTATAGGGCGCAATCGTGAAATTGCTTATAACAGTTATCTAAATTTAGAACGGCGACTTCGGAATTCAACCGAAAATCTAAAGGTTTATGATTCATTTCTCAAGGAATATCTATCTCTAAATCACATGAATGTTGCTCTGCAACCCTCCGATTATATTTTACCACACCACGGCATTCATAAAACCACAAGCAGTACTACTAAACTACGAGTGGTGTTTAACGGATCTGCTAATGATTCGACCGGTAAGTCTCTCAATCAACGTCTATACGCTGGTCCGAAACTGCAATCAGGTTTGCCCGAAATAATATTTTTATTTCGTTCCCACAAAATAGCACTTTGTGCTGACATACGTATGATGTACCGCCAAATTTTAGTACGTACACAAGATAGAATATACCAACATATATTCTGGCGACCCTCCCTCGACAGCGGAGTTCAAGAGTACGAATTGAACACGCTTACTTATGGTCTTTCACCATCCTCTTTTATTGCGCAACGCGTGTTAAAACAATTGGTGATCGACGAAGGACAACAATTTCCTCTAGCATCTGTGGCCTTGCTGAATCATACGTATATGGACGATGTGATTTCAGGAGCTAAGTCCGTTGCGGCAGCTCAGCAGCTGCAATCTGAATTAATAAAATTGCTGTCTCTTGACCAATTTCAGTTAAGAAAGTGGTCCAGCAATGACAACTCTCTTTTAAATCAATTCCAGGAATCTGAATTAGAACCCTCCGTAGCATTTTCTGATGAAATCTCTGGTATCAAAATTTTGGGACTAGTTTGGAACCCGAAGTCTGATAATTTCACTTACTATGTTGTTCCTTTCGAAGGGAATATTTCAAAACGTTCCGTTCTTTCATATATGGCTAAAATTTTCGACCCTCTCGGCTGGTTGACTCCGGTGGTGTTCTTAATAAAACATTTTTTACAACAATTATGGGTACAACGTTTAGGCTGGGACGACACGCCGGACACCGACTGGTGTTTGAAGTGGGAGAAAATTTGTTCCCGCCTTACTGAATTATCAAATTTGAAAATTCCTCGCTGTTTGTTTTTAGACTCGGGACAGTACCGACTTTTAGGGTTTTGCGATGCCAGTGAGAAGGGTTATGCTGCATGTGTTTTTCTACATGGCACGACTTCAGATAACACGAATTGCCATCTCCTACAAGCTAAAAGTAAAATTTCACCCTTAAAATTTCTTTCAATGCCCCGTATGGAATTATTAGGTGCTGTTTTGTTATCTCGTCTAGTATATTCTATAATCTCTAATAAATTTCCTTATCCCTTAAAAGAAATAAAATTATTCACCGATTCTCAAGTGGTACTAGCGTGGATTAACACTCCTTCTTATTTATTAAAAACATTTGTTGCCAACCGCGTGGAAATTATTTTAGAATACACTGCCATTCAACAGTGGTACCATATTTCTGGTGAAAACAATCCCGCCGATATGGCTTCTCGTGGTCTTATTGCGCACCAGTTGATTGACAACGATATCTGGTGGCATGGCCCATCTAACTGTAGCGATCTGATTACGGCTTCCAAGAATTTGGAATCTCCCCCTTCTCTAGAAATTCTTCAAGAAATAAAATCTCCCCCTAATATATTAGTTACTTCTACACAAAAAAATTGCACTCAATTTTTGGATAAATTTTCTTCTCTCACCTTGCTTCAGCGTACTGTTGCATATGTAAACCGTTTTATTTACAATTGCAAGAACTCTGATAAAAAATTATCAGGCTCTCTTTCTTCTGATGAATTACATATCTCATTGATAACTATCATAAGAGTTACGCAACAGCAGTTCTACGCCGAAGAAATAAATCAACTAAATTTAAACAAGGGTTGTTCTAAACAACTCCAAAAATTGTCCCCCTTTATTGATTCGCTAGGTCTTGTTAGGGTGGGCGGACGTTTGCGTCACTCCCTGTTGTCTTATGATAACAGACATCCCTTTCTATTACCGAAACAAGCCACTTTATCGCGATTATTGTGTGATAATTATCACCTTTATCTATGCATTTAGGTGCATTCATGACGCAATCACTTATTCAGCGAAAATTCTGGATTATTGGAATACGTTCCTTAGTTCGTCAGAGGATCCACAAATGCGTTGTTTGTTCGCGCTTCTGTGCGACAACTGCTCAACCGTTCATGGCCGATTTACCCCCTTTCCGTGTTCAACTGTCCAGAACATTTACTCATGTGGGAGTAGATTTCGCCGGCCCATTTTGATCAAGTCTTCTAATCGTCGTAATGCCCCGGTGTCTAAAACTTATTTATGCATATTTATTTGTATGTGCACCAGAGCGGTGCACCTCGAGGTAGTGTCAGAGTTATCTACCGAAGCATTTTTAGCTTGTCTGACAAGGTTTACAGCTCGTAGAAGAATTCCTGATGTTGTTTACTCAGATCAGGGTAGAAACTTTCTTGGTGCCTCGCGGTCCCTCAAGGAAGCTATCATATTCCTTAAATCCAACAACGATAAAATTTTCGCCGCTTTAGCCTCCCTTCATATCAAGTGGCAATTTAATCCTCCATACGCCCCAAATTTTGGCGGAATTTGGGAGTCTGGAGTGAAATCGGCAAAAGCCTTATTAGTTCGTACTTTAGGTACACGCCCTCAAACCTTTGAGGAACTATGTACAATTTTTTCTAGGGTTGAAGCCATACTCAATAGTCGTCCTCTTTGCCAGTCTTCCGATCCTAATAACGGTACGGATTATCTGTCGCCCGGTCATTTTTTAATAGGCGGTCCCCTTTTATCTCTACCTGAAATTACTATTCCGGAGGAAATAACTTTGCGTTCCCGTTGGCAGCGATTGTGTCAGGTTACTCAATCCATTTGGCGTCGGTGGTCCAACGAGTATCTTCACCAACTCACCCAACGTAATAAATGGCATTGCCCCACCATATTGCACAAGGTAAATGATGTGGTCATAATTAAAAATTTAAATACTGCCCCCTTGTGTTGGCCTCTTGGCCGTATTGAAAAGTTATTTTTTGGTCGTGACGGTGTACCACGAGTAGCATCTGTAAAAACCGCTGCAGGTTTATTTACACGTCCAATAAGTAAGCTTATTATCCTCCCTTTGAATGAATAAATATTATTTTGGTTATTTTCTCTCGTATTTATGTTCCGTTTAATTTTAAAAATTTTAAGGTTGTATTAAAGTTTTGTTTTAATTTGCCTAGCAACCTTAACATTTCTAGGGTGTATTTTTAAATGATTTATTTTGTTTTGGTATAAAACTTGTTCAGTTTTAGATGGGCGGTTATGTTTAGGCCTGCCTAATATAAATTAAAAGCATGCTCCTCTTATCTCTCGACTACGATTTGTTATTCGCGCATCGCCAAAGGTGAGCGCTGGTTACAAACAACAAGATAAGTAAGTCGACACAGCTCTCTCTTAGAACACAGTCCATTATTTAAATGTCACATTCGCGCCGGTTTGTCGGCATTAATTATTAATTAATTAAATAACAACGTGGGTACCTCTATTCCTTTCCTTCATCACCCTCCTACCTAACCAATTATGTATTTAGTGGTGAGTGTAAAGTGATAATTGAACACGGGGTAAGTTTTTATGCAACCACATTTATTACACATTTTATTACGCATTTTTTGTTATTGTGAACCAGTCGTTCCGCTTAGGCGTGAACATCTTTATGGCATACAACTCCCTTGTCATACCTGACTTGTTGCTCTACTTGCCCATAAGTAAGTTATCTCTAACCTTAATTTGCTGGTTGTCTCCCCAGAAATGATTTAAAATTTTAATCTCGAAATCTTTCAAAGAACTTAACTCACTTTCAATCAGTTCAAACCAAATTTCTGCACTACTTTTCAACATAGATCTCATGATATTTAGATTGGTTTGTTCATCCTAACTCCCCTGTGTTAAAGTTTTTATGTCATTTAAAAATATCTTAGAGTTAAGTCTATTGTCATAATAAAATTTCGAATGTTGCTCTAACGGAATACTGGTTGGACTCCATCTCATCGGTACCCCAACATAAATATTTTTAACCTTATCTTCTAAATTTTCAAACTTATTTTCAAAATTCCATAAGTCTTTTCTGAATGTCTGAAACCCAGCTTGACAACTTTGCTCGATTTTGTTTACATTTTGATCTAAAATTTTAATTTTCCTATTAGTTTCTTTTTAATTGCGTCCTGATTCGCCTTTATTTGAACAATTTCCTCTTTAACGTCATTCATACCCACTAAGATCTGGATTGATTCTAAACTAGCCTGAATAAAAGATTCTTATAATGAATGTTTCAAATTTCTCATTGCCTAATTACTTTTTTTCTAGCTCTGTGATTAATAAAACCACTACAATCATACATCATATTTGTAATTATATGAAAGATCCTTTTACAAACAATTAATGCATCCGCAACAACTTTCAATGCGAACACTATATTAAATATAACATCAATAAAAAAATACAACCTGTTTTCAACATAAATCTTACGTATTAAAAATAGAGTCCAAAATCTCTCTTTAAAACTAGGATAATCACTCACTTATTCTACAAACTTCAATCTGGTAATTATTATTCATAAACAACTCCATAATTAAATTTTCCTTAATATATACAAAATTTATCTTAGTATGCTATGTAATTTACTATCCTCCCCCTTAAAACCCGTATTAAGATCCTACAATTCAGCTAGGTTAAATAATCACCTTCTATAATGGCAAAAACCTGTCTCATAAGTTTGCCAACCTTTTTCAAATTACATTATCTTGACTTCTACACACTCTACACTGAATTCAAAAGACTTGCATACAGAAAGATCTCATCATACAACTTAATTAATCGATAGATATGTCCTAGAAATTCAAACAAGATATATTTATTTTACCATTACCGATTCGCTTGTTTTTTCTTTTTTCTAGAATATAATTATCAATCTATGTTCCAAATATCATTTAAATCGTTTCAGAAAGTAAACAGTTTCATACAAATTGCTCCGTATCACTCACAACAAACCACTCGAACCTTATATGCCTTATTCCGATTAAGAAGACTTCATCTTACAGTGTTTTTAATTGTTTTACTCATATCTGGGTATTAATAGACGCTTTAACGTCGACTGTCAAGTAACAGTTCTCTTAAAACCGCTTTAAAATCGTCTATCTTCCATAATATTTAAATAACTCACTTAGTAAATACTGTACATGTTAGGTAGAACTTTAACTACGTATCATATCTGATTAGTTCGGCTGCATGGTGACATTTGGAACAAGACTAAACTCCTCATTCAACATTCGATTCGCTTTTATAAAGACGAGTCTCCCTGACTTAGGCATCTAGAACTCTCGCGGTAAAACTAGTATGTCGTACTCATATTCTATTTGTTTGCTAAGGTAAGTGTATTTTTCCAGTTTATTCTGGAAGGTGTGTTGTTGGCTGTTAACTTCCGAAAATTTCTTGTTTAACTATCTTTCATCACCACCTTAGATTATATTATTATTGGATGAATGTTTACATATCTCAATGTTCAAGATTTTTTGCTTTCTAAAATTTTACATTTTTTGATTTTCTACAGTTTATCGTCGCTCCGGACTATTCACTTCGTTTACTTATCTAAACATTTAAGGTTGGTTCTTTACCTGCTGGCTATTAAATAATTGGTAAACGTTTATCTATTACATGGTTCTAGAACATGGAGTCAATTATCTATGCTCGTTCTAACCTTAAGGCTATTCATCTTAATTCGAAATACTAACGCACTTTTGTTATGAAATCTAATATTTTATACGCTTTTCAAACAAGGCACATTTCTTTTCTAGCGCACAAAAATTGAGTCGCTAAATGCATTTATAAGTATTTTATTCAGGCGGTATTACTTAAAATTTAACTGTAAATTTTTCTTAGAATATTTACGCATTTGAAAAAGACCAATTACTTACGAAAATTTTTTAGAATATGCGATTTTACATAACATTGAGTACTTCTCTAAACACAATGCTCTTCTTACAAAACGTGGATAAAACTTTCGAAAAACGCTTGTTTCGCATAGAACACTATAAATGCTGTTATTTTTATTTAAAACACAATTTTTTGTCTAAACTATGTAATCATCATGGTTTTTATACGGTGATACATTTTTCTACCGGACACTTCACGAATACGTTTTCTATAGAAATAAATATCTATATAATTGGGCTTTCTCTAGAATTTTCTCAAATTTACAACATTGAACGTTTATAACCTCTCTATGACCTTTAATCACACCTATATATATATATATATATATATATATATATATATATATTATAGTGTATTTGTAGCTAATTGTATATATAAGTCATAAGTCAAGCTCGGATGTATAGTAATAACTTACGAGAAAGTCAATTAGGCATTTCAGATAATTAAGGTATTTTAAATAATTAAAATAGAGCTTAGTCATCTTATGATAATTTAGGGTTAATTTAATTTAGTTGTATTTATTTAGAAAGAACGTAGCATAATAGTTATTGTAGGATAGGACAATAAGGGTTAGAAGCAACAAGGTAAAAATGTCACTTTTACTTTCATTTAATCTAGTATACAAAAATATAAAAGCTTTCCATATTCGTTAGTGTAAGATTATTATTTTGAAAGGTAAAACCAGAAACGTTTTAAAGCGTAGAGCACAAATTAAAATGGGGAAAGATTTCAAGGTAATATGTTACGATAAACAAGCCTATAAAAATTAATATGTTCCAAGAAGGAGAAGGACCGTTGGAAGTTAGAATAATCAATATACAACAAGGACAGAATAGAGAACATATAAGTATGACGAAAAAGTAGTATGTTTGTATAAGATATCGATTTAATTCTAGAAGTAGTATAAGAGGGAAGCTAAAAACAAGCTGTCATGGATGAACAAAGACGGAGCAGAACGCATGAATACAAGTGAGAAGCTGTATATTTTGGGATTTAATTATAGATTTAGTATACGAAGGAGACGCCAAACAAACATATTTTGGAGAGGGCAACAAAATCAATAATTTCTTAAAATATTATAGGCAGGCACGGATCAATTGAAAGCAAGGGAGAAAAATTAGGTTAGATGATTGGATGATACAGGTAAACGCGCAACAATTTTGTATTAGATAGAGCAAATATCCAGCTGCTGGAAGCATATGTGTGAAAAGAGACTGTAACGGGCATTTTTGTAGTTTAACATTTTACGCTTTTTCCCAATTAGTAAATACATCGTTTCTTTGGGATCGCTGTTTGTATAAAGGAAATACTTCAGAATAATTTAGATATGATTGCGGCATTCACGTTTTGGATGTTCCTTATGTTATTAGCGAAGGAGATAATAGTCGACAAGAGTTTATGGTAACAACTAGTTTATATAAACAGATTAGAGTGTAGTTCTGATTACTTTTGAAGGAAGTATGCTTTATAGGTAACGTGTTTGATTGACCACAAGTGCGGTTGTAAGGTCATTGACGGACGGTTTTAGTGATGCGCGTTGCTCTACTAATTGTTTTTTTTTGTTGCTTTTCTGTTGGAAATAAAAGTGGTAGAACTTGTTGTACTCGACCTGCACGTGCGTTTTACAGAACATTGACTTAGTGATACGCGTTGCTTTATTGATTGTGTTTTTTTTTTGGTGATTTGTCTTTTTATATTTCAACTGTGTGTGCGATCTAGTCTTCGTGGTCCTTTTTATCAGAGTAGTGCATATTTTGGATTATCCAAATACAGTTTTAAACTTGAGTGTTTCTAAAAAAAAACAACAATGATGATACAGTTGTAGCAGGTTTAGTAGGAAAAAAAGGTTACTTCTTATAAACATGTATCTCATTCACATGTAAAGACAGTTGATACTGTAGTTTCTGAATTTTCTAACCCCAAAGAATCTAAAATAGATCATTGTTTGCGCAAATTTCGTTATTCAAAAGCATTAGATTTTTCTTTGTTACCCTAGGTAGCAAATAAAACACCTCACGTTACTGTTATTAATGCATTACATCGTGCCTTGAAGGCCCGTGATTCTAAATTTTTATTACCATTTTTTTTTTACGATTTGTGTTACAAAATATTTCGAAATTATTGTCTCAGGAAATGGAATTAACAAGAAATTTATCAATGCTACATAGTTCCATCAGCATGATAATGTCTGCTGCTAACACTAGTGAAATACGTAGGTGTGATTAGTGTAAAGTGTAAGAAATTCCATCAACACTCTCACAGTCAAGGGTGAAGTGCTTCGTTAGTGCAGGACATCGTGAATCCCACACTTCAATTGCCAGGAAGCGTTACTGAAGGACTTTTTGTAAGTTGAACTATTTCCTACTTGTTATTACTTTAAATATCTATCCGTTGTTTTGCCATATCTTCGTCGTTCTGATACCTTTTACAATAGACTTGCCTGCTATTAAGAAAGAAAAAAAAGAAAGAAAAAAAAAAACAATCAATACTACTGAATTACTCATATCAATTGTGACTTACCTATTTATCTTTTGTTAACATTTTGTCTGATTTATGTTTAATTGGTGTGTGAGGAAACGTTTCTGCTACTCCCCAATATTACCTCACTTTGTGATAAAAAATTTTGTAATGCTTTTATCGTGATTATATTATATAGTTTATCTAAACAGTTTTATTTACATTCTACAAAGTACTGAATAACCTAGACTTTTTATTGCTGCTATGCTTATTCTTTTTTTTTCAGGTTTGCTTAACTAATTTTCTTGCAGGTATTGTCACTAACTCCTTACCGCCGCATACATTATATGTCAGTCTGCTTTCTACAACCCCCCCTAATCTCCGATTGAGCCCGGTCATTTCTTTGATTTTCTTTGCGTTACGCACGGCCTCGATAACGTAGCATAAATTTGGCGCCCAACGTGGCTGCCACGAATAACGTTACAAAACTATATGAACAAGGGAGATGAAAGATGTTTGTTTTAGTTTGAAGGCGTGAACATAATTGGAATCAATTTCAGTTGAAGCTAGTTTTTGCTGAATAGCAGGGACGGTTGGCTGTTTTTAAAGGTTTACCAAGTAATTTAATGTGTTTGTTGTTCGTAATTCAGAGGAAACTAAAAGCCGTTGGAGCTTTCACAAGAAAATAGAGGGGGTTATGCGAGTAATTTTAAGAAAAATGTGGACGGTTGGTGCTTTTACATAGAATATTATTGTCGGTTGAAAAATTTACGTGCGAACTTCAAAACAGGGGAGGTCTAGGATGTCTATATAAACCACCTTCAAAAAGAGTGGTGCTCTCTTAATTTTCTTCATTTCTTCGGGCATCATCGAGTTTACTTTTAGTGAGAGTATTTAATGAATTTATGTATAATTTCGCATAAGTTAGTGTTGTATGATGACAAGTCAAGTCATTTAAAATCGTATAAAAAATCCTAAGCAAACAGTAAATGAAGTATGTAAGTACAAACGATTACGATTGTAGTTTTGGAATGTACGAAAATTTGGAAGTATTTAATGGTGAAGGCAGCAATTTTTGATTAATTTATGATAAATGGGAATACGAAGTATAAATTTTGAAAGTTGGATGCTTATGGTTTACTTTTAAATAAGGAGATTTTGGAGTAGCAGCATACACAGAGTGATGGTGATTCAACCTGGGAGCTGTTTCAGGAACTAGTGCCATATTGGACGTCATCATTCTCAAGGGCAGGTTGGCGCATACCTGTTGGAAGATAGTTACCAGGTAACTAATTGTATAAAAACATTTTGTGGTGAATATTTGCTATGGCTCTTTTAATTTTTTTGTGCTTTGGAGTGTTTCTTATTTGATGTATTTAATGAACTGAAAATTCATGAGACTTTAAATGCACGTAAAATTTATTTAGGTAGTCAAGAATAATTAATTTACAGATACTAGGGCTATGTTGTAAAAAAGTATAAGGGGCTTATTTTATTTATGTAGTGCGGTAAATTTGCACTCACATTTAAGGAGTTTTACAATGAGCTCATGTTAAGACAAACGGGTTAACGTCACGTATGAGGAACGCCCTATTACTTTAATAAGATATTTGTTTAATAAGGTTATCGAATCGAATTACGTTTGAAAATGAAATTGTTGACATTACTAATAACAAAAGTGTACATAATGAAACGTATTTAGAAAATGTAATATTTATTTTAAGCAAATAGAGTGTGATGTATTTTGTGAATTGCGTTATTTTTGAGAGTGTGTGTGGTGTGAATTTCTTATAGGTTATAGCATAGAGGCAGTGGGTGGAAGTTTTTAGATTCAGCGGTACCAGGTAAGTGTCTGTGTTAGTTTTAAGAGGTTTTTGTGGATTTAGGAGTCAAGAGGCCCAACGCTGGTGCTCGATGGTTTCCAGAAAAATATATATATATATATATATATATATATATATATATATATATATATTGCCGTGTTACTCCGCTCTAATTTAGTACTTTCTCAAAAAACATTCAAAATTTTTTTTTAAATTTTCAAAACTCGAAAATTGCACATAATAGAAACATTTTCAAAAATTAAATAATTCAAAAAAATATATTTCTTACCCGTTTTCCTCTCTTCTTCGGTTGAATTGCCAATTTTCTGCAACTGCTTCCGGCTAGCTCAGTTGGACCTCCTCTTGGATATCTAGATTCACTCTCATATTCTCTATCGTTCACGCACATTCCCAATAAAACCACACAATACAACAAACATACAATCTTTTATTTATCACTATTTACAAATAAAATTCAATATTATCCACATTTCAGTGATCAAGTTACACCTCAATAAATCCTATTTTGTAATGTCCTGTATTTTAATTTAAATTATCGAACACATAGACTGTACCCGGAGTAAATGGGCCCTGAATAATACCTTATTTCTCATTCCTTCCTTATAATTTATTTTAAATCTACGTAAACTCTGGAGTATGGTGAGCTTATGATAACCGAGTTAATTATGAATAATGTATGCTTTTATACTTTGCATACTCTTACAACAAACTAAAAAAACAACCCATGTACTCTTCACAAAATTTAACTTCCTGATGGAACGTTAATAAGCTTTATATACACCTTCAGATTTCTATTTAAATACCATAATAAAGTTAGTTATACGTATTATGTTTAATACGCACAATAATGCACACTACCTTCAAAATTCACTCTCATACGTCACCCAATATTCATAGTTTATGGTTTATAACAACACAATTTCAAAGCTTTACCTGGAATTTCTAGAAGATCTCTGCTCCGTTGACGAAGCCGTGTATTTGCTTCTTTCTGATCTGCAGGCCGCTTCTAGCTATTAGTAGAAGAACCCCATTTAAGTTGAGCTGCTAGCGCTGCCTTCACGGTGTATCCAATTTCCAAATCCAAATTAATTATACTTTTTTCATAATTATTTAATTTAATCCACGTTACATAACGTCACTACACGAGTTTGTTAAAAAAAATATAGGTGATATCTCAATAAAATCTAAACTCGGCACAACCCGCGTACAAATTATGAGGCTAACACCGTGCAATATAATTTAAAATAATTTTATTATACTTACAAACTCGTGGTAACTTTCGTACGTAGTCTGAAGCGATCGAAATATTAAGGGCTTTTATTGTATTTTAGAAAAGTATTTATACAGTTTATGCTGCAACCTCCTGGCCGCATTTCATCCGAAGTCCTTCATCTACAACAACACGTTCTTAAAATTTTGAACTCAACCGATTTCTAAGTCCGCGAATTTCAGCGCACCGTTACGATCTTTTCTGAAAATTAATATACACTATTCTCGTATTTGTCTCATGTCCAACTAACAATATCGACCAATCGTATATCCACTGACGTTCCACAAATCCCGCCTATCTAACGCTGTCCCGTGCTTATGCATTTTCTACGTCTCCTTCTAACCTTGTTTGAGTGGTAGAAAATCGATATTCCTGTTCGCGTTCTATAACTCCATGTGGACCCCAAATAACCCCTCATTAATGTTTACTGCGAACACATTCGACCGTTTACCCGATATTCTTTGAACTTGTTTATTATCGATAAAAATAAATAGAACTTGACATTTAAAAAACACGCAGGTGCTTAATTAACCGACGATTTAATACAACACTTCTAGGAGCTTCTTTTCATGGTATTTCAACCCAACCGATATATTTATTTGTTATAACGAACGCTATTCGCCTTGGATTTATTGATTTTTCATGCCTTTATGCATATTATACGTAAATAACCGTTTAATTAAACTGAATTAAATTAATAAATTAATGGCATTGGCTTCTACCATTTATTTTCTTTGCAAACCTACTAAATTTTAATCATTTTTTGTAAAATTTTGTTAATACCTGTTACTTAAAAATGAACTAACTGAAATAAATTTCGCACGTAATTTCTGGTTGTTTCCTTTATACAGGGCCTTTTGAAATTGCTTCGTTTATATTTACCTTTAACCCTTTAAAACCACTATAATATATATATATATATATATATATATATATATATTGATATGATAATCGTAGAGACACCCTTTTCTTCTTTGTAATTTCCCTTAAATCGAGCCCCAGGCTTAAGCAGGCATTAAAAAAATGATATGATAACGCCGTACTCGGTGTTCTAGCGTTTTACTTAACGCCACCGCTCTGTGTTCTCACTTCAAATTTTACTAATTTTATTATTATTATGCCACGGCTAGCCCTTTTTAATCTACACAGAGTGCACAACGTTACGATGATCAATTTTCTCTTTTCACCCCTTTATGATTACCTATTTGAATTGATAAAACGAAGTCAATTAATTTCATATAATGAACGGAAATAATAATTACAATTTTTGAAATTCTTTAAATACACCCTTTAATCAATTAATATCATATGTATCATTTATCCCCAAAATGTATATACTTTTAATTCAATATAAAGTCACCAAAAACTACCTCTTTACAAAGAAAGCTGGAACGTTCTAGACCTCTTTATGCTTTATTACGTAAGTTTAACGTATGCAATGTTTCTTGTTGACTTCCTTACAAGTATTGGATAAATTGAATAAATTCAGTATTACAATTTAAATTGAAAAATATCTTAAAATTGAATAAATCTGACCTGTGATATGTTTTTCATGTTGTGGATCAACACCCCCTTGTTGTCTTCCATCGTCTACCAATGCTCTGCTTAGTTGAACCAATATTTGAGTACAGTTACCCATTGTTTTCCAAAAATCACCTCTTGCTTGTTTATTTTATATTTGTCTGCATATGCCTTGAATCTCTTCTCTTAAATGCTTTTGACGCAGATTAGAATTGTACCAAAATTCGATTAGAATTGTCCCATTAGAATCCAATTAGAATTAGAATTTTCCCCTTAGAATCCACTTAGAATTAGAATTTCTTTTCAACGCAGCTTTGAAATGTCCAGAAATATACCAGAAGTATTATTGTCAATGCAGATTTAAAGCCCTATCATTATAAATATTTAATTTAAATTAATTACTCAATTTCTACTAACGTTTTCTATAATAAAAAAAACGGCAAAAACTCTTCATATATGCTTAACGTAATTGTTGCACTATTTTCACTGTAACTTAAATTTGATCTATTATACTTTATTTGTTTTACGCGTGAATTTCTGGTTAACAGTGTCGTAGCTTCGACGTGCATCAGTTGTGGACTGAATTGTGTTACCAGCGAATGGGTGTTAAATAGTCTTTTCACACTACCTCTGGGTTGGGTTTTCAAGCAGTTCTGCAGATTATTTCAACCAACCAGGTTTTGTCTTTAATATTCCCTGTATTTTGAAGCTGTTTCTGATGCAATTAATTCGGATTTCCGTGTAATGGTGTTTATTTGCGGTCTTTGATACTTTGTTTTTTGTTATCTTTGCCATACGTTGTTTTGTGTAGATATCGCCCTTTGGATAATTGTACAAAATAAATGATATAACTTTAATGCTGTTTTTGTTTGTGTATTTATGCATCTCTAAAACTGCGTTTTCTTAACAAAGCGCTTATTGTTCCAGCGTAAGTGCTGAAGCTTTGTTAGGTTTTATATTTTATCTACGGCGTCTGTATTTTATAAATTATAGAACACTTCTCAATTACATGTACGATCATTTCTTCTGAATACGCGTTCTATTGTTAAAAAATATTCTTACTGGCATTACTTAAAATTAATAACGGTCTATATACAGGGTGTTAAATGCTTGCTATTTACATAATGTACGAATTACTTATTTTTCTGCTAGATACGCGAGTTATGTATCCCCCAATTACCTATATATTGATATATTGAATCTAATAGGAATTATTAGAAATTATTAAGTAAAAGTATAAGTTCAATGCAACATTGTAACACAAGGATAACCCAGAGAGGTTATCGACAGTTCATGAGAACGGACATGCAACTTTGCATCCGTGAGGGCAGTAATACTGCAGGTGGCAGGTCACAGGCGATCAACAGACCGCAATTACTTAGAATTAAGATTGATACATTGTAACAAAGTGTAAAGCAGACATGAGATCTGCAAGTTCCCACAAGCCGTGTGAGGGGCAGGTTATTATAAAAAGCCCGGGAGCTCAATGCCCGGCAGTCAGTCTTCGAACTCTATACTTCGTTGTTCAAGCTACTCACTAGTACAATAATTATTTTTTAGTATTATGTACAAGTTATCTAAATTTTAATTTCAAATAAATTTGTTAAAGTGTCAAAGTTTTTTTTTAAAAAAACACAGCTCCAAAGGCCCGAACTTTAACTGGCGCAGTCGTAACGGATGTCAAAAGGGCACTGAAAATCCAAAAATCGGAAGATTGGTGACCAAGAATTTTAATTCGAAATTTTGGCAGAACCCAAACCAAGTTGGAGGAAGAACAAGCATAGTCTAAATCCAACAAACAGACCAAGGTGGACAAGATACAGCATCGATCGAGCCCACCAAAGAAACAGATGAAATTAATGTAAGTTCATTTCCATACCTTTTTTTTAACCAGAAACTACAATTGATAATATGCTACTATTATAATTATTGATTACCATTTATTATTATTGTTTTATGAATTTTATTTTATGAATATTGTTTTGAAAATAGGTACAAAGAGAATTATTTTCAAAAAAACGAGACTGTATAACATTCTATGAGACTTGAATTTTAAAAAGAGATTTTCTTAAAAAGCAAAAAAGAGACTTGATTATTTACAAAGAGATTTTCTTTTAAAAAGTAAATGAGAATTGATATTAAGAGATTCTTACCACAATTATTAGAACGAAAATAATCCAAAAAATAACGGGCGCACATTCACTAACACCAAAATAAGAAACATTAACCAGCGCGATTCAAAAGCACGTTTTCAATCCGGTAAAATAAAAACACAGAACGCAAAATTAATTTCAAAGCTAAAGCTAATCCTTTAACGCAATCACAAAAACGATTATTTAAAACATTGACCTCTATAAAACTGTATGAACCACAGCAAGAACATTCTGCATTAACTAAAACTACGGTAACCTAAAACCACTGTAATCTAAAACGCCATCCGAAGAAAGCAAGATGCATCCTTTATTACACATTTAAAACCTGAGAGAAAATTGCTTTCAGAACCTTGCATAGTATAAAGCAACGCAATTTGCATTATTAAATCAATCATAAAAGCGTATGAAAATTACACCACAACGAGCTATAAATAAATTGCAGTACAAACACGGTATAAAATCTAAACGTCTTTCAATTAACTAATCAGCATTTATAAAGTGCATTATTCCAATACGAATACAGAATAACGCTAAACGTTATCATACGCTCATAATTGTAACCTGAAAACTTACGGGAGATTCAATTACAAGTCATCACCGAGATATCTAAAAATAAATAGACGTAACACTTTATGCAAGCAGTTAGCAATTACAGAAGCGAAGTATCTAATTTCTATTAACACCTGTAAGTGTTAATAATCTCAACAAGTATAGTCATATGTACGCAATTATTACAAAGTAACAAAGATTACATCCTTTAGTATTCAATTTCAACAATAAAGTGCAGAAGTAATTAACCTCAAGACATAATTACGCAACTCAGTAAAACCCACGGAAAGAGTATTAATTACAAATTAACAGAATTTAACTAAAACAACGCTAAGCGAGAATAAATCCATCCATTTCAGATTCCTTAAGAAGCAGAAACTCAAGACAAATTAAAAGCGGCATAAAAACAAGCAAATACAAGACTACGGTAATTAATTCAACGTTATTGAATACAAATCTCACGAGTTCATCACCGCACTGTGTAACTAAGCACAAGTAACAGCGACTACGATTCTAAAAATAACCAGACGCAGTCTAAACTTAAAATTAATAAATCCAAACCAAAATTAATATTACAAGTACGAAATTAATCTCAATTTTACCAAATTTTTTATTTACTTAATCTAAACTGAAAATTAACAAATCCTGACCAAAAATAACGCTGAAAATAAGCAAAATAAATCTCAATCTCTACAAAATTTGAAATTACCTAATCTAATTGAAAGACTAATAAACCCAAACCGAAATTAACGTTTCAAATAAGAAAATCATTCCCAATTTTTACAAAATTCAAAACTATTCAATCTAAAAGGAAAATTAATAAAACCAAAAGCAAAGTTAACATCACAAATAGCAAAACCAACCCCAATTTTTACAAAATTCGAAATTATTTAATCCACAAGAAAAATTAATACATCCCAAGCAAAGTTAACATTACAAATAGAAAATCAACCCCAATTTTTACAAAATTTGAAATTTCACAACCCAAACGGAAAATTAGTAAATCCAAAGCGAAAATAACAATACAAATAGCGAAATAAAGCTTAATTCAAAAAAAAAAAAAAAATTTAAAATTTCCCAAAATCGAAAACAACCCTTAACCAACATGAGTAACACAGACATGCGACTCTATTTGGAGACAATACAGATATTTGATGGCACGGAAGCACATCTCTCAAATTTCATTGGAGCATCTGAAATGTTCCTAAAAACCTTCTACAAACCCGGAGATGACCAAAGAAATTCATTGCTTATACGCTTGGTAATAAGTAAACTAACCGGAAGGGCACTAACCTTAATCGCCAGTAGGGACGATTTACAGGAATGGGAACAGTTTAAACAACTACTAATTGCATATTTTGGAGACCAACGTAACATAAAATGCCTGGTACGAAACCTAATAAACCTTAGAATGGAACACAACCAATCCCCCTACCAATTCGGAATGAAATGCCAAGACGTGAGAAGTTTAATTTTAACAAAATTAAAAATCGAAGAACCCGATCAAAACGTTAGACATTTAAAACAAAATGTATGACGAAATGGCACTAGACACATACATAAACGCTTTACCAGAACGACTATCGGATAAAATCAGATTCCAACGACCCCAAAATCTAGAAGAAGCTATGAGCCTAGTAATAGAAGAAGAAAATGTAATGTATTACCGCAACAGACTATACAACCCCAACGCGAATAAAAGTTATTCACCAATAAAACCATACAAGCCACAAGACAAACAATCCCTCAACAAAATTCACACCCTTTAACGCACAAACAAATCAACCGCGAAGTAATAACCCAAGTTTTAACAATACAAATTTTAATAATCAATATAAAAAATTTTCAAGACCAACATTTAATCCAACTTTTACGAAACCAGCATTCCAACCAAGATTTAATCAAAACCTAAACCAACAAAGACCAGCATTCAACGCAAACCCCAATAGAAATACACCAATGACTAATAATAATAACAACCCTAATAATTATTACAAACCAACACCAATGGATACCTCATCTGGTAACACCAGACAAAATACAAAAATAACACATATCCGACCAAACCCTCATCAGAAACGCAATTTTACATCGGAAGAACTATTCCATCAAGAAATAGAAAAATTTGACACTGACCAGAATAATTACATTGAGACACCTACGAACAATGAATCAAACCATGCAGAAACTTACGAACGTGACGAACAATACGAAACTTACGAGGAGTACGACGACGAAAACTCAAACTCAAATTTTCAAATGGACCCATTCATAGACAACCAAACTTAATAAACTTAAATAACATAAATCACTTAGTATTACCATACATAGAAATACCCCACGCCAAATTCAAACTATTAATCGACACTGGATCCTCTAAAACATTAATTAGCCCCAGAACCGTACAAAAACATTATTTAGATTATGTAGAAAGAGAACCATTTAAAATTAAAACAGCCCATCAAACAACACTACACCAATTCGTAGCAAATATACCCTTACCGTGAACATTTAATGTTAAAATGAAACATAAATTTTGTGTATTCGAATTTAACGACAAATATGACGGATTAATCGGAATGGACCTTCTAAGAAAATTAGGAGCCAACATTGACATTAAAAATCGCTTATTAAGGACAAAATACGGAAAAATCCCAATTAAATTTCAAAACACACAAATTGAACAAAAATACACTATAGAACCCCGAACGGAAAGAAAAATAAAAATCCCAGTAAAATCTAACAAAAATTTAGGAATAATAAATCATATGACATTTCAACAAGGAGTAGAAACCCCAACTGCCTTAGTACAAATAAAAGATAACTATGCAACCACAACAATATTAAATTCAAACGACTATCCCGTAGAATTATCATTGACCGACCCAATTAACGTAGAAGAACTAAATTTTAACGAAATGGAAATAAACGAAAATTTAGAAAACGATTACAACGCAATAGAACATGATGAAATGTTAAGAGAAAATTTAACTAACATCCGCTTTAATACCGATATCAATCAAGAAGAAGAAAGAGCAATTAAAAACTTATGTTTTGAATACCGAGACATATTCCACTGCGAAGGAATACCATTAACATTCACCAACACAGTAAAACATAATATCGAGTTAACAGACAATAAACCAATCTTTACAAAAGCATATAGACTACCTCATGCAAGCCAAGAAGAAGCTGACAGACAAGTAGCAGACTTATTAGACCAAGACATAATCCAGCACTCCAATTCACCATGGAGCAGCCCCGTGTTAATAGTACCTAAGAAATTAGACGCAACCGGAAAGAGAAAGTACAGAATGGTAATAGACTATAGAAAGTTAAATGAAAAAACGGTAGATGACAAATATCCACTACCAAATATTACCGAAATTTTAGACAAATTAGGCAAATGCCAATATTTTTCAACATTAGACCTAGCATCAGGATACCATCAGGTAGAGATGGAAGAAAAAGACATATCAAAAACGGCCTTCAGCACACCTAGAGGACATTACGAGTACAAACTAATGCCATTTGGATTAAAGAACGCACCCGCTACCTTCCAGAGAGTCATGGACAATATACTACGAGGAATACACAATGAAAAATGCCTTGTATACCTTGACGACATCATAGTTTATTCTACATCATTGGTAGAACACATAGAAAGATTGAAAGAAGTATTCGAAAGACTTAGACAAGCACATTTTAAAGTACAATTAGACAAAAGTGAATTCTTACAAAAAGAAGTATCATTTTTAGGACATGTAATAACACCCCAAGGAGTAATGCCAAATCCAGACAAAACAAATGCAGTTCTAAATTACCCATTACCAAAGACAACCAAAGAAATTAAAGGATTTCTAGGACTTAGTGGTTACTACCGCAAATTCATTAAAGGTTACGCTCAGATAACCAAACCCTAACAAACTGTTTAAAAAGGGAAACAAAATTGAACACACCCCGGAATTTATTAAAGCCGTAGACAAAATTAAAAACATATTAACGAATCACCCTGTATTAGAATACCCAGACTTTACAAAACCATTTATACTGACGACAGACGCATCGAATGTAGCATTAGGCGCAGTATTGAGCCAAGGAAAAGTAGGTAGCGATAAATCTATCAGCTACGCATCCAGAACCCTGAATGAAACCGAACAAAAATATAGTACCATAGAAAAAGAATTATTAGCCATAATTTGGGCAACAAAATATTTTAGACCTTACATATACGGAAGAAAATTTTACATATATACCGATCATAGACCACTAGTATGGTTATGCAAACTGAAAGAACCGAATTCATAATTACAAAGATGGAGAATCAGACTCGAAGAGTATGATTACGAAATTATATATAAAAAAGGAATTTATAACAACAACGCAGACGCTTTAAGTAGAATTCAACTCAATGCATTAGAAACTGAATCCATTATAGGAAACGTAGACGAAGCAGAAATAAGGGAAGATCCAGACGAGATCGACACAATACATTCGACACAAAACGAAGAACCAAAAAACGCGATTAAAATCTTAAACGAAGCAATCGATATGAAACCCAATCAATTTATAATAACAGAAGTTTTAAATAACCCTAATCCAGTAAAATATACAAAAGTAGATAACAAAAAGATATATCAAATTCAAATAACAAAAGATGACAACGAGAAACAAATAATTAAAATTCTAAAAGAATACACCCCCGAGAAAAAACGATTTTATTTTTATTTCAACACCGAACATTTATACCAAAGATTTTCAGAATTATACGTTAAACTATTCAACAACTCTGGACCTGAACTCATCAGATGTACTAGAAAACTAATAACACTAGACGACCCTGACGAAATAAACGATGTAATTAGAAATCAACACGAAGGAAAAACCAACCATCGTGGAATTAACGAAACAATAAAACAACTCATAAGACGTTATTATTTTAAAAACATGAAGGAATTGACCACAGATTTCATTAACCAATGCGAATTATGTGACAAAGCGAAATACGATAGGAAACCCCCAAAGACACCCTTAATGTTAACCAAAACACCCGACAAACCATTTCAAAAACTACATGCCGATACTCTAGTAGTAGAAGCGCAAAACTATCTAACAATTGTAGACGCATTTACAAAAATAGGCCAAGCAATACCAATCACATCCAAAAATAGCATTGACGTGACCTAAGGATTTTTACAATATTTCACATTTTACGGAACACCGAATCAATCACTTTAGACAATGGTAGCGAATTTAAAAACGAGACAATACAAAACACTTTAGAACTCCACAAAATAAAAATTCATTTCATAACGGAAAACCACCCTGAATCAAACGGACTAATCGAACGATTACATTTAACCCTGTTAGAACAAATTCGATTATTAAGAATAAATTATAAAAAGGAACATATAACCAATTTAATGTCATACGCACTAATCGCCTATAATAACACAATTAACTCATCAACAAATTTTACACCCTTAGAATTAACCTTAGGACATTCAGATTCACGAAATCCCTATGACATACACTACAATAAAGAAGTATATCAACAATATGCGAAAGATCACAAACAAAAACTAAAAATAACTTATGACAAAGTAAAAGATAAATTAGAAAACGATAAGGAACGTATCACCACAACCCGAAATAAAAATACCGACTCAAATAAATTTTCAATAGGACAAACCGTGTATGAGAAAAACTTTCAAAGCAAGCGACACAAAACAGCACCCAGAAATTTAGGACCATTTAAAATTAAGAAAATATCAGATAAAAACATAGCAGTAGTAGACAACGGTAAAATAACAAAGTACATTCATTTGAAAAAACCTAAGACACCCTGTAATTTCAGATGGACAATCATCACCCTTACCGTCAACCTCCACCCAGGTAGAACGGACAACCAAGTAATAATAGAAGATATAAAAAAGAACACCGGTATACTACCAATTAAATTAGGCAGTATGCAAAACACGATCGACTATTGGACATTCGCACAAAAATTCGACCTAACGGAATTAAAACAAGAATTTCAAACAATCGCAGAAAATTATGACCGATTAAAACAATCAATGGACACAGCAAAATTCGGAAAAGAATACGCAATAGAAATGATGAATTACAACAGTATAATAGAAAGCATTTTAAGAAACATAGAAGATAAACTTAATAGACTAATACCCAACGAACAAACTACGAGACGAAAAGAGGACTAATCAACGGATTAGGTAACATAATAAAAGCTATCACAGGCAATTTAGATAACCAAGACGCAGAACGTTATGACAACACAATACAACAATTAATTGAGAATCAAAACGACATAAAACCATAATCAGCAACCAATTATCGTTAACCCAATCAACGATTATAAAGTTCAACGAAACATTGAGAAAGTTAGTAATAAATCAGGACAGTATAGCCAACCGAATGCAAACCCTTGAAACCACCATGCAAACTACCTCGTTAGGCATGCGAGATTTAATTAAATTTAATACAATATTTACTCAAATAATATCCACCCTTACTTTAATGCAACAAATTTTAGCAACGTTAGAAAACGCAGTAACATTTGCAAAATTAAATACCCTACACTCTAGTATTATTGAACCAACCGATTTATTAAACGAATTAATAAGAATTAGATCACTTATAATTAACAGTAAAATTACCTTTTGATGTAACAGAATCGAACATTCTAATATTTGAAAAGATAGCTATAGTAAAAGGCTACATTAAGAATAACGAAATAATATTTTTAATTGAAATCCCGATAGTAGAAAGTAACAATTATCATTATTATCATTTATTTGCTTTTCCAACAAAGGTTACTAGCACATACCAAGTAATCATACCCAAAACCAAATTCCTATCCCTAAATGAACTGAGATATGGTTATACAAACGAAAAATGTACTGAAGTAACACCAAACCAATATTTATGTCAATCGATGACGACAACAACCATTCAAGAAGACAGCCCTTGTGAAGTACAACTATTAAAATTCTCAAATCATTACGAAAACTGTGAAACCAAACAAGTGCAAATAACTAATATGAAAATTCAAAAGTTACAGATAACAAATGGATAGCCATTTTCCCAACAGAAGTAATAGCAACCATCCACTGCAACCAAGATGAAAATAACCAAGCATTAATCGGAAGCAAACTAATTACCCTCAAAGAAGATTGTTATGTGAAATTGAAAGAAGAAGTAATCAGAGTTTATCAAGATCCCATAGCAACAAAGAAACTTGCAAACCTACCGGAACTACAGTTCAAGATACAACAAGAAGACGAAGAAATAATCAAGAAACCTATGAAGCTAGAGCATCTAGACTTAGACGATCTCAACCACGCCGTGAAATTAGTGGAAAGTTATAAAGAACAATTAAGTGAACTCAAAACGCCAAAGTTACATTATAATAATATAAGTGTTTGGACAATTGTCATTGATCATTTTAATAATTTTTGTAATTATATATGTATTTTACAAAATGTACCTTAGATATAAGAATGAAGGAAACAGTTCTAGATTTAAGGAAACAAAGAGAAAAAAGGAAACAATAAGTATACCCTTAGAAACAATGAATTTTAAATGAATTTGAATAATGAATTTTATGTATTTAAAATTAAGAAAACCTTAATTTTTCATTTACGGTGGAGGAGTTATGTATCCCCAATTACCTATATATTGATATATTGAATCTAATAGGAATTATTAGAAATTATTAAGTAAAAGTATAAGTTCAATGCAACATTGTAACACAAGGATAACCCAGAGAGGTTATCGACAGTTCATGAGAACGGACATGCAACTTTGCATCCGTGAGGGCAGTGATACTGCAGGTAGCAGGTCACAGGCGGTCAACAGACCGCAATTACTTAGAATTAAGATTGATACATTGTAACAAAGTGTAAAGCAGACATGAGATCTGCAAGTTCCCACAAGCCGTGTGAGGGCAGGTTATTATAAAAAGCCCGGGAGCTCAATGCCCGGCAGTCAGTCTTCGAACTCCATACTTCGTTGTTCAAGCTACTCACTAGTACAATAATTATTTTTTAGTATTATGTACAAGTTATCTAAATTTTAATTTCAAATAAATTTGTTAAAGTGTCGAAGTTTTTTTTTAAAAAAACACAGCTCCAAAGGCCCGAACTTTAACTCGCGTTCTATTGTTGTAAGATATGCTTACTTGCATCGTTTAAAGTTAGTTACAGTTCATATACAGGGTGTTAAATGCTTGTTATTTACATAATGTACGAATAACCTATTGTTCTGCTAAATAAATGCAGTTTTCTAATTCCTCTTGTTATTTATTGTTACTACACGACCCTTACTATTTAATACACCCCTAAACAACTCCTTATCACAGCAATATATATATATATATATATATATATATATTGTAGTGGTTTTAAAGGGTTAAATTGAAGTATAAACAAGGCAATTTCAAACACCCTGTATAGAGGAAACAACCAAAATTTACGTGCGAAATTTATTTCATTTAGTGAATTTAAAGTAACAAGTATTAACAAAATTTTACAAGTAGTGATTAAAATTTAGTTAGGTTCGTAAAGAAAATAAATTGTAGAAGCCAATGCAAATTAATAATTAATTTAATCGAGTTCAGTTGAAAGGGTTATTACGTCTAATACGCATAAGAGCTTGAAAAATCGATAATACCAAGGTGAAACGCCTTGCTAACAAACGAACAGCCGTTGAATATAAAATACCTTGAAACGTAAACTCCTAGAAAGGTTGTTTTAAAACGTTTGTTAATTGAACACCTGCATGTTTTCGAAATGTCAGGTTCCCCTTATTTGTGTAGATAAAAGACAGTATTCGCGGTATATCGGGTAAACGGTCGGACGGTTCGCATAAATGCTAACTAAAAATTTCCTTAAAGCGAAAAAGGGTTGGACAATCAAGGATATGCTTCGGAATGAGACAGGCATAATAGCAGTTCATTTCAAAACGCACGTATTCAGTCCACATGGGTTAGTTTAAAACGCGGACAGCAATATCGATTTTCTACCACTCAAACAAGGTTAGAAGGAAACATAGAATATGCATAAGAGAGGAATAGCGTTAATACAGGCGGAGTTTTAAGACGTCACTGAATATCTCATTGGACTATATAGTTAGTTGTACAACAGACAAACACGGGAAAATTTGAATGCGGGTTCTTCGGAAAAGATAATAACGACGAGTTAAATTTCGAAGATTTCGAAAACGGTTGAACCAAAATTTTAAGAAGTATTATTTTAAATGAAGGATTTCGCGTGAAGAGCGGCCAAGAGGTGGCATAGTAAATTGTATAAATACTTTAAGAAAAGTAATAGAGGTCCCTTAGTATTTTCATCGCTTCAGACTACGTACAGAAAGTTACCACGAGCTTGTAAGTATATAAAAAATTTTTTAATTAAATAGTACTGTGTTGGCCTCATAATTTGTACGCGGATAGTGTCGAGTCTAAATTTTATTGAGGTGCAACATATAATTTAACAAGCTCGTGAAGTGACGTAATGTAACGTAAATTAAATTAAGCAATTATAAAAGAAGTGTGAAGTGGGCACATTTTATATCTAGGCAAGTGGTGGAAGCTTCGTGCAGCAGCAACGGAAAGGGTAGTTATAACGCGGCGTGCGAGCGATCAACATTGAAACGTGCCGCTCGTAACATTTAGTGTTAATTATAATCTAGTATTTTTAGAGATTATTAATTTGATGGCAGTATAGCTTCCGTAGTGTGTTTTTTAGTTGCATTGTTCATACTCGTTATATGAGAATTCACGTTACTTTAATAAAATAAAGTATTTTGCTCTGAGATCGTGTTATTGTATTGAGTAGCTGTGGTATTTTAAACTAACAAATATAAACTAAAAGAGTCTCATCTCATTTGGCGACCACCGGCGGGCATATAATTCGAGGTTGAATTGTAAATTAAATTAACTACAAAAGCGGTATTTGAACATATATGTGTAGTGTCGATTGTAAGGGGAACAGAAACTTCCTTGATACTTGACCGACCGCGACGGAGTGTTATAAGTTAGTGGGAGAGAAGGAGATAGAGCGCAGCAACCTTGCACCTGGGGTGACATTGATCTGCACCGGGTTGATTTTGTAAACAAGTGGAATCTGCACGTAAGCAAACAAAATACTAACGAATGCTACAATCCATGTATGTAAGCATGCATTATTTAATTGAATGGAACTGTGTGATAGTAATTGTCGCGAGGTAGGAGGAACACATAAACTTTTGTTATAAAAAACGCTAATTAGTAGTAAACGACAAGGTATAAATTTACGTGAGATAAGTTTCGAGCTACTACCTATTTTATTAGTGTTCTCAAGTTACATTCTCTGGACGGGTTCTGTAGCGTACTTATCCGGTATTCGAGAATTGTAGATAAACAAATACAAAAAGATGCCATGTAAAAACAGAAAGGGTAAAGATGAAAGTTCCGTGTGTTCAGAAGAAAACGCATCGGTACAGGCTACAGTACCTAATGATTTGCAGTTAGTGTTACTGCGCTTAACTGAAGGAATTGCTTCGCTACAATGCACGGTGGAAACTTTGGTCGATCAACAAATAATAAAACGAGAAAGTGCAGTTGAAGAAAGACGTGTTGTAGAAGATAGGTCGTATTTAGCGCATTTTAAAGAATTGGGGAGGTTGCAACTAAGTTTCAGTCCTAATAGGGTCATGCATCCTATTGTATTTCTTAACAAAATTCAAAAATGTTTTAATGATGTAGAAGTTCCCGATACTTATAGGGTTAGCTTAGTAATTAATTTTTTAAAAGGCAGTGCCGCGGAATGGGCCACTTTGAAAGAAAGTTCGTTTAACTCCTATGCAGATTTCTCTGACGCTTTTAAAAACGGATATTGGGGTATAGAAAAACAGAAGGATTTATACCTTAAAATTAATTACCGCAATTTCGAAAGAGGAAGTAGAGTAGAGTATTTTTTAAAATTTGAAGAGAGGCAAGTTTTCTCACGGAAAAGATTCCGGAGGGAACACTGATTGAAATGCTTTCTAAACATTTTTCTGACGAAGTACAAAGAGGTATTGTCACTCAGGGTCTCACAAAAATAGAGGAAGTGGAGAAATATTTATTTAAGATTGACGAAACTTATAATAGGGAGGACATGGGAAGATTTGGCTGGCGTAATGAAAAGAATAGAAACTATAGGGATGATAGAGAAATATAGGGTCGTAACTCGTATGAAGAGGGTCGCGATGGTAGGCAACCGGTAAATGTAGCAAATAATTCTGCCGTAAGGGGTGTTCAGGAGCAAGAATCTAATACGAATGATAGGAGACAGGTGCGTTCTATTACTCGTTTCTATAATGATAGTCAGAGGTTGTTGAGTGATGATGAGTGTACTGGGGACGTGGGGGAGGTTACGGACCGTGTATAAGCGCTAAAGTAGCTGATCTGGATTGCACTGTATTAACAGATAGTGGAAGCGATATTTCTGCCGTATCGGATAGATTTTATGAAACTTTGAAGACTTTACAGGATTTTCCGGTACTGCCGGTTACAAATATTGATATTGCCGTGGACACAAAAGGTTAAACAACAGATATTATTAACATTAAAAATAAATGGAGTGGAAGTGGAAGTAGTTTGCTTAGTGGCACCGAATTTAAATAATGATTGCATAGTGGGATGCGATTGGTTAAATAAGAATCGCGCGATTTTGAGAAATCGCAGGTTAGGTTCGTGTCTGGGGATAAGTATCATGTAGCCGAACTCATTCGAGATAAAGAAAAGGAAGGTCCCTTACATATTAATTTTTTAGCTACGACCGATAAAACTAAACTACATCTTATAAAAAAGAGTAGTGAATTACTGAGTAAGCATCGATATTCAGAAGCGGAGGTGGCAAGCTTTGCTTCAAAAGCAGAATTATTAAATGACGGAGAAAAGGATAATTTGCGGGGTTTAGTAACAAAACACACTGAGACTTTTTCTGAAAATCCGGGTAGAGTAATAGGGTATCAGCACGAGATAATAATGAAAGATGCTAGGGCCGATCAGGAGGCAAACGTTGCCATAAATTTTCTACAATTAACTAAGGAATATAAGGAGGTTAAAGGTAAACTGAAGAGGATCAAAAGTGATCAAAGGGTAGAGAAATGGATAGGAGGGAAGATTAAAGTGTTAGAGAAAAATAATGAGGACACAGCGACAGAAAGGGAGAAGGGTAGTAAAAAATGGTACAAGTTGGATGAAGGAGTTTTATTTAAAAGGGGTGATGAAATCTCGCCCGGGTACAAAATTTGGGTGCCGCAGACGCAGAAGTGTATCTTGAGTGTCAATGGTACGCAATTTGTGTCTAAAGTTTGGGATCGAGAGTTAGGTAATTTAGGGATAAAGATCAAAAGGATTTCGCCATATTTTCCTCAAGGAAACATGACGGAACGTGCTAACAAGGAGATAGGTCGGTTGTTGAGGGTTTAGTGTTTTAGGCGACATACTAGATGGGCGTATGAGTTACAAAAGGTTGAAACCTGTTTAAATAATGTTACACATGAAAGTACGGGGTATACACCTTTGTTTTTGCAGAAAGGTGAGGTTTTGGATAATCCGTTAGAAAAGATATTGGGTTTACCAATTAATGTTGAGGGAAAACCGGAGCAAGCAATTGAAGTACATTGGGAGATAGCACGTAGTAGAATGTTAGACCGAGCTCGTAAGCGGCAGGAGAAATATTGCAGGGATAATCGGGTTATTGCTTTTAAAATCGATGACCTTGTACTTTTAAAGAAAAGTCATCAGTCTTCAGCCGTTGACGCTCAATCGCAAAATTATTTTATTATATGAAGGCCCGTTCCGCGTAGTGGGAATTGCAGGACCAAATTCATATAATTTAGTAGATCAGGAAGGGAATAAAATAGGCAAACACAACATTGTTAACCTGAAGTCTTATAAGGCATTGTATTAGTGAAACAAGCTAGATTGTTGTTTTAGTATATAGGTTAGTGAATTATCTCTCCAGAGAAAAAAGGAAAATGACAGTGTTGTCGGGTTAGTTGTTTTGTAACATTATTTTGTAATGTTAACAATTAAACAAATCAATTAATTAAAATTCAGTAACTTGAATAAAGTATAAACAAAAATTTCCACGAATAAATTACCTCATTTTATTTAGGATCCCTTATAATAAAAGACCACATTTACCGATAGCTTCAGGCTAGTAAATTCCAGCGGCAGGTCATCATTTAAAGCTCTAGACCCTCGTAAGTCAAATACAATAAACCTCTTAAAAGTTTAGGTCGGTTACAGACTGAGAAATCCGATAAAATTAAAATGTAATAGTACCTTTTTAGCGTAAATAAAGAAAACCAATTTCAGTTTGAAAAGCTTAATTTTCTTAATACTTTCGTTGATTAACAGCTGGTTAGACAAAACAAAATATTATAAATAGCGCAAAACTATTTCCAATTTGATTTGTTCAAATACTACAAGTAATTTTAAGTAGTCTGGAGACATCCATTGTATTTAAAATCCATTTCGGCTCGAGTAGGTTAGCCGGTCTTTGTTAAGGGCAGACTGCTGTCGCCATAGATAGGTTCCACATTGCAATAACTAAGTAATTCGTAGAAGGAAAAATATAATTTAAATTCTTGGGAAAATAATTGCTTCCGTGATTCTCATCTAAAAAGGGGTTGGATTTGGTTTCTGAAATCTTGTTTTGTGGGAGGTTCTGTTCAGTCATTGGATAGCAGAAAATGACGTACATAATTATTAGAGTAGGAATTCGTCTATATAATTGAAGGCTTTAACCAAAGACGGGGAGTTTTTTCCAATGGGACCGTCCGTGGTCAAGAAGTAGAGAGAAACGTAGTTCGCGGGTAGCGTTCTCTGGCATGACAGATAGAATATTCCACTTCGTATCACGTTAGTAAAAATTGGAAAGAAATGATACTTTTCCAGTTTCGCGAGGGTTATGCCCATATGTTCGCGGATTTATAGTGATGCAAGATAAATATTTAAAAACTTGTAGGCGTGTGACGCACAAGTAAGTGATATTGTCAAAAATTCTGCCGGGTTCGTGTGCCAGTCAATTCTTTAAACATTACAAACAGAAGCAACAAGCGAGATTCTCTTCCCAAATTTAAGAACTGCTCTACGTTGGAAAACAAACCCTCAAACAATGGACAATTTTTAGTAAGTAAGTTTTTATAGTTAAGTAGCATGACCAATTTTAGTTAGTTTGTTTGTTAGGACGTTTTGGCCATAAACCGTAGGATTAATTTAGTGTACAATTTATAATATAAGATTCTTTCATATTCAAGTGTTTGATAACTACTTATGTACTCAAAATTTTCATAAATTCCATAGTCACCTATTCACTTAAATTTCTAAATTAAAGTCAATGAATGTAAGAGGTTCACGTTTCTTGCTCTGTAAATTAAATAGTTTTGTTTGCCGTTGATTAAGTCAATAGTCTTTTTTTATTTTTTTTATCATGGAAGTTTTATAAGTAGTAAAAAAGTGAGGAAGTGATTAAAAGAAACAATTGTCCTCCTTGGGATGACAAGTCTCTCAAGGTTTTGTACGAACATTTGGACATTCTCGACTTGTCTGGCGCCCTTGGCAATTGTCATTAAGCCACAATATTTTATGAAAGATAAGTGCCAAATCTTTTGTAGTATAGTATAAAGTAATTTAACTTTTTTTTCAAAATTTTAACCCTCTATATGATCCACGACCTTCCGCTAGCTAGTGCCGGTGACCCCCCTTTAAATTTTGTTTTACAGGCCGCCCCCATTTTATAATTTGACTGGAAAAGATACACTTAGTAGCTTTTCCGCCTGTAACAGTTTGTTCTTTAGATGTAAGTTTGCAATGTTTAGTATATTTTGTAGGTTTTATAACTTAAACGTCAATTTCAATTTAGTTTAAGTTAGGGGGGTATGAAGTGGGCACATTTTATATCTAGGCAGGTGGTGGAAGCTTCGTGCAGCAGCGACGGAAAGGGTAGTTATAACGCGGCGTGCGAGCGATCAACATTGAAACGTGCCGCTCGTAACATTTAGTGTTAATTATAATCTAGTATTTTTAGAGATTATTAATTTGATGGCAGTATAGCTTCCGTAGTGTGTTTTTTAGTTGCATTGTTCATACTCGTTATATGAGAATTCACGTTACTTTAATAAAATAAAGTATTTTGCCCTGAGATCGTGTTATTGTATTGAGTAGCTGTGGTATTTTAAACTAACAAATATAAACTAAAAGAGTCTCATCTCAAGTGTAATATATTTGGATTTGGATTTGGATGTATCGTGTATAAACAGCATTGCAGCACAACTTAGAGGGTGTTCATCTACAAATAGCTGGAGGCGGCGAGCAGAGCAGAACCACGAAACCGAGAGCGAAACAACTTAACGGCATCATCAACGGAGTAGGGATCTTCAAGAAATTCCAGGTGACGCTTTAGAATTTGTTGTATTTGATAAACTATGAAGGTTATTGTGATGTGTGAGAGTGAACTATGAAGGTATTTTGCATTATTTTGGGTATTAAAAATAATACGTATAACTAACTTTTATTATGGTATTTAAATATAAATCTAAAGGTGTATATAAAGCTTATTAACGTTCCTCAGGAATTTAAAATTTTTATTGTTATGAGTACATGGTTTTTTTTTGTTTGCAGTAAGCGTATGCTAAGTAAAAAGCATACATTAATCATAAAAAAATAACTGGGTTATCATGAGCTTACCATACTCCAGAGTGTCTTAATTAAAATTAATTATAAATAAAGAAAGAAAATTAAGGTATTATTTAGGTCTCATTTACTCCGGTTACTTTTAATGTGTTTGATATTTCTAGTTAAAATTCTGGACTTTACAAAAATCGAATTTATTGAGGTGTAACTTGACCATCGAAATGTAGAAAATCTTGAACTTTTATTTGTAAACAGTGGTAAATAAATATTGTATGATTGTTGTATTATTTTGTGGTTGTATTGAGAGTGTGCGTGAACGATAAAGAGTATGATAGTGAATCTAGGTATCCAAGAGGAGGCCCAACTGAGCTAGCCAGGGAAGCGGTTGAAGAATTAAGATGATGAAGAGAGGAATCTGGGTAAGAAATTAATTTTTGAAAAATTTAACTATTGTGTGAAATTTATGACGATTTTGGGTAAATTAATAAAATTTTCGAATATTTTTGTGACTGAGGCTCGATTTAGAGAGGTCACACGGCAATATATATATATATATATATATATATATATAACTGTGTACGGGTAAGCGTAAACATGGGTAAATAGGACAGGTGTTTATTTATTTAATGACCCTGTACGTAAAAATCAATCATTTATTTGAAAAGCTCCATTTTGGGACAAAATTTCATGTTATAATGTAAGTTTAATTTGTATACGTCAAGGTAAACAACGTACATTTATTTAAAAATTATAAATTAAAGTATTCGTAGAAAAGCTACAAGGTAGAAGAGTACAAACAAGTTAAAGCAGTTAAGGTTTTCAAGGAATAAAAGCTGGGGTAAATAAATAATTCCTATTAAGACTAGAAACGTTGAAACAACAATTCGGAGTATTATGCTAACGGACAGATTCAAGGTTTATAATAACAGACACCTATTTTAAAAATAGATCGATAGGACTAGGAGACACAAAATCTTTAGAACGTAACAAAGTGAGATGAAGATAACAGGTGGGCAAATGACAAACATCTTTCAAGCGCCTGGTAAACAAGTATATATGTAGAGGCTAGAAAACGTACGTAGTTTTTCGGGGTAAGAGCGATGTGGAGTGGACGAATTCTCGATTTTTAAAAGTTCGTTAGATGTTTGTATGGTAAATTTTTAGAATTGAGTGAAAGTTTAAAAGTTTTCAAAGAATAGGTAACGAAAATACGTGCAAACTTGCAAACTAAGTGGGGCTTGGAATATATAAGGAAGGCGGGAGTTAGATTCGCTCTCTTAGTGTTCGTTTTTATATTTCGCTCTTATCTGACTTCTTGATGATAATTTGAAGAACATCCTAGTTTTTAATACCGCGTTCAGTGCATTCCGCCGAAAGTTATTACCAGTGTTTATAGCGCACAAGTGGGTGCAGAGTAATTAACGGACTGAATTAAAATAAATTATAATAATTAAAACCTGGATGCTACGTAAGTAGAAGCATTTATATTTTGAACGAGGGTGCTAGTGGCATCATTAACTGGACGAATAGGTGTGGTTTGGTTATTGTACGTGCAGTCTGATAAAAGGCGTCTGCAGATTCGTGATGATTTGGATAAACGAGTAAGATGAAGTAATGCAGGTACGAGCAGTCTGGTGAAAAGCCATCTATGGAGGTGGTAATCTGAAAGAATACTTCAGGTAACGATTTTTGTTTTTGAAACTGTTGTGCTGGTGCGTAGTTATTTTGATTTATGAGTGATTTGGTTATTATTTTTGTGGTAAAAATTTTTATAAACATAAAATTTAATTTTATGGACTCATGTAAAAGACAATTTTCTATTATTAATCTGAGAGTGTAAATACTTGAATAATATGTTATCAATGTAAGAAGTAAACTGGTCTTTGGTATAATTCGAAAATGCAAAAATTTATGCACAGGAACTAACAAGGTTTATACTGCGCTCATCATAGTCCGGGGAAGTAAATTAAGGGTAGAGGATAGGCCCATCTACTTTTAATAAAATATGAAATGTTGAGGTACATAAAATTATGGGGATTGTAGATTGATGTTTTACCATTGAATAGTAGTACGAAATGTTTCAACGTGAATATTAACTGTAACTTGAAATTGTGAGAATTGATCTTTCATGTTAGCAGAATAAAAGGGTTGTATGTTTTGCTGAAATATTTGTTTATTTTATTATTATTAACTACAAAAATTGTTGGAAAAATGAGTAGCAGGGGTAAGTATGTAGGAGGACGCAGTGAACAGAGCTAGCCGAGGTATCAACATTTGGAGAGAATCTTCAGAAGATACTCAACATAGAGTTTTTTTAGCAAGCATTTTTATAACGCAAAGTTAGTATAGTCAATCCAAAAAGGAGTTCCTAAAGATTTACAGCAATTTTATGACGTCCGAAACGTGGGACACGAAGTTTTAGGTTTTTTTCATGATTCACTGCAAATTTTATGCAACCCAACGAAGGGGCATGATTCACTGCAATTTTATGACGCCCAAAGTGAGAAGCACGAGTTAGTGAACCGATCCTAAGGTAACCGCAGCAATTTTGTGCAACCCAAAGTGTGGGGCACGATTCCAAACCGCAGCAATATATATATATATATATATATATATATATATATATATATATATTGCTATGAAATGCGCCACGATTGAGCGTACCATTAAAATTGCTGTGATATTCCCCTTGCTTGCCCCACGTTGGTCGTTATTAATATTGATATGAAATTCCTCTACGATTGATTGGAAGTTATTAATATTGCTGTACTATGCACTTACGTTGGTGTGCCTTTAATATTTTCAGTGAAATTCCTACGAATGTTTCTTCCTTAATTTTGCTGTAAACCCCTTTAAATTTTCTATAATTTGTTCTGCTACTGCTAGCTCAAAAACACAACATGCCCTACTTCACGACAATAAAGATTGTTTTAACCGTTTTTCTTTCTACTACCTAACTGTTAAATTAATTTAAATGAAGCAATCCAAAGATTACACAATATAATGATCGATAATATGTACAATTTTATGTAAATTCAAAATTTAGCCTCTGAATAGAACATTAACATTCACCAAATTTATAATTTCTTAAAAGCAAAAATATCTTTATAATTACCTTTAAGTATCTTTCGAATGTTCAAAGATGCTTTCCTTATTTTCAAATTATCGAATGACCTTTTTGTTGACTCTTACAGATATATAATGTACAGCAAATATTAAAATTGAAACAGTCTTTAACTAATAAAAATATTTAAAATCTCTAACCTGCGTTTTCCTTGCTTGTCACTGGAATTGTCCCATATTATCTGTGGTCAGCACCCCTTTGATTGTTACAGCTCGACTTGCTTCACTTGATTAGCCAGAATGATGGATTAATGGTTGCTTGTATTTTTCCTTTCGGATTTCTGGAGTAACTTTGAGTATCTTCACGCTTATTTTATATTTCCAAGTAATAATTTATTTCGACGTATTTTCAGACGTATTATTTAAATATGCATTTAGAGTATTTATTCAGACGTACATTTAAATATTTATTCGGACTTTTTCCGGACCTTTCTTCAGATCTTTATTCAGACCTTTAACCGGACCTTTAATCGGAGCCGTTTACGGCTAATTTTCATGGCACAAATTTGGCACTTTTAATCTTTCACTTTGAATAAATTATTGACTTTTCACAAATTGTCACTGGTATGTAAATTTTTACTTTACATCGACGTAGTTCGTGCCTTGTTTAAGATGGGCTGTCTATATTCGAATTTCCCATCATATTTATAAGCACCACCTTCCAACGTTTTAATTGGCGCGCATCGCGTGTTTATAGATAAACGTTTGTAATTTCCGCCTATCTCTGTAGAACCTTGGTATTTCTCAAAATCCCAGGTTTAGTTCTTGATAAAATGCTCTGCCGATCACGTAAGCGTTCTGTATATCACAGTATATTCTTAGAACTTCCAAATATCCATTACAATTTAAAACCTTATCTTTACTCGTTTCTTCCCAATTCTGGACTTAATAAATTTAACTTAAAACATATTATACGACGTACACATTATTATTTTAACTAAATGGTAACGGATTATTGCAAAATAAGCTTCTTTCTTATGCATTAAATTAAATATAATTTATATACTGCTGGCTATTGACCTTTTGTAAAATAGTCGATTTACTTCTATAATTGGTGGAATTGTTTGATTTTCTTGTATATATATATATATTGCTGTAATTATAGGGTTAATTCAGGGGTAGGTTAAGTCATGGGGGTCGTAGAATAAACAAAAGAAACTCCCAAATAACCAAAGCACATAATTACAGATATTAGAAGAGTAAATAGGTCATTATAAATATGGTTAGTTGAGAGCACACTGTATATAACAGTACAAGCGATTAAACGCATATCCAAGAGTAGCTACGAGCAAAGATAAGAATTTAAAAATGTAACGAAATGCATTGAAATTAAATCAAGGGAAAACCTGTATGAAATAGCTAGATAAATATTTAACAAGTGCGTTAATATATCATCATAGACGCAGGCAGAAATTATGCATTATTTGAAAAGCGTACGTAACAGAAAAGTATTACATTTGTTCAAAAATTCAATTTAACTAGCAAATAAACAAACACTAAATTTATTTGTATTTAGATTAGAATAAAGCAAACAACAATAATACGTGATTTGATGAACGAAGGTTCCTGGGATTTCTGAATTAAATGTGATGTATGTGAATGAATTACGTGACAAATTGAGCGTTCTTCCATGCAGTTAAACTACACAATTGGTAAAGTGTCGAAAATAACAAGAGATAAGACAATTGGTGTCGCCCAGCACGTGGAATCAACGAATCGCAAACAAAAGGTGCAAGGCTATAAATATAATAACAATTGAACAACGAGTGAGTATACAATTGAAACTTGACAGTCACTATACTCGAAAGTGCTAAATTATTCACGCAAATAGTTAATAAAAATTAAAGTGAAAATCATTTTATAAGAGTGTAAAAATAAATAAAACAGGGTTCTTAGGTACGACTCTTGGATACGAGTCAGGAAGACTCTGGAGATTACTGCGTCTTAATTTAATTTGGTAATCTCTGACAATGGTAAATATTCTATTACTAACCTTTTATTGGAATAAGCTCACTAATAACGATTTGGATAGTATTTTGGTTGGATGTCGACTTTCAAATTCGACTCAAAACATTCAGACTGGACTCGAAAACTCTTGGGGATGCTGAGAAGCTACTGAACCACTCCAGGTTAGATATTTTGATATGATTTATTTCTGTAAACTGTTTTAATTTAATAATAATTAAAAAACAACAAAAACAACAAAACTGGGGTTTCTTAGATAAATTTATGAAAAGCAATAGGCATCTTGAAACGTTTCAAAAGGTCTCTAAATGTAACAATAGAAAGCTCGTTTTGCTGGCTTCATTTTCTCAAAATCTGACAAATTGTAAATATTCTGAAAAAGGGGAAGATATTTAAAAAGGTTGTAAATATTTAATCATTATACTGTGTATTGTAGAATTGCTTTATTTAATTGAATCGGCTAGTTGAGGCAAAGAGATTTAAAAATTAACATTTTTACAAGTGCTTGATTAATATAAAGAAAATAACAGAGCATTTTAGGACGCTCATTTTATGGGCTGCTCAACCGTGAAGCGGAATTAATCACAGCATTTAATGACAAGCCCAAGTCGTGGGGCCTAATATAGGGGTATAACACAGCATTCAATGGCGCCAAGCGTAGGGGCTCTATTATCATAGCACTTTTCTTGCGCCTAAGTGTAGGGGCGAGAAGAACTAAGGTTTTTTATTATTCCTACAGGAAGATAACACGACAATATATATATATATATATATATATATTGATTCGATATCGCCCTTCGTCAGATGTACAACGATCAATTGCCTGCTGATCGCCACCTCTCTGTGCCTTTAAAATAATTTAAAATTAACAATATTAAATTTATGTCTCTACTAGCTCAATGATACCACCCACAGAGTGGACAACGATATGATAACAGAGAATTTTTACCCACCCCTCTCCAACACTCGATACCTCCTAATAGGACAAACTAAATTCACCAAAAGTTGCATAATGAACTAAATAAAACTGCTATTTACAAATCTCAGCCCTTTTTATATCATTTACTTTTTATGAAACTTTTAAATCAAATTTAGAAAAAAAATTCTTATCAAAGTAGCTTTTTACGAAGTTTTTAACCTGTTTACACCTTCTTATAGCAATTACAGCAAGCAAAAAATTGTATTTTACCACGAATAGTTTCGTTGAACGTTCAAAGAAAAATCCTCTGTCTTAAACACGCCTTTACATACCAACAAAATTTTTGTTGATCTTTAACACAAAGTATTTATATTACATGCAATTTTTAAGCTCACTCCTGAATACACCAATTATGCAAAATTATGAATATAACATACTATAGATTGAAAAGATAATCCTGACCTTATATTCCTCCTGTTTTTTTCTCTGAAGCTTCTTGGCCCAAATCGGTCGTTTGTTCAGTCGCTTGGAGTCGTTTGCCCAATTATTTGAAGTATTAACCTTAGAGTTTTAACCTAGTAGCTTGGTCTTTCATACCAGTAACTTAGAATTACTTGGAATATTAACGTCGTAGTTTAGTGTTATGAAGTATTACTTAGAGTATTATTTAGAGAATTCCTTAGAGCTCTAAATTAATAAACTGTAAAGATTTTATTTAAATTAATTAATTGTAGACTTACGTTTTTATATCAACAGCAGAATCTTATACACACTTATTTCAACGCGCACTTTACTGTTTATCACTTAAAATTATTAATTTATATTACTTTCAATTTCTTCAATTTATAACTTTCACTAATTTTTATTTACGTAATAATCTTTTTTCAACTGGTGCAGTCGGCGCGTCGATTATGGAATGAATGTCCTTTATCTGCTCCAGTTAGTTTTATAGACAAATTCCTTCTCGAAGGTTCCATGTGTTCTCATTGGTTGACAGCCCGCTATCTGTTGTTAGTCCATGGAAAAGGCGTTTGAATTATGTGTTATATCTGCAACCTGTTGGGTTTTATTAAATATTGCCTTTTATATACGTTCGAATTTGCATGTACATCAGCACTTTGTGTCGGGATTTGTTAACAAATGATATTTCATGTACTTTGAAACTGCACGTACATCAGAATTTTAATATCCATACTTTAATTACATATTTTGTCAAGTATGGCAATTTATAAACATTTCAAACCGCACGTACTCGGAACTTTGTATTATGAAATTTGATTAACAAATGGTATTCCTTGTACGTTCCAAACTGCACGCACTTCTTTGCTTCAATATCTATACTTTATTTAAATGCGCTTATTGACTTCCTTACATAACTACGTTTAAATTGAAAAAAATTTCATTTCACGGTTATTTCAAATATGTTGAATTTTTAATTTGTTTTTAAGCTTTCTAATGTTTCAAATATTCTAAAAATGATTGGATTACTTCCGCAATGATTTATTTTGATAAATGTGATGAAGTTATAATGGGAATGTGCTTTCTTTAGTTAATTGTAGCTTGTTATTAATTTTATACAGGGCGATTTGTATTTACTTTTGCATAATAAACGAATTATGTACATTTTGTTATTTGAATGTTTGGGTTTCGTGGTTTTTATGATATTTACATGAGATACTTCTCCCTTGTGACCTTCTATGACCTTAAATAGCCTTAATATAATAGCAATATATATATATATATATATATATATATATATATTAGATTATAATATTTATTTTTATCTTTACTACTGTTATTTTTAAAAATAGTTACTGTTTATTTATGCTGTACTAGCCAATTTTAGATTAATCCTCACTTTAGTAAGTAATATCTACACGAATTTGTACCAGTTATTATGTCCCTACATTTTAGTGCCTGTGAACAAGAATTGAATAAATTCGAAAATTTAGGCAATAAAAAAGAGCATTATCTTATTTACTAGCTGACCTATAAACCACAAGGAACATTCAAACTATATATATATATATATATATATATATATATATACATATATATATATATATATATATGGCACAAGAGGTTATTGAACACTTACATTCTATGAAAAATTACCACCCAAAAAGAAGAAAACAGAGAAAAGTAAAATTTCCGTATATTTAATTTTCTTCCCTGTATAAATATAGGCATATTTCATTAGCACATAAAATAAAAAGACAAATTTTTAAATCAATTCATTTCAGCTGTGTTTATAAATAATTACTCTTGAGAGGTTCCTTAAAACAAGTTTTCATTTTAAAACAATAACAAAGCATTTATGTATAAATAATTATTCTGTAAACACTAAAAATCACTTCGACTGTAAGTTATCATCTTTAAGATATGCAAAACTAAAATCCGTATCCTGTTAGAATGCAAATTTTTTTCAAAAATGTTTATGTTAAACATAACCACTGCAGTACATCATTGGAAAGAGAAAAATATGCTTTCCTACCTGAACTACTACTAATACTGGTTCCTATTAAGAAAACATAACCTCACTTTTTTACTTGAAGATAACCAAAGCCATTTAAAAGCAAATAAGATTATTGTAACCTGCTTTTGAAATAGAACTATTAAATTTTCTTACTTTTTGTATTAATCAAAGGCTCATTAAACTTACTTATTTTTAAATTATTATTTCTGGCTGTAAAAAAAGGCAGTTGAACCGGATCTTCTCCGTGCCGATTGTTGCTAAAACCTGCAATGTCGGACAGAACAACTCGAAGGCACAAACTATGAGCTAAGTGATGCTGTACTTCTCATAAAGTGAACTGTTAGTGTTTCCACGCTATGGCGACACACCTGATTCGAATGCTATCCACAAAAGGACGCTCACCTGTTGGATTAAAGCTCAAGGTAACTACTTAGATTTATGTCATATTACAATACATAACACACATATACTATTATTGTGGCGTCGCATACTAATGCTAAAGATAATCAATTTCTTGGATCTTGTGGGTTTTCCGTGTTCCGGCCGCTTCTAAGAATAAAATGTTTATTTATTAATAAATTATTTACGCAGTTTTAAATCTCGATGACTCATCTTTTTATATTCTAGAAAATTCTTTATTTAGAATAAATTGCTAGAATTCACGGGGTAAGTAGTTTAAACTTTAATTGCTTTTTAATGCAAAAGGGGTTGCGTTTTATAGAAAATATTTGCTCTCATGTTTCAGTACACAAAATTAACATAAATTTTGGGGTTTTAAATACACATTGATTGTAGTTTCTTAAGGTAAATGCATAAAGTTAGTACTAATCTATGCTATTTACAGCAAATGCCATCAAAATGTATGGATTTGCATTCGCATATAAATGCGTTTTACGGTATCTTACTATTAATCATTTTTACATATACAACTTATGTTACTTGCTATGTATTTACAATATGCTTATATCATACAGGACGATTATTTATACACGCGCAATTTGCGTTTTTGGCCTGTACTTTAATGAATAAAGGTACGCTTGCATTATACAGGGCGAGTTAAGGTTCGTGGCTTGGGAGCGGCTTTTTAAAAAGACTTCCAAACTTCTTAACACATTTATTTATTTGTTATACATAAATTAATGTTGAATTTAGACAATCTTGAAATAATTACTCTAAGTCCGAAACTATTAATTAATTGTACAAGTGAGTTATCTAACGAACTGCAATGCTAAAGCTGAACAATGGATTAACTGACTGCGAGTGGAGCTCCCGGGCCTTTTATAATATCTCTACCCCCTCACATGTCTGTGGGAACTTGCAGACCTAATGTCTGCTTACACTTGACTCTTATTCATAATACATTGTTGCTATCTTAAATCTAGTCATAACTACTTTGTTGCGAGCTTACTTCTCCGTAATCTCGGTACGTGACTGTCTGCGACCGCCTGTGACCTGACATCTGCAGTGTCACTTATCTCTGTGCTACAAAGTAGCGTTTCCGTTCCCATGAACGTTAATAAACTGAAATGAATTGTCCTTCAATTACATTGTTGCGCATTTTCTAATATTTCTAATAACTTCTTAATTATTAGTTTCTTTATTTATATATAACAAATGAGGGATTACATAACTCCTCCCGACGTACATTAAAAATTAAGGGTTTTTACCTTTCTTGATTTTTAATTAAATAAATTTGTTTAATCTCATTTCTTAAAATTCATACTTTCTAAGGGTACATTTGTTTCTTTAGTTGCCTTAAATCTAAAACTGTTTCCTTTATTATTTTTATATCTAATATACATCTTGTAAATCACATAAATGATCAATAAAATCGTCAATATAATCAATATAATTGTCCATACACTAATATTATCGTAGTGCACTTTGGGCGTTTTGATTTCGTTCAGGTGATTTTTGTAATCTTCCATGAGTTTCATGGCGTGGTTGAGGTTGTCTAATTCCAGGTGTTCCACTTGTAGGAGTTTTTGAAGTATTTCTTCGTCTTCGTCTTGAGTAATCTTGATTTGTAAATCGGGTAGATTTGCTAACTTCTTGGTTTGTACGGGATCTTGGTAAACTCTATTTCATTTTTCAATTTCAAATAACAATTTTCCTTAAGGGTGATTAATTTACTTCCGGTTAATGCTAAATTACTTTCGTCCTGATTGCAGTATATTGTTGCGATTACTTCTGTGGGGAAAATGACTATCCATTTGTTTTCCGTTACTTTCTGGATGTTCATGTTGGTGATTTGTACAGGTTTGGCTTCACAGTTTTCGTAATGATTGGTAAATTTTAGTAGTTGTACTTCGCAAGGGCTGTCTTCTTGAATTGTTGTTGTTGTCAATGATTGGCATAAGTATTGATTTGGTGTGACTTCATCACATTTTTCATTCGTATAACCATATCTTAGTTCATTTAAGGATAGGAATTTGGTTTTTGGAATAATAACTTGGTATGTGCTAATCATTTTTATTGGAAAAGCAAATAAGTGATAATAATTGTAATTGTTAATCTCTACTATTGGTAGTTCTATTAAAAAGGTTATATCGTTATTTTTTACATAGCCTTTAACTATAGCTATTTTTTCAAATATTAAAATGTTTGATTCTATTACAACGAAAGGTAACTTACTGTTGGTTATAAAAGATTTTATTCTCAATAATTCTTTTAATAAATCAATTGGTTCTATGATACTTGAATGTAGGGTATTTAATTTGGCAAAGGCTACTGCGTTTTCTAACGTTGCTAGAATTTTTTGTATTAAGGTAAAAGTTGATATCTGGTTGTGTATCGTGTTGAATCTGATTAAATTTCGCATGCCTAACATGGTAGTTTGCATGTTATTTTTTAGGGTTTGTATTCGATTGGCTATACTATCTTGATTTCTAACTAATTTTCTTAGGGTTTCTTTAAATTTGATGATCGTTGACTGAGTTAATGATATTTGGTTACTAATTATGGTTTTGATGTCGTTTTGGTTTTCTATTAATTGTTGTATGGCGTTGTCATAGCGTTCTGCGTCTTGATTATCTAAATTGCCAGTAATTGCTTTGATTATGTTTCTTAATCCGTTGATTAGTCCTCTTTTTCGTCTTGCCGTTTGTTCTGTGGGTATTAGTCGATTAAATTTGCCTTCCATGTTTCTCAAAATACTTTCTGTTATACTGTTGTAGTTCATCATTTCTATTGCGTATTCTTTTCCGAATTTTGTTGTGTCCATCGATTGTTTTAGTCGGTAATAGTTATTTTTGATTATTTGAAATTCTTGTTTCAGTTCTGTTAAATCGAATTTTTCTGCAAAGGTCCAATAGTCTATAGTCTTCTGCATACTGCTTAATTTTATTGGTAGTATACCGGGGTTATTCTTTATGTCTTCAATTATGATTTCGGTGTCCGTTCTACCTGGGTGGAGGTTGACGGTAAGGGTGATTATTATCCATCTGAAAGTACAGGGTGTCTTAAATTTTTGAGGTGAATATATTTTGTTATCTTGCCGTTGTCTACTACGGCTACGTTTTGTCAGATATTTGTTTGATTTTAAAGGGGCCTAAATTTCTCGGTGCCGTTTTGTGTCTTTTGCGTTGGAAATTTTTCTCATATACGGTATGTCCTATAGAAAATTTATTTACGTCTGTGTTTTTATTACGGGCCGCGGTAATGCGTTCTTTGTCGTTATCTAACTTATCTCTCAATTAGTCCATTGGATTCAGGGTGATTCTCAGTTATAAAATGAATTTTTATTTTGTGTAATTCCAAAGTGTTTTGTATTGTTTCGTTTTTGAATTCGCTTCCGTTATTTAACGTGATTGTTTCGGGCGTTTCATAAAACGTAAAATAATGTAAAAATTCTTGAGTTACGTATATACTATTTTTAGAAGTGATTGGTATTGCTTGGCCTATTTTTGTAAATGCGTCCACGATTGTTAAGTAACTTTGTGCTTCTACTACTAGAGTATCTGCATGTAATTTCTGAAAAGGTTTGTCTGGTGTTTTAGTCAACATTAAGGGTATCTTCGGGGGTTTTCTGTCATATTTTGCTCTGTCACATAGTTCACATTGATTGATATAGTCTGTAGTTAATTCTTTCATATCCTTGAAATAGTAACGTCTCATGATTTGTTTTAGGGTCTCATTTATTCCTCGATGGTTGGTCGTTCCTTCGTGTTGCTTTCTGATCACGTCATTTATTTCATCAGGGTCGTCTAATGTTATTAATTTTCATGTGCATCTTATAAGTTCAGGGCCAGAATTGTTGAATAGTTTAACATATATTTCTGAAAAGCGTTTATACAAATTTTCCGTGTTAAAGTAAAAGTAAAATCGTTTTTTCTTGGGGGTGTATTCTTTTAGAATTTTAATTATTTGTGATTCATTGTCGTCTTTGGTTATTTGAATTTGGTATATCTTTTATTATCTACTTTCGTATATTTTACAGGGTTGGGGTTGTTTAAAACTTCTGTGATTATAAATTGATTGTGTTTCGTGTCTATGGCTTCATTTAAAATTTTAATTGCGGTTTTCGGTTCGTCATTTTGTGTCGAATGTATGGTTTCCATTTCATCTGGGTCTTCTCTGATTTCAGTCTCGTCTACGTTTCCTATTAATGATTCTGTTTCTTGTGCGTTAAGTTGGATTCTACTTAAAGCGTCTGCGTTATTGTTCTAAATTCCCTTTTTGTATATGATCTCGTAGTCATATTCTTCTAGTCGGATTCTCCATCGTTGTAATTTTGAGTTGGGTTCCTTGAGTTTGCATTGCCATACTAATGGTCTATGATCGGTGTATATATAAGATTTTCGTCCGTATAGGTATGGTCTAAAATACTTTGTTGCCCAAATTATGGCTAACAATTCTTTCTCTATTGTACTGTATCTTTCCTCTGTTTCGTTGAGGGTTCTGGATGCGTAGCTGATGGGTTTATCATTGCCTACTGTTTTTTTGGATTAATACTGCGCCTAAGGCTACATTCGATGCGTCTGTTGTTAATATGAATGGTTTCGAAAAGTCGGGGTATTCTAATACAGGGTGATTTGTTAATATACTTTTAATTTTGTCTACAGCTTTAATAAATTCTGGGGTATGTACACTTTTGTTTCCCTTTTTTAAACAATTGATTAGGGGCTTGGTTATTTGAGCATAACCTTTAATAAATTACGGTAATAACCACTAAGGCCTAAAAAATCCTTTTATCTCTTTATTTGTTTTGGGTATGGGGTAATTTAATACAGCGTTTGTTTTGTCGGGGTTCGGCATGACTCATTGGGGTGTTATTATGTGTCCTAAGAATGCTACTTCTTTCTGTAGAAATTCGCTCTTATCTAGTTGTACTTTAAATTGTGCTGTTCTTAATCTTTCGAACACTTCTCGTAATCTTTCTATATGCTCCGCTAATGATGTTGAATACACTATTATATCATCTAGGTACACAAGGCATTTTTCGTTGTGTATCCCTCGTAGTATGTTATCGATTACTCGTTGGAAAGTTGCGGGTGCGTTCTTTAGTCCAAATGGCATCCGTTTATATTCGTAGTGTCCTCTAGGTGTGTTAAAGGCTGTTTTTTGTGTATCTCCTTCTTCCATTTCCACTTGATGGTATCCGGATGCTAAATCAAGCGTCGAAAATATTGGCACTTGCCTAACTTGTCTAAAATTTCAGTTATATTTGGTAACGGGTATTTATTGTTAAACTACAGAGAATTGAAAGATTATATTCATTATACCTTTATTGATTGATATTATATTCTTAGATATTTTACATACATAAATCAGGAACCTTGTTGACAATAACCACCATACTTCATTCTTAACCTAACACCTATATCATCATCAGTGCGTTCCGAAAAGTGTCTAACAAAACACTGACACCTATTTAAAGTGATATTCATAAATGTTAATGTTTGTTACTCAACATTTATCGTCCACCGTTTTTTCGTTTAATTTGCGGTAATCTATTACCATTCGGTATTTTCGTTTTCCTGATGCGTCCAGTTTCTTTGGTATTATTAATACGGGGCTGCTCCATGGTGAATTGGAATGTTATATGATATCTTGATCTAATAGATCGGCTACTTGTCTGTCAGCTTCTTCCTGACTTGCTTGGGGTAATCTGTATGCTTTTGTGAATATCGGTTCGTTGTCTGTTAGCTCAATGTTGTGCTTAACTGTATTTGTAAAGGTTAGGGGTATTCCTTCGCAATGGAATATGTCGCGGTATTCGAAACATAATCTTTGTATTGCTCTTTGTTCCTCTTGATTTATGTCGCGGTTAAATCGGATATTACTTAAATTTTGTCTTAACATTTCGTCGTTTTCTACGGGGTTATAATTTTCGTTTAAGTTCTCGTCTATTTCCATCTCGTTAAAATTCAATTCTTCCACGTTAATTGTAGTCGTTTGAATTTAATATTGTCGTTGCGGCATAATTATCTTTGATTTGTACTAATGCGGTTGGGGTTTCTACTCCTTGTTGAAAAGTTATGTGGTTTATTATTCCTAATTTATTATTTGAATTTACGGGAATTTTTATCTTTTTTTCTGTTTGGGGTTCTATTGTGTATTTTTCGTCAATTTGAGTGTTTTGAAATTTAATGGGGATTCGTATCCATTGGTGTAGGTTTATAATAGTTATTGGGATTATTATTATTTATCATTGGTGAGTTTCTAATAGGATTCGCGTTGAATGCTGGTCTTTGCTGATTTACATTTTGGTTGAATCTCGGTTGAAATGCGGGTTTTGAAAAGTTTGGGTAAAATGTTGGTTTTAGTAATTGTTTATATTGATTGTTAAAGTTTGAGTTATTAAAGTGTGGATTATTGGTTCGCATTTGGTTGGTTTGTGCATTGAACGGGGTAAATTTTTGTTGTGGATTTATTTGTCTCGCGCATTGTATAGTTTTTATTGGCGTATAGCTTTTATTCGCGTTATGGTTTTAAGTCGGTTTCTGTAATACATTACGTATTCTTCTTCGATTATCATGTTCATTGCTTGTTCTAAGTCTTGGGGATGTTGAAATCTAATTTTATCTGAAAGTCGTTCGGGTAGTGCATTTAGATAGGTGTCTAATGCCATCTCGTCGTACATTTTTGTTTTTAAAAGTCTTACATTTGGGTCGGTTTCTTCAATTTTGAGTTTTGTCAAGATTAAGCTTCTTACATCTTGGCATTTCATATCAAATTGATATGGGGATTGGTTGTGTTTCATTCTAAGGTTTATCAAATCTCTCACTAGACATTTTAGGTTCTTCTGGTCTCCAAAATATGCTATTAATATGCGTTTGTATTCGTCCCACTGGTCTACGTCATTTCGACTCGCGATTAATGTTAGTGCCTTTTCGGTCAGTTTGCTTATTATAAGGTGGATAAGCAAAGTGTTACTTTCGTTATCGCCGGGCTTATAGAAGTTTTTAGGAATATTTCACAGGCTGAATTATAGTTAATTAATAAACATTGATCACCATTAAAGTGGGGGATTGTGTCTATATACAGTTTCATTTCATTACTTATTTTGGCTGGGGGAGTGTTCTGGTAATTTAAAAAAAAAATTTTTCTTTTTTTTGACTGGTTATTTTTCGATTTTTGAAAAATTTGGATTTATTTTGTAGTTTGTGATGTTATTCATTGCTTGGATTTATTACTTTTCCGTTTAGATTGCGTTGGGTTACTTGCTGTTTTTAGCTTGGGTCGTTTCGGATTATTTAAAGAATTGATTGCTAAATTTGTATTTACTTGCCCGGTTGTGTAGTTATTTAATGGGTTTTACGCTTGGTATTGGTTACGTTTATTTTTAATTTGCCGATGTTAATTTTAATTTCTGAAGTTTCAATAAGACTGAGTGGTTTTTGTGGTAATTTATCTTGCTTGAATGCTTTGCGTCAGTTGAGTCAGTTAAAACTTCTTTATTTTTAATTATGTCAATTTTAGTTATGTGCGTAATAATTATCTCTTCTCGTGGGTTTATGCGATTGTAAAATGTCTGCAATGCTTACAATGTTGTAATCTGCTGCAGGATGTTGCCAATTACTTAGTTGCGTTAGTGTCTCTGTTACAGGTTATTTTTAAATATACTGTAGGTGTTATTCAGTAATCGTTGTGATTCTCTACAATGTTGTGTTTGGGAATAATAGAATTTTTGCGTCGTTAATTTACTGAAATATTTATTTGAAATTATTAAGTCTGCATGAGGTTGCAATATGCGTTTTTCAGTAGTAATTATTTATATCTTTCCTGAGTTGGTTTTATAATTGAATGTAATTTAAATTGATACTTTATATAAAAGTTTCCGGTCGTAACTTTATGGTGCTTTAATTTACAATGCTGAAAGGTTTTCGCGATGTTTTAAATAGCTTTTGTTCAGTAATTTATAATTAGATTTATGCGTGGTTATCCAAGGTGATGATTTTATTCACTTTTAAAAATGAGACGATTGTTGGTTTCGCGTTTGAATAATTCTCGTACTAACAATGTGGTTTTTAATAATAGATTTGCAAATTGTCTATTTGTGGAATACGATGAGTTTCCGTCTGGATAGTTGCGTTATTACTAGATTTGAGTTTTAAATTCGTGATTTTATTTTCGCCTATACTTTCGGAGTATTGCGTTAGTTAAATGCCGGGTTGTTGAATTAGAAATTCTAAAAATTTTCTTGCGCTAGTTAAAGCGTAATATAGTCTCTTGTGCGCTTAAAATTTGCGACTTTGATTGTCTCAAGTTTTTATGTCTCAGAAATAAAATTTTTCTCAGTTCTTATCTCTCTCTTTCATATACAAAGTGTAAAATAATAATAAAATTTCAATAACAGCTTGAAGATAATCTCTAGCAATTGCTAAGCAGATTATTTTCAAAAAAAATTGCATAAAATAATGGTAAATATCAAATATGTTTGTTAAAAATAAAAATAAAATTCAATTGGTTTAAAGGAAATGAACTTACACTAGTTGCTTCGTTGATTTTATTGATTTCTTTCTTTGTTTCGGTTTTCTTTTAGTTTTTTGGATTTGATCTATTCTTGTATCGCCTCCAATTTTTCTTTTGTTGAATTTGAACGATTTTTGTTTCGCCTTTAACTTCTATTGTTTGCTGGGATTGAACAATTCTTGTTTCGCCTCCAACTTCTGTTTTGTTCTGCCAAATTCGGAATTGAAATTTCAGGACCACCAGTTCCTCGATTGTGGATTCGCTAGTGCCCTTTTGACATCCGTTACGACTACGCCAGTTAAGGTTCGTGGCTGCGAGCGGTCCTTTTTAAAAAGACTTCTTGAACTCTTAACACAGTTATTTATTTTAAACAGAATTGAACATTTAAATTTTGACAATTTTGAATGAATTATTTTAAGTCGAAAATTATTTACTAATTGTACAAGTGAGCTATAACTGCAATGTGAAAGCTGAACGTTTGATGAACTGACTGCGAGTGGAGCTACCGGGCCTTTTATACTCTCTCTACCCCCTCAAGTTCTGTGTGAACTTGCAGAGCTAATGTCTGCTTTCATTTGACTCTTATTCATAATACATTGTTGTAGTATTTGGATTCGCTAGTGCCCTTTTGACATCCGTTACGACTGCACCAGTTAAGGTTCGTGGCTTGGGAGCGGCTTTTTTAAAAAGACTTCCAAACTTCTTAACACATTTATTTATTTGTTATACAGAAATTAATGTTGAATTTAGACTATCTTGAAATAATTACTCTAAGTCCGAAACTATTATTTAATTGTACAAGTGAGTTATCTAATGAACTACAATGCTAAAGCTGAACGATGGATTAACTGACTGCGAGTGGAGCTCCCGTGCCTTTTATAATATCCTTACCCCCTCACATGTCTGTGGGAACTTGCAGACCTAATGTCTGCTTACACTTGACTCTTATTCATAATACACTGTTGCTATCTTAAATCTATTTATAACTACTTGGTTGGGAGCTTACTTCTCCGTAATCTCGGTACGTGACTGTCTGCGACCGCCTGTGACCTGACATCTGCAGTGTCACTTATCTCTGTGCTACAAAGTAGCGTTTCCGTTCCCATGAACGTTAATAAACTGAAATGAATTGTCCTTCAATTACATTGTTACGCATTTTCTAATATTTCTAACAACTTCTTAATTATTAGTTTCTTTATTTATATATAACAAATGGAGGATTACATAACTGGCGTAGCCATGAATTTACGGAATTTTTCGTTTTGTCTAGCTTCTTTTATATTTTGGTGGGATTTATTTGTAGAATTTAGAATTCAATGATCTTTCGTGACCCCTTATCACGTCAATATATATATATATATATATATATATATATATATATATATATATATAAAGTAAGATGTATCTGTAAACAAACTCTTATGAAAATAATAAAAACTTGAGACAATCAAAGTCGCAAATTTTAAGCGCACAAAAGATTATATTACGTTTTAACTAGCGCAAGAAAATTTTTAGAATTTCTAATTCAACAACCCGGCATTTAACTAACGCAATACTCCGAAAGTATAGGCGAAAATAAAATCACGAATTTAAAACTCAAATCTAGTAATAACGCAACTATCCAGACGTAAACTCATCGTATTCCACAAATAGACAATTTGCAAATCTATTATTAAAAACCACATTGTTAGTACGAGAATTATTCAAACGCGAAACCAACAATCGTCTCATTTTTAAAAGTGAATAAAATCATCACCTTGGATAACCACGCATAAATCTAATTATAAATTACTGAACAAAAGCTATTTAAAACATCGCGAAAACCTTTCAGCATTGTAAATTAAAGCACCATAAAGTTTCGACCGGAAACTTTTATATAAAGTATCAATTTAAATTACATTCAATTATAAAACCAACTCAGGAAAGATATAAATAATTACTACTGAAAAACGCATATTGCAACCTCATGCAGACTTAATAATTTCAATTAAATATTTCAGTAAATTAACGACGCAAAAATTCTATTATTCCCAAACACAACATTGTAGAGAATCACAACGATTACTGAATAACACCTACAGTATATTTAAAAATAACCTGTAACAGAGACACTAACGCAACTAAGTAATCAACATCCTGCAGCAGATTACAACATTGTAAGCATTGCAGACATTTTACAATCGCATAAACCCACGAGAAGAGATAATTATTACGCACATAACTAAAATCGACATAATTAAAAATAAAGAAGTTTTAACTGACTCAACTGATGCAAAGCATTCAAGCAAGATAAATTACCACAAAAATCACTCAGTCTTATTGAAACTTCAGAAATTAAAATTAACATCGGCAAATTAAAAATAAACGTAACCAATACCAAGCGTAAAACCCATTAAATAACTACACAACCGGGCAAGTAAATACAAATTTAGCAATCAATTCTTTAAATAATCCGAAACGACCCAAGCTAAAAACAGCAAGTAACCCAACACAATCTAAACGGAAAAGTAATAAATCCAAGCAATGAATAACATCACAAACTACAAAATAAATCCAAATTTTTCAAAAATCGAAAAATAACCAGTCAAAAAAAAAGAAAAAATTTTTTTTTAAATTACCAGAACACTCCCCCAGCCAAAATAAGTAATGAAATGAAACTGTATATAGACACAATCCCCCACTTTAATGGTGATCAATGTTTATTAATTAACTATAATTCAGCCTGTGAAATATTCCTAAAAACATTCTATAAGCCCGGTGATAACGAAAGTAACACTTTGCTTATCCACCTTATAATAAGCAAACTGACCGAAAAGGCACTAACATTAATCGCGAGTCGAAATAACGTAGACCAGTGGGACGAATACAAACGCATATTAATAGCATATTTTGGAGACCAGAAGAACCTAAAATGTCTAGTGAGAGATTTGATAAACCTTAGAATGAAACACAACCAATCCCCATATCAATTTGATATGAAATGCCAAGATGTAAGAAGCTTAATCTTGACAAAACTCAAAATTGAAGAAACCGACCCAAATGTAAGACTTTTAAAAACAAAAATGTACGACGAGATGGCATTAGACACCTATCTAAATGCACTACCCGAACGACTTTCAGATAAAATTAGATTTCAACATCCCCAAGACTTAGAACAAGCAATGAACATGATAATCGAAGAAGAATACGTAATGTATTACAGAAACCGACTTAAAACCATAACGCGAATAAAAGCTATACGCCAATAAAAACTATACAATGCGCGAGACAAATAAATCCACAACAAAAATTTACCCCGTTCAATGCACAAACCAACCAAATGCGAACCAATAATCCACACTTTAATAACTCAAACTTTAACAATCAATATAAACAATTACTAAAACCAACATTTTACCCAAACTTTTCAAAACCCGCATTTCAACCGAGATTCGACCAAAATGTAAATCAGCAAAGACCAGCATTCAACGCGAATCCTATTAGAAACTCACCAATGATAAATAATAATAATCCCAATAACTATTATAAACCTACACCAATGGATACGAATCCCCATTAAATTTCAAAACACTCAAATTGACGAAAAATACACAATAGAACCCCAAACAGAAAAAAAGATAAAAATTCCCGTAAATTCAAATAATAAATTAGAAATAATAAACCACATAACTTTTCAACAAGGAGTAGAAACCCCAACCGCATTAGTACAAATCAAAGATAATTATGCCGCAACGACAATATTAAATTCAAACGACTACAATTAACGTGGAAGAATTGAATTTTAACGAGATGGAAATAGACGAGAACTTAAACGAAAATTATAACCCCGTAGAAAACGACGAAATGTTAAGACAAAATTTAAGTAATATCCGATTTAACCGCGACATAAATCAAGCGGAACAAAGAGCAATACAAAGATTATGTTTCGAATACCGCGACATATTCCATTGCGAAGGAATACCCCTAACCTTTACAAATACAGTTAAGCACAACATTGAGCTAACAGACAACAAACCGATATTCACAAAAGCATACAGATTACCCCAAGCAAGTCAGGAAGAAGCTGACAGACAAGTAGCCGATCTATTAGATCAAGATATCATATAACATTCCAATTCACCATGGAGCAGCCCCGTATTAATAATACCAAAGAAACTGGACGCATCAGGAAAACGAAAATACCGAATGGTAATAGATTACCGCAAATTAAACGAAAAAACGGTAGACGATAAATGTTGAGTAACAAACATTAACATTTATGAATATCACTTTAAATAGGTGTCAGTGTTTTGTTAGACACTTTTCGGAACGCACTGATGATGATATAGGTGTTAGGTTAAGAATGAAGTATGGTGGTTATTGTCAACAAGGTTCCTGATTTATGTATGTAAAATATCTAAGAATATAATATCAATCAATAAAGGTATAATGAATATAATCTTTCAATTCTCTGTAGTTTAACAATAAATACCCGTTACCAAATATAACTGAAATTTTAGACAAGTTAGGCAAGTGCCAATATTTTTCGACGCTTGATTTAGCATCCGGATACCATCAAGTGGAAATGGAAGAAGGAGATACACAAAAAACAGCCTTTAACACACCTAGAGGACACTACGAATATAAACGGATGCCATTTGGACTAAAGAACGCACCCGCAACTTTCCAACGAGTAATCGATAACATACTACGAGGGATGCACAACGAAAAATGCCTTGTGTACCTAGATGATATAATAGTGTATTCAACATCATTAGCGGAGCATATAGAAAGATTACGAGAAGTGTTCGAAAGATTAAGAACAGCACAATTTAAAGTACAACTAGATAAGAGCGAATTTCTACAGAAAGAAGTAGCATTCTTAGGACACATAATAACACCCCAATGAGTCATGCCGAACCCCGACAAAACAAACGCTGTATTAAATTACCCCATACCCAAAACAAATAAAGAGATAAAAGGATTTTTAGGCCTTAGTGGTTATTACCGTAATTTATTAAAGGTTATGCTCAAATAACCAAGCCCCTAATCAATTGTTTAAAAAAGGGAAACAAAAGTGTACATACCCCAGAATTTATTAAAGCTGTAGACAAAATCAAAAGTATATTAACAAATCACCCTGTATTAGAATACCCCGACTTTTCGAAACCATTCATATTAACAACAGACGCATCGAATGTAGCCTTAGGCGCAGTATTAATCCAAAAAACAGTAGGCAATGATAAACCCATCAGCTACGCATCCAGAACCCTCAACGAAACAGAGGAAAGATACAGTACAATAGAGAAAGAATTGTTAGCCATAATTTGGGCAACAAAGTATTTTAGACCATACCTATACGGACGAAAATCTTATATATACACCGATCATAGACCATTAGTATGGCAATGCAAACTCAAGGAACCCAACTCAAAATTACAACGATGGAGAATCCGACTAGAAGAATATGACTACGAGATCATATACAAAAAGGGAATTTAGAACAATAACGCAGACGCTTTAAGTAGAATCCAACTTAACGCACAAGAAACAGAATCATTAATAGGAAACGTAGACGAGACTGAAATCAGAGAAGACCCTGATGAAATGGAAACCATACATTCGACACAAAATGACGAACCGAAAACCGCAATTAAAATTTTAAATGAAGCCATAGACACGAAACACAATCAATTTATAATCACAGAAGTTTTAAACAACCCCAACCCTGTAAAATATACGAAAGTAGATAATAAAAAGATATACCAAATTCAAATAACCAAAGACGACAATGAATCACAAATAATTAAAATTCTAAAAGAATACACCCCCAAGAAAAAACGATTTTACTTTTACTTTAACACGGAAAATTTGTATAAACGCTTTTCAGAAATATATGTTAAACTATTCAACAATTCTGGCCCTGAACTTATAAGATGCACATGAAAATTAATAACATTAGACGACCCTGATGAAATAAATGACGTGATCAGAAACCAACACGAAGGAAAGACCAACCATCGAGGAATAAATGAGACCCTAAAACAAATCATGAGACGTTACTATTTCAAGGATATGAAAGAATTAACTACAGACTATATCAATCAATGTGAACTATGTGACAGAGCAAAATATGACAGAAAACCCCCGAAGATACCCTTAATGTTGACTAAAACACCAGACAAACCTTTTCAGAAATTACATGCAGATACTCTAGTAGTAGAAGCACAAAGTTACTTAACAATCGTGGACGCATTTACAAAAATAGGCCAAGCAATACCAATCACTTCTAAAATAGTATATACGTAACTCAAGAATTTTTACATTATTGTACGTTTTATGAAACGCCCGAAACAATCACGTTAAATAACGGAAGCGAATTCAAAACGAAACAATACAAAACACTTTGGAATTACACAAAATAAAAATTCATTTTATAACTGAGAATCACCCTGAATCCAATGGACTAATTGAGAGATAAGTTAGATAACGACAAAAAACGCATTACCGCGGCCCGTAATAAAAACACAGACGTAAATAAATTTTCCATAGGACATACCGTATATGAGAAAAATTTCCAACGCAAAAGACACAAAACGGCACCGAGAAATTTAGGCCCCTTTAAAATCAAACAAATATCTGACAAAACGTAGCCGTAGTAGACAACGGCAAGATAACAAAATATATTCACCTCAAAAATTTAAGACACCCTGTACTTTCAGATGGTAAATAATCACCCTTACCGTCAACCTCCGCCCAGGTAGAACGGACACCGAAATCATAATTGAAGACATAAAGAATAACCCCGGTATACTACCAATAAAATTAAGCAGTATGCAGAAGACTATAGACTATTGGACCTTTGCAGAAAAATTCGATTTAACAGAACTGAAACAAGAATTTCAAATAATCAAAAATAACTATTACCGACTAAAACAATCGATGGACACAACAAAATTCGGAAAAGAATACGCAATAGAAATGATGAACTACAACAGTATAACAGAAAGTATTTTGAGAAACATGGAAGGCAAATTTAATCGACTAATACCCACAGAACAAACGGCAAGACGAAAAAGAGGACTAATCAACGGATTAAGAAACATAATCAAAGCAATTACCGGCAATTTAGATAATCAAGACGCACAACGCTATGACAACGCCATACAACAATTAATAGAAAACCAAAACGACATCAAAACCATAATTAGTAACCAAATATCATTAACTCAGTCAACGATCATCAAATTTAAAGAAACCCTAAGAAAATTAGTTAGAAATCAAGATAGTATAGCCAATCGAATACAAACCCTAAAAAATAACATGCAAAATACCATGTTAGGCATGCGAAATTTAATCAGATTCAACACGATACACAACCAGATATCAACTTTTACCTTAATACAAAAAATTCTAGCAACGTTAGAAAACGCAGTAGCCTTTGCCAAATTAAATACCCTACATTCAAGTATCATAGAACCAATTGATTTATTAAAAGAATTATTGAGAATAAAATCTTTTATAACCAACAGTAAGTTACCTTTCGTTGTAATAGAATCAAACATTTTAATATTTGAAAAAATAGCTATAGTTAAAGGCCATGTAAAAAATAACGATATAACCTTTTTAATAGAACTACCAATAGTAGAGATTAACAATTACAATTATTATCACTTATTTGCTTTTCCAATAAAAATGATTAGCACATACCAAGTTATTATTCCAAAAACCAAATTCCTATCCTTAAATGAACTAAGATATGGTTATACGAATGAAAAATGTGATGAAGTCACACCAAATCAATACTTATGCCAATCATTGACAACAACAACAATTCAAGAAGACAGCCCTTGCGAAGTACAACTACTAAAATTTACCAATCATTACGAAAACTGTGAAGCCAAACCTGTACAAATCACCAACATGAACATCCAGAAAGTAACGGAAAACAAATGGATAGTCATTTTCCCCACAGAAGTAATCGCAACAATATACTGCAATCAGGACGAAGGTAATTTAGCATTAACCGGAAGTAAATTAATCACCCTTAAGGAAAATTGTTATTTGAAATTGAAAAATGAAATAGAGTTTACCAAGATCCCGTACAAACCAAGAAGTTAGCAAATCTACCCGATTTACAAATCAAGATTACTCAAGACGAAGACGAAGAAATACTTCAAAAACTCCTACAAGTGGAACACCTGGAATTAGACAACCTCAACCACGCCATGAAACTCATGGAAGATTACAAAAATCACCTGAACGAAATCAAAACGCCCAAAGTGCACTACGATAATATTAGTGTATGGACAATTATATAGATTATATTGACGATTTTATTGATCATTTATGTGATTTACAAGATGTATATTAGATATAAAAATAATAAAGGAAACAGTTTTAGATTTAAGGCAACTAAAGAAACAAATGTACCCTTAGAAAGTATGAATTTTAAGAAATGAGATTAAACAAATTTATTTAATTAAAAATCAAGAAAGGTAAAAACCCTTAATTTTTAATGTACGTCGGGAGGAGTTATGTAATCCCTCATTTGTTATATATAAATAAAGAAACTAATAATTAAGAAGTTATTAGAAATATTAGAAAATGCGCAACAATGTAATTGAAGGACAATTCATTTCAGTTTATTAACGTTCATGGGAACGGAAACGCTACTTTGTAGCACAGAGATAAGTGACACTGCAGATGTCAGGTCACAGGTGGTCGCAGACAGTCACGTACCGAGATTAAGGAGAAGTAAGCTCGCAACAAAGTAGTTATGACTAGATTTAAGATAGCAACAATGTATTATGAATAAGAGTCAAGTGTAAGCAGACATTAGGTCTGCAAGTTCCCACAGACATGTGAGGGGGTAGAGATATTATAAAAAGCCCGGGAGCTCCACTCGCAGTCAGTTAATCCATTGTTCAGCTTTAGCATTGCAGTTCGTTAGATAACTCACTTGTACAATTAATTAATAGTTTCGGACTTAGAGTAATTATTTCAAGATTGTCTAAATTCAACATTAATTTCTGTATAACAAATAAATAAATGTGTTAAGAAGTTTGGAAGTCTTTTTAAAAAGCCGCTCCCAAGCCACGAACCTTAACTCGCCCTGTATAATGCAAGCGTACCTTTATTCATTAAAGTACAGGCCAAAAACGCAAATTGCGCGTGTATAAATAATCGTCCTGTATGATATAAGCATATTGTAAATACATAGCAAGTAACATAAGTTGTATATGTAAAAATGATTAATAGTAAGATACCGTAAAACGCATTTATATGCGAATGCAAATCCATACATTTTGATGGCATTTGCTGTAAATAGCATAGATTAGTACTAACTTTATGCATTTACCTTAAGAAACTACAATCAATGTATTTAAAACCCCAAAATTTATGTTAATTTTGTGTACTGAAACATGAGAGCAAATATTTTCTATAAAACGCAACCCCTTTTGCATTAAAAAGCAATTAAAGTTTAAACTACTTACCCCGTGAATTCTAGCAATTTATTCTAAATAAAGAATTTTCTAGAATATAAAAAGATGAGTCATCGAGATTTAAAACTGCGTAAATAACTTATTAATAAATAAACATTTTATTCTTAGAAGCGGCCGGAACACGGAAAACCCACAAGATCCAAGAAATTGATTATCTTTAGCATTAGTATGCGACGCCACAATAATAGTATATGTGTGTTATGTATTGTAATATGACATAAATCTAAGTAGTTACCTTGAGCTTTAATCCAACAGGTGAGCGTCCTTTTGTGGATAGCATTCGAATCAGGTGTGTCGCCATAGCGTGGAAACACTAACAGTTCACTTTTGTTTGTACTTAGTTTGCTTACACTATATTAATATATTACTTAATTATTATTAGAAGTAATATTTAGTGTTTAATAACAAAATCACATCTCATTATACATATTTGCATAATAGTAGTTTATTAGACAGTACCGCACTTAACACGAACACCGATCAACTTCCATCTCCTGTCCAGGTGTAACTAACTAACTTGTTCGCATCGTGCACCATCGTATATCGAATTGAAGATTATTTATGACGTTTAATGCAGTAACGGATTAAGGCATAATTTGTATATACCGAATATACAACAATGTGTAAAATAAGGACAAGCAGCGCGTCATAAATAACTGGAACCAGATAACAAAGTGATAAATGCCACAATTTTATAGGTTAATTGATTTTTCTGAGAACCTTGCATTATAATGTTCCACATTTTTCTAGTAGAATTTTAGAAAATGGATAATTTGTATATAAAAAGGGTTTATTGGTTCGAAATTCATTCATTAATTTGATTCGATTCTGTGGATTCTAAAATTCGATCGCGAGCTGTTGTTTTGAAGTATGCAGCAAACATATTGTGATTTAATAATTACAATGTTACAATAAATATAGAAGTGATGTTTTTAAAAAACGGAATTTATTAATTACGATGAAGAGGCAAAATTCTTCAATATAAAGCCATTTTAAAAATTTTATTAAATAATTGAAAAGAAGATTTAACCAAAAAAGTAATTTGGTAATTACTGTTTGAATTGAGGTTCTTTATGAAAAATCTTGTAAGCTGATTTGACGTCAATTTAAAATAAGACGATTTTTAATTACGAAGTGCATTTTTGTGGATTCTGCAAGCATTATTTTTAGATTTTTTTTAACTGATGTTAGAGTATTTGTATCTAGTTTAAGATAATTTTTTGTGTAAAGAATTTTTACCAGGCTTTGTGTTCAGAGTTCGAAATACTCTGATCTTTCAATAGATTATCTGTCACGAAATCTTTGGCCAAACAAACCTTACAAGCGTGGCAATAAACATAACCAAGTAAACCATCCATAAAAAAAATTTTGTTCTGTAAATATAAAATAAGGTAAGCAACAGTCTTTTTGTAATAAATACTTCTTAGAAATTATTTTATGTTTGAAAGAAACAATGTTGTAAATGCTTTTGTACAAGAGAAAATATTTCATACTGTATAAATGCTCTGTAATATTGCTGTGTTTGATTTCATCTTGAAAAGTCCATCAATTCCGTTGAGCTAGCCAGGCAAAGCTAAAAAGGAAGGTAAATGAACAATTTCAAGTTTACAAATTGCTACATCCATTTTCATATCACTCTTTCAGCGACGCTCAACGCAGGCCTTGTCACAACACTCTTTTAGTGGCACCTTAACGTGCGACCTTTTTCATATCACCCTTTTAGTATCGCCTCAAAGCGAGACGTTGTCACAACACTCTTTTAGCGGTGCACCAACGTGCGGCCATATTCACATCAATATATTGATGTGAAATTTAGTGTGTAATAATGTTTTCAGCATTATATGTTTGTAAATATGATCTTTAGCACAGATTTTCATCATCAGAAGTCAATTAATTAGGTTAAGGATATCTATGTACTGACGTTTAAAGCTTAACAGATTTTAGTATTATTAGCCTATAAATATCTCATGAATACATTGGGTTAAGAAAATTTATGTTTTGACATTAGAGCTTCGTCATCCTTCATCACCATTAGTTTGTAAATAATACATAAGTTGAATTTTATTAACAGCAAGTTTGCATTAATTAAACCATTTGTTATATTAAGGATAATTTATTTCATGAGAACTGCTCTTAATTTCTAGCATTATGAAAACAACATAGATAAATTTAACAGTTGTAGATGTACAAAATAGCTTATTATTTCATATTTAGAGTAGCACACATTGTATTTAATCTTGATTTCCAAAGAAGATGCTCAAGGATTCTGCTATTTTTTAAGTCAGGTGTATTGCAAGCCTGCTATTATCTTGTTTTTCTGATACAAGGCTAATAAAGGTGAAAACTTTTGGAAATTATATGCAACATTAGTTTTAAAAGATATATTAAATTTCCTTAGTTGTCTGGTAATTTTAAATAGCACACATGCTAGAAAAAGTTTCAATGCAATGATAATCTCCAAATCCTACGATTAAAAAGCATATAAATAGGGAGGCAATGTCTAAAAGCTGATTCTGTTCTGTGATATACAAGTAAAAATAAGCCATCAGGATGCAGTGTTCACACAAATAGTTAAAACTAGTAAAACTTACACTGAAGGTAGAAACGTTTTCAACATCACATTTCATTCTTTTGTATATATTTGTTGCTCATTAAAAATTTGATTATTGTACACTTCACTTTCACTTCGAGAACAAACAATCTGGAGATTCCACAAGTTTTGCAGAAGATTTCGTTTCCATCAACGTGGAGCTCGCACGAGGGCATTTAAACTGTAAGTTTATTTTACATCTATATTGATTGTTCCATTCGTTGAGGTGGAAACATAGCATATAGAGAGTGATGATATTCAACTTAGGGGCTCAATTTCTTTCATGACTGTGAATTGTAAATTTATGAGATCCAGACGGTATGAGTTCGTAATTTAATTTGACTTTATACATTTTAAAGTGTTATAGAATGGTTAGGTGATAGATGCAATGTAGCTCAATCGCTAGGAAATAATTTTAACCACGAGAGTGAAATTTTAATGGAAACAAAAATTGGCATTCGAAATTTTTTAAATTTTATGAAACATAATCAATTAAAGTTAGTCGGTAAAATTGATCAACAATTAAACGAATTGTAAGACAGATTTAACAAGGATATTAAAGGCATTGATTTTAAATTAAATAATTTAGAAACAAACTGATGAAAAAATTAATGGAATGAACAAATCAATTAATTAAAAAGTAATCGAGGCTAAAAATCATGTACAATCAGGCTCAATTTAATGAAGGCAAATTCTAAAGCTAATTACGGCCACTTAAATGAAAAATTTTCAAATAATTATAAGGAAATCAATAATATAGTACAAAGGTTAGAAACCGATATGCAGACACTAAAAATGGAAATTCCAGGGGTGCGATATAGTAATTTTACAATAACACTGAAACAATTAATTAAATTTTATGGCGATAACAAAATATATCCTAAAATTTTTATTAACAATTTAGAATCAGTAATTCAAACATATGTGAATGAACAACAAAAATTAAATATATCTAGGGCAATGTTAAAATGGGTACAATTTGATAGAACAGGAGGTAGAAACCTTTGCAGACTTTGAAAAAGCATTTTCAAATTATTATTGGGGGATGACAAACAATTTAAAGTATGAAACAACTTAATAATGGGGAAATACAAGGTAAGAATATGCTATTTTTTAATTTTATGAATTTTGTTGATATATTTATATTGCAAATGGACAACTGAAGAAGAATATTATCTACACAATAGTTGGAATCTTAAATTAATCCTCCTACTTGAGGTCAATTTTTATTACTGACAATATTGATTGAAATGAATATAAAAAAATAAGAAATAAAGTTAATTTTATAAAACAAAAAAAAGAAGAATTACTATACGGAACTGATTGCTAGTAATCGACAGAATACTAAAAAACTTTGGCATGCAATTAACGATACTATTAATGGTACAAAAGAAAACACTGTAGTTAAAATAAAATTTAATAATAGTATGATTCAGCAACCTTAAATTCTAGCAGATAATTATAACATATTCATAATAGAAAGTATCAAAAACGTTGTAAACCCTATTTATTCAAAATCTACCATAGATTACTGCAACAACCAAAATAATAAACAAAAATTCATCTTTAAAGAAATTTCTGCAGTCCAAGTTCCAATATTGGCAATATAAATAAACCTATTGTTTTTCTACTGAAATCAAATCACTAATAAACGTGCTGCAATTTATAATAAATCTTTAGAGAGTGAATCATTTCCTTCAAGGTAAAAACAGTGTGTAGTAAAACCAATACCTAAGACAACAAATTCTCTTGAACCCACAAATTACAGGCCCATTAGTACTATGCCGTTTCTAGAAATAGCATTTGAATCAATAGTTTGAACCAAATTCTAACCTACCAAAAAAATGATATCCTGATACATCAACAATCTGATTTTAGAAGCAAATGCTCCTGTGAATCCTCTTTATAGCTTGTGCTACCTCAATAGAAAAAATAATTGATGATGGTTCAAATATTATCCTTGCAATTTTTAGACTTAAAACATGCTTTTGAAGCTATTAATAGATCATTTTTGATTAAAAAATTGAAATGTTTAGGTGTTGATCATAAAGTGTTACAGTGGTTTAATAATTACTTACACCAAAGAAGTCTAATAACCCAAATAGGTGAATATTTGTCAAGCCCTATCTATAACCACCATGGAGTGCTATAAGAAACAGCCTTAGATTAACTGCTCTTCCTAATATACATTAAAGCAACTACATCATAGCAGTTTTAGATAATGATATAAATAATTCAATACTTAGAATAAACCAGAACCTAGTTATTCTCTTTGATTGGATGCTCAAAATTAAACTTATTATTAATATTAATAAAAGTAAGACAATGGTTTTTAAGGTCTAATATAGATACTGATATATTACCATCAGCGACATTTAATCATGAGAAATTAAAATACATGAAAGGAATCAAATACTTGCGAAATTACTTTCAACTCATCACTTACTTTTACATCCCATGCCATAAAACTAATAGATAAAATTACATGTTAAGTTAATTATTTTGATGTATAAGTTCCAACTTAAATTTTACAGCTGGTCTAATAGTCTACAAATCTTTAATTAGTCCATACTTTATGTGTTACCCATCAATTTTGTATATTCTAAATCAAAATACATTAAAGAAGTTACAAGTATTGCAGAATCAACCTCTTAGAATTATTTTGCACTGTAATATATACACAAACACCATTGCTGTGTTAGAATGCATTCAGTTTCTGTCTATAAAGCAATACTTGAACTTTTCAGTCGTATGCTTTATCTGTAAAATCACAAAAAATTCTTACCAGCCTATTTACAGTGTGATCAAGTCAAAGTTAGTGAAATTCACAAAGCCTACCACATTTTACACTCAAAGATTTAAGAAAGTAAGCACAAAAAGATCATTGTTCACTGAACGTTCTCAACAATTCACCTAAAACAATCTTCTTCTTTACAATTTTTTAAACGATAACTTCGAAGTATTATGAATAGACTAACTTATTTTTATTTTTTAATTACTATACGGCACTTTTACTCTGTTCCGTATCGTATCTGAAGCAATACACTTTTCAAACCGATATTACTTAATTTAATACTTTCTTCTTAAAGTTCCGTATTCAACAAATGGACAGTGACATGCTTTACTGTAAATAATAAACATTACACTATCGTTTACTTTAAAGCTCTATTAAACTTACTTTGGACATACATTGTATTCAAAGTATCTCCGAGGTTCGTTTGAATGCAGTCTGGAAAATCCATAGTTTTAGTTTTCTGCCAAGGCCTTCTTTTTCTGAACTGCACATAATAGGATTAAACATCTGCCATGATTTAATATAAGTAACTACTGACACTAATTAACAAAGCTGTAACCAATCTCTAATAAGTAAAATCGATCAAAATGCAATTTGTTACGTAAAAATGTTCACCTCTTGTACTGCCTGTATTGAAATTAAAGCCCCCCATATTGCTTTTCTTGTTCGAACTATGCCAATAAGTTCAACACCAACTGCTGAACTTGTACCCCCAAACATATACCTTTAGGTGAGATTTTGCAATACTGCTTTCTAATACAAACTGCTTTTACTAAATTAACAATAAATACAAAAAAATAAGTAACAATGAGGAAGCATGCTAAAAATGACAAAAATATGGTTATATTATGACGGAAGTGAAGCTATATTATTATTATTTTTACCATCTAATTCAGCATTATAATCTAGCCAGTTAAACATATGTATATATGAAAGAAGTTCCAACGTATAATATTGGGCTTGCTTTACTTTTATGCAGTACAAGGCAATTACAATGAATATTATTGATGTAACATGCATTATTTACTTGCTATCTTTATTATACTCATAAGGTATTCGGTACATCTTTGGATGTATGTACGTATATTCTACATTCAAGTAACAGTCATGTAATAGTCTTCTTTCATGATCCCGACTATATACCGTCACTATTAATCCAAATGTTTTAAATGTACAACCATGGTTATTGACGATATTGATCCGTGTGTGTTGCAGAAAGTCTGATAATATGTAGTTGTCTCCAATTTGTTTCATGAAGTACATCAATATAGTTAATAGCAGATTCTGAAATTCTCTCTAATGGAGGTAATTTAGGAAATGAAAATTTAGGTTTAAGGTTTTCTTTTAGAACATCATGTATGCTTTTCGTTCAATTTTATCCATTTTCAATTTGCATGATTTTTGACCATTACTTGAATTTAAGTTAAGTATGTAAGCATCTGCATGTATCTGCAGTAGCATGTTTGTGCATGCATGCATGTCTAGTGCATGCACAAATTCAGAGACATGTGGTGAGTGTGAGAAGTGTACTTGTGCACATGTACATGGGTATGCGTGTATGTAAATGCATATGCATACAAGTGTACATGTGCATATTGTAGTGAATGAATGCATGTTCATCATCAAATTTCAAGAACATCCCTAAAACCATATTAACAAAATTATTTTCCATATTTATATACATTATAGTTTGAAGTTTATGGAGCAAATACCATGCACAAATATAATTATACAACTAGTCTAAAAACTGAAACTCAAAATTTATATTCTCAAATTACCATTCATTAACATAATAATAAATGAACCAGGCAAAGTTAATCAAACTTTTGTATAAATTCTGTTTAAAAACCATTGCAGACTGTTTTGGGGTTATTTTGAATATTAGATTAAATATTTTGCTAATGGACTAAGTAAAATTTTTTTTCAAACATTCAAGTAAAAACATTAAAGAAAAAAATACTGTTTGAATTACTTACCTCCATATACAAAGCTTTATCTGAAATGGAATATAGTTAGAGGCTTTCATAGCCAGAGTCATGATTAACAATAATAATCATGAGTATTCCAAGTTTGGACCATGCTATATTAGAAATTAATAAAGTCAAAATTTTGCTCGCTGTTGTAAGAAACCTCATCAAGATAAGTCATGGAACACTACTTCTGTATGTGCATACAAGAAAGTTACTTCTGGAGTAGCAGACTCACTAGCACAAGTACATGAAAAGGTGTCTTTAACTTTGCCATATTGCATAACTGAATTGTACATGTAGGTTTGCACATTCAAAAGTAGTATTTGACAACTTGTCTAGATGCTGCCCCTTATTGGGATTAGTAAAATGCTGTTTATTAGTTTTCAATATAACATGGTCCAAAGAAGGAACATGAATTATTATTAATCTTGAAACGAGATAACAAAATTCAAGTGCACTCATAGATTATTAGAATTTGAAAATAGCAAACATTAAAAATTATTCAAACGAATTAAAAGCATCTTTATTAAGGTTTCAATACATATATTACATCGTTGATCTATTATATATTAATCTTAATAATCTATCAAAAAGAGTTCTAAAACCATACATATTAAGGCGCTTCATGCAACAAATTAAAAATAATTTATCGCACTACACATACACACTCAGTAAATTAGAATTATGACAAAAATATATGGCATACTATAACAACTAACACTTTATTTTAAAACACAAGATAACCACAAATAATAATGCAACAGTAACTAAAATAAACACATTTATATACTATATTATCATTGAGTATGTATATTCAAGAGTAAATATACATGGCTATAGCCACTATATATAATAAATTCTGCCTACAGTTAGTAGTATGCTCTACCAATTAATTTTTACCTCCACGGTGCTGTAGAAATTAAGTTTGATATTAAACAAATTACAACAAAAATAATTTTTGCTGCTATTTTTGACTCAAGAAATGTATTCAATGCCTCGTATTCAAAACTTAAAAAAGCTACTTGATATAAAGCTCAAATCTTCAAAAAAAGTTCCTATAGTTTTTATTGTTTCAAAGCTTCACCCAATGCCATTAATTAAACCACTATAAAATAATACATTTTTTCAGATTAGATCAGTTTAACCTTTGTTGTTTGAAGATGTACAAATATGCATGCATGCTACAAAAAAACAACATTAAATGCATTCAATTCTGCACCACAGCTTATCCATCTAGTCATACGTTTGCAACTAGTTGCCAGTAAATATTTGTTTCAAATCCTACAATTCAATGTAAAAAAATATTTTTTTTTCTTTACTTAAAGTAGAATTGTTTGTCTATAAAATAGAGAATCATTACCACGTTACCAAAACAGAATAGAATACTTTACAAAGGTACTATTTTTAGGAAATACAAAACTGTCTTAATTATGAATAAGTATAAAGTATCATTACTAATAAATTTAGTAGAATCGACTAACTTCCAAAAATAGCATTCTTAAATTCTAGGGAACAGATGTACTGAAAGTAATAAAGTGAAAATTTATAACATGTTCAAACTTTTATAAATTAGAATTTATATCCACTAAACTTAACCTGTTTTAGCACTTGTATTGTTGTTGAATATGTATATGAATATATATATATATATATATATATATATATATATATATATATTCATGTGAGTACAACAAAAAAGACAAATTCAATAACGAAATGTCTATACACAAAGTTGTCATAAAACAATGTGATCACGTACACTATATTAATATGCGAAAATGGAACTCATTAATTGTGTATTAATGGGCATAGAAAATAAAACCACTCCCTGTAGAAAGAATACATTTTTGAGTTAAAATATTCAACAATGACTTTGTTGTAATTTGTTTCAAATTAGTTTGAATTAATTCCAATTCCACTGAACTACCCATGAAAGGAAGAAAACATGTGCTATGTTATTAAATTTAAAAATAGTTTATAAGTCCGGTTTGAATAAGGTTACATGTGTGAGGTCCATTTCAACTATTTATATCAATCTATTATACATTCCTATCTTATTATTCAAATCCAATAAATTCAACACCCTCTCAATGTGAGAAATTTCTATCATAGCAAAATAATCCACTAACTTAAAATTATAATTAATAGTATTATAAAGACTTTCTTTATAAAAAAATATAGGAACTGGAAGCTTTATGTTTGTGCAAAAATACATCACTTTAAAATTCAGGTCTCGTTGATTTTACCACAAATTTGTACCATAAACACATTAATAAAAATATTACTTCAATTGCTTATCATGTTTCATTATATTATTGATATTATTTTTGTACAAAAATAACTACTATTATGTAGAATTTCTCTGCCATAATATTAAATAAGACACATTGTTTCGAAGTTATAAACACAGTAATTTAATCACAGAATACCCTATATAACAAGTATTAGTTGATTAGATTAAATGAAAAAATCTAAGCAAGTTTGAACCTAGTTTTTCAAAAGCCTACAGTGCGACTAAACCACGTGACATTTATATGCTGCTAGCAAAGCAAATATAACATTAAAGTGTACTTCTTTATATGTAGAGTTCAATTAAGTTATATAACACTGAGTTACTCTACAATTTCTGTTTTAATAAATGTTATTAACTGTTTTTTGATTATCGATTCGTATTTAATATATTTAAACCAATTATTACATTCTTGTATAAACTTTATAGATAGAAAAAAATGTTAAAAATATACCGTTATAATACAAAAAGCAAATCCAATATTTAATAGTGGCAATAAATACTTAAACAAGTTTTAAAAACAGTGCATACATTAAAAATGTCAAAGTACTAAAATTAATTTAAACATCACTTTGCCATTAAGAAAATCCTAAAAGAGTAGTAACAGATTAGTTGACAGAAATTTAAGACAAGAACTTAAAGCCTTTTATTTTCTATATCAAGTCAGAATAACCCTTAATAAAGATAATGTTTCTTGTGTAAGCATAAACTCGAGATTTATATTTATATTATTTTTGATATTAATTAAATCAAAGCTATTTAAAACATACAGAACCCCAAGTACTTTACAAGTTTTTTACCCATACGCTCTGTTAACATTCCTATTACAGAAATATTGAAGAATTCTTAAGACAAATTTTGTGATTCTGATTTTGCTACCACAGAACGTTGATTAGAAACGTTCTTTATTTTGTCCATTTCTAGCTTTGATTTACCCTTAGTCATACAAGACTAATGTATCTGATTTTGATATAAATAGTGTTTTAAAGACATACATTTTTTTGGGGTAAAGATAACATCTATTTGTTAAATTTAAAGAAAAAAAATTTCCATATCCTAAGGTATAATTTTTTAACAACAACTAAAATATTCGAAAGCTCTAATAAAAGAAATGAGCAGAAACTTATAATAAAATAACAAAATAAACAACCAATGAAAAAGGACCTAAAGCGTAATTTTGACACTTTATGTTGCTATTTCAAAATAAAAAAGTCACGCAAGCATAGGCTTACTAATCTGCAAATTTTGCAACTCTACACTAATTTATTTATTTGATGATTCTCTAACCCAGGAACACCATCTTTTAACAAATTAAACCACGAGTATATAATAATTCATATTTGATCCTAACTTGAGTCTAATTAATCAAAACTACTGTCATTTTTGTATTGTTATTAGTACCGCAACAAAGTTAGTAATTACCAAAAGCAGTTACAAACAATTAAGGTCAAAGTCACTAACTTCATAACTATATAAGATAATCGCTCAATTGATTCATGAAGTAAATAAAAGTGATATATACCATATTCAAGGCAAAATCAAAATATCTACTAAGTTACTGCAATCTTATCAAAGTACAATATAATCATAGCCAACATTTATAAGAAATAATTATACACAATTTAATCAAACCAGAAAATCATAACAAACAATAATTCCAGTAAAAAGTTTGTACCACTCTGTTATAAGTGATAGATATGATGTGAAATTACAGCCAAACTTATAGCATATACTGATAAAAATTTATTCTGATCATTCTTAGTGAATTAAAATTATATTGATAAGGTAACCAATATATAAAAGCATAAAATAAGATGCTAGAAAAGAATATACAACATTCAATAAGTTAAATCAAAAAATTATGTAGAATTTCTAGTTAAAAATATTAATATCTGGTGTAATAGACATGAAATAACCAACTAAAACATCTGAATCTTTAATTTCCGTGACCCTTGCCAATGAATATAACCGATAATCACACACAACATTGCTTTTGGAACTACTGAAAGAGATGATAAAACATTTACAAAGATTTAATAGTAAATAATTTTAAAAGAACCAAATGTAAAACAATTAAAAGTCTTCTTGCATATCAAAACAATCACTTCGATTAAAAATTTTAATATGTAATTTCAAATTGTCTGTAAACAATAAAAATTGCAAAAATTGCATTAATGCTAGAAGTATACTATTTTGAAGTTGCAAATAGGGATGTTTCCTTTTAATTCTAAAAATAAATCCCACCCAAATATAATAGAATCCGGAAAAAATGGAATTTTCGTAATTTCATGGGTACGCCCTATATAATACAAGTGTACCTTTATTCATTGATGTACAATGCAAAGACGCAAATTACGTGTGTATAAATAATCACCCTGTATTATATAAGCATATTGTAAATAAATAGCAAGTAACATAAGTTGTATATGTAAATTGTAAGATATCGTAAAGCGCATTTAAATGCGAAAGTAAAAATCGATCATTTTAAGATAAATCAACAGCCATTTATTTTTTTAATTATCAATACATTTTTGATAAAAATGCATTTGATTTGTTGTAAATAGCATAAAAGAGTATAGCTTTACGCATTTAGTTTGAGAAACTACAATCAAAGTGTATTTAAAACCTCTTGCATTAAAAAGCAATTCATTTTTAATATTGAGAATTTTCTAGAACATAAAAGGATGAGTCATCGATATTTAAAAATACATCAAATTCGTACAAACTCATTAATAAATACATATTTTATTCGTAGAAGCCGTCGAAACACAAAAAAAACCTGCAAAATCCCTGGAAAAATCCAAGGAAGTGATTATTTTTAGCATTAGTATGCGACGCCACAACAATAGTATATGTGTTAAACAAGAACAGATAACACACGGCACGGATAACTGGAACGATATTATGTGGAATAAACTCGACGATTTTAGACGCTAAATGGTTTTTCCAAGAAACCTTACATCAGTATATTCCGCACTATTCGCGTAAGCTTCTAGAAGCAGATAAATTTGTATATAAAGAAGCGCTTATCAAATAAAGATTCATTTGAAGGCATTCATTCACTAGATTTCATTCATGTGAGCACAAAATGTTATTTAACCGCAAGCTGTTGGTACGCGGAAATAGTTTTATAGTATGCAATAAGCATATTGTAATTGAATAATGGCGAGGTTGAAAATCAATCAAGAAGCAACGTTTTAAACGTAACTTACAATGAAAAACGAAAATTATTAATTACAAGAGGGAAAATTCTTCAAAATAAAGCTATTTTTAAAGATTTTATTAAATAATTAAAGAGGAAAATTTAACCAAAAATGTACTTTGGTAATTGCTGTTTGAAATGAGAATGTTTTTATGGAGAATCTTGCAATCTGATTTGGAGATCAATTTAAAATAAGAAGATTTTTAATTAAGAGGAGCGTTTTTGTGGATTCTGCAAGTATCACTTTTAGATTTATTTTTAACTGATATTAAAGTATCTAGTTTAAGATAGTCATAATAATTTTTTTTTGTGTGAGGGATTTTTTTACCAGAAGTTTGTGTTCAGAGTTTGAAATACTTTGACCTTTTAATAGATTATATGCCAAGGATTTTTTCTGGCCAAAACAAATCTTACCAGCGTGGAAATAATTTATAACCAGGTAAACAATCCTCAAAAGAATAAGTTTAATTCTGTAAATTTAAAATAAGGTAAAAAATAATATTTTTTATCAAGTACTTAGAAATTATCTTATGTTTGAAAGAAGCGATGTTGTAAATGCTTTTGTATAAAAGAAAATAATTCATATTGTATAAATGCTTTGTGATATTGCTGCATTCATTTTGAAAACTCCGTAAATTCCATTGAGCTAACTAGGCAAAGTTAAAAACGAAGGTAAGTAAACAAGTACAAATTTTACAAATCGCTGTATCTGTGTCACAGCACTCTTTTAGTAGCGCATAATATATATATATATATATATATATATATATATTGGTTTTGTGTCCACTATATATAAATATATTATGCTGAAGTTTTTCGCTACCATTGGACAGTGATTAAATACGATTTAATTCACAGTTTACATGTATTGATTTATTTTAAAATCTCATCAGAACCCTACAATTACATATATAAATTAATTACTAATACTATTATTTAATAAAACTTACATGAATATATCTAGCGTATTAGTTAACTTAATGTTAAACATGATTTAGTTGCCATTCTTAAAACTAATCTGTTTAACATTAAGTTATCTAATAAGCTACATATATTCATTTAAGTTTTATTAAAAAAACAGTATTAGTAATTAATTTATATCTGTATTTGTAGGATTCTGATGAGATTTTAAAATAAATCCAAACATGTAAACTGTGAATTAAAGCATATTTAATCACTTTAATCACAAAATTATAAACATCCATGTCAACATTCAAATAAAATACATTAACTTACAAAAACTGGAGTGTAAAATAGTAACTACATTGAAACATACTAGGTTAACATTCTTAGCACTAAATAAACAAACTAACAGATTAAAATTGTAACTTTACATGGTAATATGTTTGACCAGGTATGCAAACCTAATTAAGTGACAGGTGTTGGTAGAACCTGATTTCAATACTTACAGAAATTATTGCATATAATTCAACTTAGTGTCTCTTTTTTTCTGTTGATATTACTTAGTTTTAAAATATAAGAATAAATCACACTAAGATTGTTAGTATCAGATTTGAAGTTCAAAACGTTGTTGTTATTATTAACGTGCACCATTTCAAGAAAAAGTCTACCTCTGTAACTAACTTCCCTATCTAAAATTTTTACTTTATTAAAATCCGGAAAATGATTACCTTTTTTTATATGGCAAGATAAAGCGCACGAATCTTTTTTGATTTTACAGTCACTCCTAAGAAACGTAGTGCTAGGCTTTGAAATTAAAATCACTATTGCCGAAATAGAACAAATTAAGAAATCGATTAATACTGTAAAAAATGCACTAGCCAATACACTATCAGAAATAATTTTTACAGAATTTTCCAATAGAACTAATACATCTTTCAAGAGGAGGTTTACTCTAGTAAGAGACAGATATATAAAAAAGTTTCATGCTTTAAAATGTAAGATAATAAAAAGTAAAATGTTTAAAGATAACAGCAAATGGTTACACAATTTAACTAATGAAGTCATTCCAGAAACATTAAAATTTAAACATTAACAAGTTACTAGTAGACATAGAATCAATTTTGGCAGTTTTCTCACAAAAAGACAGAGAACTACAACGTGCTCGTGTTACGAACATAATTACCAATTATCTAAGAAGTAATCAAAAACAATCAACACTAACACAGCTGTTTAATAAAACAAAACAATTCTTAAGAAATCATCCGAATATCCTAATAACAAATTCGGACAAAGGTTCGGTTACTGTAACAATGTATAAAACGGATTACGCCAAAAAAGGCACAGCACTTGTCAACGACACTACGGTTTATAAACTGTTAAAAACAGATCCGACTTTTACTACACAGAAGAAAAATAATGAGTTAATCAATAGGTTATATAAACATAATTGCATTAATCTAAACACCAAAAAGAAACTATGTATTACCAACGCAACGACTCCCAAGCTTTATGGATTGCCTAAAATTCATAAGAGCGAAGTTCCCCTAAGACCGATTGTCTCTTCGATTAATTCACCTACGTATAAACTATCTGCTTTTGTTGTGGATATACTTACTAAATCGTTTAGTAATAAAAATAATTATAATACTACAGATTCGTTTAGTTTTGCAACAGAATTTCAAAATTATCATATTGCTGATGGCTTCGTTTTAATATCACTAGATGTCATTTCCTTGTTTACCAACATCCCTTTAAAATTGGCATTAAAAATAATTACAGACAAGTGGGAAATGATACGAGACCATTGTGAATTTTCTTTAGATTTGTTTACTAAAACCCTAAGTTTTATTTTTAATCACACTTATTTCACTTTTGACAAGAAATTTTATTTACAAATATTCGGAGCACCTATGGGTTCACCACTCAGTCCCATAGTTGCCACAATAATAATGGATTATCTATTTAACGAGGTTATTCCACAATTACCCACGCCTCCAGCTTTTATAAAAAAGTATGTGGATGATGTGATTTGTGCTGTACCTGAAAATCAAATAAATGAGGTTTTAAAAATCTTTAACAGCTTTAACAAACACATACAGTTTACTCTGGGAAAAGAGCATGAATGTACAATCCCCTTTTTGGACATGAAATTAATTAGGAATACAGACAACGTAATTATGTTAGATTGGTACAGGAAAACTACAAGTTCAGATAGGTACATAAACTTTTTTCTAACCACAGCCTCAGTCAAAAGGTGAATACCATTTTAGGTTTAAAAAATAGAATTCTTAAAATTTCACATCCTTCTTTACGTCTAAAAAGTTTTAACGTGTTAACAGAAATTGCGATAAACAATGGCTTTCCAAAAAATCTGACTAAAAAACTTATTTTCGGGAACAACTATAATAATAAAAAACAAAAAACTGATTTGACACCTGTAACAGAAATTGTTTATAAGAAACTACCGATGATTAAAAATTTAACATTAAAATTACTTAACCTACTACGGAATGACTCCATCATAATTTCAAAATACAACCCTGTTACTATAAATCAATTATTTTCTGCCATTAAAGATGAGACTCCTATGCTGAGTAGTTCTAACGTCATATACTCTATTCCATGCAGTGATTGTAATAAGATCTACATTGGACAATCTTCACAATGGTTACGTTCCAGGATTGTTCAGCATAGGACTGACTGTAAAATCAAAAAAGATTCGTGCGCTTTATCTTGCCATATAAAAAAAGCTAATCATTTTCCGGATTTTAATAAAGTAAAATTTTAGATAGGAAGTTAGTTACAGAGGTAGACTTTTCTTGAAATGGTGCACATTAATAATAACAACAACGTTTTGAACTTCAAATCTGATACTAACAATCTAAGTGTGATTTATTCTTATATTTTAAAACTAAGTAATATCAACAGAAAAAAAGAGACACTAAGTTGAATTATATGCAATAATTTCTGTAAGTATTGAAATCAGATTCTACAAACACCTGTCACTTAATTAGGTTTGCATACCTGGTCAAACATATTACCATGTAAAGTTACAATTTTAATCTGTTAGTTTGTTTATTTAGTGCTAAGAATGTTAACCTAGTATGTTTCAATGTAGTTACTATTTTACACTCCAGTTTTTGTAAGTTAATGTATTTTATTTGAATGTTGACATGGATGTTTATAATTTTGTAGCACCCTGAGGAAGATTTAAAATTAAATCGAAAGCTTGGTAAAGAACAAAGAGTTTTTAATTTTACCTTTATGAACGTAGACCTATAAACCCGTTACTGCACTTCTTATATATATATATATATATATATATATATATATATATATATATATATATATTGCTATGATAAGAGGGTAGCTTAAGGTTAGATTAAGTCATAGGGGTCGTAGGATAGATATAAATAACTTTAACTTTAAGAAAATCAAATAATTCCATCAATTATAGGAGTAAATCGACTATTCTACAAAAAGTCAATTGCGAGGACACTGTATATAAAGGATATTTGATTAAATGCATGAGAAAGAAGCTCATTTATAATAATAATAATCCGATACCATTTAATTAGAATAGTAATGTGTGCGTCGTATAATATGTTTAAGTATAATTTACGAGTAACGATAAGATTTTAGAAACAACTAATTGCAGCAAAAAAAATATCGGGAAACATAGATAAATTGGTATTCCAAATATTTAATAATTACGTCGAAAATATCAACGCATCTATATGCAAACGCATCTTAATACGTCACTAAATATGTGACTAGAAAGAATACATTTGTTCAGAAAACCAACATTCTGTAACAAACAAATAAACACCAGGCGGGTCAATTATATGATGTCTTGGACTTTTAAACGACAAACATTAAATACGTGACTGGATAAAAGCAATAATCGGAAATCCTAACAAAATACTGTAATATAGCAGAACGTCTTACGTGACTGAAAAGCATTGTCAACCTAGAATTTGGACAGGGATTTTGAGAAAATACCGAGTTCTGCCAGAGATAAGGCAAAGTACAAACATTGATCAATAAACACGCCAATAGAAACGATTGGTGGGAGGGGCTTATAAATACGATAGGAAATGAATAAAGAGTCAGTTCATATTCAACCAGGCACAAACTATGCTCAAATGCAGTAGAAAGTTACGTCATTAATTAGTGAAACAAAATTCAGAATAAGTAAAATTTGAAAGTGAGAAATTGTGCGACGAAAATAAGCCGATCTACAAATAGACGTAAGTTAAACAATTAATTAAATGTATTTTTAATATTTAACAAAACGGGGCTTTTTTATTAGGACGGCTTTTACTGATGCCATCTTATCGAGATGGCATTTTGTTGATACCACTTTTGTTGCGACGGCTTTTGTTGAGTCGATGTTCATGTCGAAATCTAAGCCTTAACGCAAATCTAAAAATACGTCTGAAAGTGAGATCAAAAGGATACTTAAAGTTAAATCAAGGAAAAATACCAGAAATCAAAAGTGGATAATTCTGACCAATAAGTAAAGCGGACACAACACGGGATGCAGACCACAGACACTATGAGGGAATTCCAGTGACCATTCCAGGTTAGCGATTTTTAAACATTTTATTATTTAAAGACTGTTTAAAATTTAATATTTGCTATACATTATGTATTTGTAAGAGTCATCAAAAAGGTCATTTGAAAATATGAAAACACGGAAAAGTATCTTATAACGTTAGAAGATACTTGAGAGTGATTAAAAGATATTTTTGCTGGCTTTCAGGAAAGCATAAATTGGGAAATGTAAATATTCTATACAGGGGAAAATTTTTGAGGTTACACAACATTGTACATATAATCAATTATTATACTGTGTGATTTTAAACTGCTTTATTTGAATCCATTTAAAGGATAAAATAAAATTTATTAAGAAGTCGAGTATTCAGTGAGCTAGTCGTGGTAAACAAATAAAAATCGCACACAAACGTGGGGTATAATAAGGAATATTATATCAATAAAAATGACGCCCATCGTAGGGGCTTGAAATCCAAAAAGGATATATCATATCAATAAAAATCGCGCACATACGTGGGGCATAATAAGGAATATCATATCAATAAAAATTGGTAAGCCCAATCGTAGGGCATTTCATAGCAATATATATATATATATATATATATATATATATATATTGCTGTGTTAATAAGGTCATTTAGGGGTAGTTAGGACCAATAGTATAGCGCACTTCATATAAATTACATGAGGGCTCAGAAAACGAGAGTTTTCTGAAGAAAACAAGAAATACGATGATTAGGCTGGAAAGTAAATGACAACGCCCTGTATATAAACCATAATCATAATTAATTTAGTTAATGACAAATATTTTTGAAGATTTATTTGAATAAACAAATTCGCAAGTCAGAAAACAACTTGAAAAGAAGCTGAAACGCGCCACGCATAGTAACACATCATTATTACACCAAGAATCGCAATTAAAATAAGCAGGTTTAAAAATGCGTAAGATAGCAAACGCATATAATTTAATACATAAATTATATTAAGTCTCGTGACTAGAAAGCGAAAATCAGCACCTGATATATTGAAAACAAACACGGCATTGTGATAAAATCAAAGTTAGCTAAATTTATTTAGACAAACAATGGTCTACGTGATCTAAAAATATGAAAATCCAAAAGAATGCAATTAACTCGAAATGCTACGTGCCGAAATAAGCGCGTTAATTTTAATATACAATAAAATCCATAGAAGTACCCAAAACCTGGTATGTAAAAATCACGTATATAATAGTGAACTCTGCGCTTGTCAATAGATAGACGATCCTATTCATTTAAATACGACCGGATTTGTAAACAAATGAGTTCAACAAGAATTAAGGCTTATTCCACATCACTGAAAAGAAAATATTTACGTGAAGTGATTTATTGTGAAGTAGTAAGTGGTACAATGGTAATTGTGAAAAATTAACAGAGGTTTGTCGTTTTAACCCTTTAAAAACGACTCTGAATAATTACTGGATCCAATGAGGAAATGCAACAAGCATTTAATTCAATTATTAATTACTGGGAAGTTTAACAAATAACGCTAAAATAATTTAAAGCTTTGCTAAGAAAAATGAAGACCATATCTAAAGCAGATCTGGATTCAACGTTGGGAGTATTAAATCACTAAGCTGAATACAGGAGCAGTTGGTACAAGGAACTGATTCGAGCTGAAAACAACAGGTTAGCCAATCTGAACGTTTTATTATTTTTATTTGTGAATATTTCACTGTATATTTCTAATCTAAATAATTTAAAAATTAATATTTCGTTGCATATTTCTAATTTGAATAATTTAAAAATTGCTTTTATGAAAATTTTATGTGAGGGTAAACAAAGATCGTTTTTTTTAATACACGTTATAAATTACGTAAATTTTTAAAGAAGTTAAATACCGTTCATGGGGCTTCAGATAATAATAATAAAGTTCATTTTTGCTGGCTTTTCGATTAACTTTGGTAATGATAATTATTAAAAGAATTTTTATTCAATTATTAAAGAAAAGTTCTCTTTAGAGAATTCTTAAACTTTTCATACACTGTAAATATTTTTGAGAATATTATAATAATTGTGCTTAATGGTGTTTTGGTTTAAAGAAACAGGAAGTAGAGGTACAAGGTAAATTTAAAGGCTTTGTTTGTCGTACTGTCGCAAGCTCCGTGCGTAATTAAAAACTGAGCTAGCCGAGGTAATTAAAATTATATATTAAGGGAATTAAAATTATATATTAACAATTAAAAATTTACAGAATAAAAATTTTAATCTTTTTAATTCGCAAAAAGGGCTCACTGGGTTATTGTTACCGTAACACAACAAAGATAGTTGATGCACGAACGTGGGACTAGACCAAAATAGATCACAGAAAAGTTAATTGGCACGCCAAATCGTAGGGGCTAGATCAAATTACAACACTGAAAAAGTTATATGGCACCGTCAACGTAGAACTGAACTAAAATATCACATTCCTTGTTAAATAGCGCATCAACGTGAGGTTAGATCAAAATAAATTAAGTAAAAATTAAAGGCAACGAAATCGAGGATTTTATTTAGAATTTAAAAATAATTGTAGAATAATAATAAAAAAATGGATAAAAGAATGAGGGAAACAAGGGAGGCACTAAGGAATGAAGGAGTAGAAATAGGTTCACAGGAACGTGTGATCTTACAGGACACATCGATGGAAGCTGCAGGAAGAATGTCGGAGAGGAGCAATAGTGTAGAACACTGGTCCACCCAAGATTCAAAAATAATAGAAATGTTAATGGCACTAAATGACAAGATGGAGAAGAATGAACAGGCCATGAAAAATATAACAGAAAAGAATGAACAAGCCATGATAAATATGACAGAAAAGAATGAACAGATCATGAAGAATATGCTAGAATTTGAGAAAAATTTGGATAAATTGAGGGAAAATTTAAATTCCAGAATAGAGAAATTAAGTGACGATTTAGGGGAGACAAATCAGCGAATGGAACAGATGCGTTTCCAAACACAAAATAAAGTGATAAATCTTATGGAAGATATTGACTGCATAAGAAACAAAGTTATTAAGGTACGATCTATACAAGAAGCTAATGAAATAGAAACAAGTGAAAAAATTATAAACTTAGGGAAAAAAGTACAGAACATTGAGAAAGTTATAGAACGAAAATTAGCAGAGTAAATAAAGAAATTGAGGATATAAAAATTAATGTAATGAATTTTGGCAGGAACAGGATGATATATAATCAAGAACCCTTAAGATTGAATCACCCAAATATAACATTAGATCAGTATTCGAAATTTTCAGGAGATAATAAACTTAATCCGAAATTATTCTTAAAGGACATCAAAACACTGACGCATGGCATAACGGATGATCAGTATAAATTAAATTTAGTAAAAGCTATGATAAAAGGTCATGCAGAAACGTGGTTTGATCTGATCCAAGATGAATTAACAACGTTTCAAGATTTTAAGAACAAATTTTTAAGACAATTCTGGAGGGATACTCAACAATATAAGGTGAGAGATGATTTGATTATGGGGAGATACAATAAAAATTTAGGTATGACCAGGGAACAATACGCAATTAAGAAATTTAGTATAGCAAAACAGTTGGATCCTCCGTAGGAAGAGAAACAAATTATTAAATATCTGGCAGCACATTTTGAAGTAGATGTAGGCAGTACATCGCTATACAGAACATCATGGATCGTGATATATTCTTAGAATACTTGCAGCGATACGATGAGATGGGATTGAATCATAGAGAAGAAGGTCAAACGATTACTCAACCAACAAAACCAGGGAGAATGCAGAGAAGGATGCTAAGTAACAGAATACAATATGAAAAGACAAATCATAATTATAGAGGTAATTTTAGAAACAACTCCAACAGTAATATGAGAAATAATTGGAACGTGAGAAACCGACCATGGCAAGAACCAAACAGGAGAGACCAAATTAGGAATGATAACCGAAGCCAAAATAAACAAGGACATGAGGAAGGAGTAACAGAATCAAAATGGATTAATGGTACCTACGCTGAGGTCACGAATCGACCAGGCCCATCTACAACAAATACAAATTTTTAATAGAAGACAAACCAAATAAGCCCTTAGAAATAAATAAATATGAACATAAGCGGGAATTCATAACTCGAAATGGAAAATTTTAGTAGAAATTTATTGCCTATAATTAATTTAAATGTAGAGGACAAAGTAATTAGGATACTCATCAATACCGGAGCAGAGGTATCGCTTGTTTCAGAAGATTTTATTAAAAGAAGAAAATTAATGAAGAGAACAATGCCGATGAAGAACTGTAATTTAATAGCACCAAACAATAGAAAGTTAGCATGCGTAAGTGATATAGTGATTCTGAAGTGTGAGATAGGAGAAGAGAAATTTGAAAACGAATACGTGATTGTACATGGATTAAAAATGGACGCTATATGGAGGATGAATATTATAGATAAGTTGGGGATAAAAATAAATGCGGAAAGCAAGGAGGTATTATGCAAAGGGGAAATACATCAATGCAAAGCATCTTGGGACTATACGAGGAATTCTGCATACATTATGTAGACGACATTTAAATATTTAGCGACGATTTAAAACAACACTTGGTGCATCTTGAGAGAATATTACTAGAATTATATGTGGCAGGACTAGTACTGAATCTGATGAAATGCGAATTTTTCCAGGACAGGGTGAAGTTCTTGGGATACCAGATCAGTGCTGAGAGTATATTCATAAATAAGGATCGGTTGTCAGAAATACTAGAATATCCTAGGCCAAGGAATATATGGACTTCAAAGGCTTTTCTGGGGGTAATTAATTTTTACAAAAAGTTTATTCCGTCATTTTTGCAAAAAGCCATTCCACTATTCAATTTGATGAAGAAGGGGTTAGATGGACATGGAGTGAGGCTCATGAAGAGGCATGCCGAAGCCTAATTGCTCAGTTCCATGAGCAGGTTATTTTTAGACACCCGGACTTCACAAAAGAATTCATTGTGCGCACGGATGTGTCGGACAACACTTTGGCTGCGGAACTGTGTCAAATCCAGGATGGGGTAGAGGTACCCATCTCATTTATCTCCAGAACCCTAAAGACTCATGAGCTTAATTATACAATTAGTGAAAAAGAAATGGCAGTGGTGGTTTTTGCAGTTACAAAATTAAAGTTTTACCTGATGGGGAGACATTTCGTGGTTGAGACAGACCACTCCGCCTTGTGTTCGCTCTTTAACACAAGGTTCACAAATAATAGCGTATACAGATGGGGTCTGTTACTACAAGATTTTGATTTTGAGATCCAATACATAAAGAGCATAAACAATATAGTGGCAGATGCTCTCAGCAGAAATAAAATAAACTGCAGTTTGAAATGAAATGAGATTTTTATAGCAATGTATCACCTAGTAAGGGATGAGACGATATTTTCACACGAAAGAATTTCAGCTATGCAAGAAAATAGTGAGGATATTCAATTTATAAAGGACAAGTTGATATTGATGACTTTCTCATAAAGCATTTGAATGGCGAGGAATTGTATGTGTTGGACAGAGAATTTGCAAAGTCGACGATAAAAGAATTACACATTAAATATGGACACTTGGGAATTAGAAAGCTATAGTTGTTGTTTAGAGAAAACTTCTATGCCCTGAGGGACTTAAGGCTCATTAAGGAGATAGCAAATACGTGTCATCTTTGCACCTTGAGAAAATACAAAAACTACATCAACCAAAATATTATCAAGAGCATTCAAGTGGATAATCCCTTAGATTTAATTGTAATAGACTATTTAAGCAATCTAATACCCAGCAGAAGATGGAATATAAACATGTCCTAGTGGTAGTAGATGTATTTTCAAAATACACACGGCTGTTTCCCACTAGAGACTGTAATACGATTGGAACCATCAATAAACTAGAACGATTTATAGCAGAAGAGGGGAGATTCAAAAGAATCCTAGCCGACAATGCTACCTATTTCAATAATGCTCGGTTTGTAGCGCATTAGGAAAATCAGCAAATAGGGGTTGTCTTCTGCAGTATACGGCATCCACAAGGAAATCCCACAGAAAGATATATACAGGAAACGTGCAAGTTCCTGCAAATGACTTCACATCAGGACCAACGAAGTTGGGAAAAGAATCTACCCAAGATGGAGAGTTCATAAATCATGTCCCACACATGGTTGCAGAAGAAGCCCCCATAAGTCTAGTGAGAGGAGTACATCCCGATGGACCACGGAAAATTGTGCCAAAAGAGGAGGAATTCGAACGAAAAATGCAAAGGACTCAAAAAAGACTACAAGAGAGGCACAAAATTACACACAAAAGATGAATGGGAGGGTGAAAAAGCGGACTGTCTTCCAAATAGGAGATAAGATCATTGTAAAGAATTTGAGGGTGGGATAAACTTTAATAATTTTTCATTTTATCAATTCCTGTCCACTTTTGACTATTTTCAATTTTTCTACAAGATAAAATGATTTTACAAAAAACTTTGTTATGGTAAAGTTGTATCTCATAAAATTTTCTATCCGGAATGGGCTGTTTGTTTTTTCTACCTCTTGCTGTTTGAAAGTTATCGCGTTTTCAAATATTACAAAAAAAAAATTGTAAATTTTTCTCATATTTTGATATAAATCTCTAGTCGACTCCTGTATCCTTTAGTTTAGAGAACAAATGATAAAAATGCAACTTGTAGAAAATTTTATGCTCTTTAAAATAGTTTTAGATGATCAATATGCTAAAGTTAATAGTTTCGATGCTATATCCATTTACAAAAAGACACCCACAAAAATGCTATAAATTGACTTACCCCCTTAGGGTGACGACTAGAAAAAATTTTATTTAAACTTTGTTCTTAGAAAAGTGTCCCCTATCCCCACCTACAATGTTTGCACCAAAAATGGAGACACCCTGTGTGTGTGCGTGCGTGCGTGCATGGGCGCGCGCGTGCGTGCGCGCGCGCGTGCATGCGTGCGTGCGTGCATGCGTGCGTGTGTTTTGTGTGTGTGTAGTTTAACAAGAGCAATAATACAGATTAATATCAAAAATTCAAGAAAAGAACTTAAAGGTTTCTTTACTAAATGGTAGCTAAATAAAAGATAGATAAAATTTGAAAAACTTCAAACAGAAAGTTAACAATAATAAATTAAAGAATATAAAACAAAGCAAACAAGAACAGAATAAAGTGGTGAAAAATCTTTATGCTACCTCAATTAGTAACACACCTTCATAAATCACAATGAAATTAAAAGAATTCAATAAATACTACAATTACTTTGCAACATTTTACCATTCACAAAAATTTGTAATATAAGAAGTGGACAATTAAAATTGTATTCTGAACAAAATATTTATCTTTAAATTTTTTAATATATATACATTCTTTAAAAATTGGAAATGACAATCTATGATTGAAAGTCTGTTTCTTACTAACCAAGGATATAATTCATAACCCAGCATTATTATACAAATAATTATGTAGCTACTCACACAGCTGGTTTAAGTCATAAATGGATTTCATAAATTCAGGTGTGGAAATAATTGATAAAAGATGAGATGTATATTTAAAATGGTCATGGCAACTAACATTATCAGTTAGTCAGATATTCCATTTTATTGATGTGGCAGTGAAAATAAGTTATGCAAGTTTAATATAAAAATATATTTGCAAAGTTTTTCATACATAAATAAACTTTTAAAAAATATCAATATGTTAATGCAACATAAAAAGGTTAAAAATAATTGACTTATAATACGTAGTCCAGGTTTGGACCATGTCATATTAAATACTACTGAAGACGTTTCGCCAACTTTCATAAGGTTCATCATCAGGACAGGATGCGCAATACTACTTCTGAATGTGCAGACACGTGCCTAATTAAACTAGATTACTGTTTTTGGCAAAGTAGTGCCTGCAAGGATACTTGCTTTTCTGAACAGGTGCCTCTTCACTTAAAGGATATATTTGCTTGTCCAAAAGTAACCTTCCTTGGAAGAACTAATTTGTTACAGCCACTAATTCTGCTTAATTGGACACATGGGTCTGCACATTTAAAAGTAGTGATCCATTTCCTGTGATGATTGTGCCCCTAACAAAAGTGGGTAAATGTTGACTTAATTAATATTTAATATGCCACAACCCAAATCCCGAACACATTAATAAACACAGCTTCAGTCATGAAAACTTTTCAATATATTAGAAATAATTTTGTAAGATATAGTAATAATCTTCCTCAAATTACCGACTGTGTTTATAGCTCCTTCTTTATAAAAATAAAGTTATTTACTTAACTACAAAGTTAAAAATATTATTCAATGCTTTAATTTTGTTAACTGCAAAATAAATTTTGCCTTTGCTTTATATCAGACTCTTTTGTAGTTGTTTTTGTTTTTGCAAATATCTCATCAAATAGAGATTGGTAACTAGAATTATGTTGAGTTCTGAATATAGTTGCTTTTCAAGTAATAATGTCTCAACATTATCACAGATACAATTTATTAAAACTATACAATTTCAACACAACCTAAAAATTTATTAACAAAATACCGAGTAAACAAATTCTAATAAAAGAGCTTTTCCTTCTTTGTATAAAAAATAGATTTTGTTTTATAGCTATACAAAATATGTACTTCCAACTTTTTATCTAAATATATTTGGCTTCTTTATATTCTGCTAAATTGGTTATTAAAGTCAATCAACAAGATGGTATAAAATATTATAATATCATAATACCTATGCATATCAATTGGATCATACAAAAATATGTTAAATATATACCTATACAAGCCATCCATTATTAACAGCAATTCCTATATACATTGGGATATATGTAGAACAATAAGCATTTAAAAATTTGGTTTAAATATGAAAAGTAAGCACTTTCAATCTTCCATAATTTATTGTCATACTTAGATGCTTTCAAATTAATTCAAATGTTTGTTATATAAAAAGCCCTAACTTCTACATATATACATTTGTTCTTAGTTATATAATCAGGTAACAGTAAAACTAAATTTTTTCATTTGATACTTATTTTTGATCGGTTGACCAAAATATATACGTGGTCAACACACAATAATAATATAAAAATATACATACTCAATGTTGTAAATCCAATCATTTATTACTATAAGTGGATATTAATCCTACAATGCTTATAAAAGTCAACAAAACACGTAAAGTTATTAAAGCAAAATAAAATTCAACACGTCACATCATGAACTTAACCTAAACATTAAAAATTTAGTAATTTTGTATCTGTACTGTAGTTACTATAATTAACTACGTACTTGTCTAACCAACACTGAAAAAATAAAAACAATGAATGGTAGAAGGACTGTCAGACAGTTTATATATACAGAAAAAGACCTGTTGCAAATATTTACTAAAAACAAACTAAAATAATTATAACAAATCAAATTAGTATATATAAATAAGTTCCAATATTTAAAAAACATCCAAAAATTATTTACCTATACAACAATTATAAATATCTTTAATTACGATAAAGGTATACAAAAATCTTGGAAATATAATAATTACGTATTTTAAATGCAAAATTTAAAAATCATTAAAAATTCAGATGATTTAACGAACAAGCACTATTAAATAAAATAGAGATAGCTTTATCACTGCAAATGTAAGTAAAAAAGTGTCTATAAAAATCATGTTTATTTTACACATTTAGAAAAAAGCAAAACAATAAAAATAAATGATAGAAGATGCACACCAAAACTAAGGAATTTGCATCACAAATTGTATAGATAGAATTAGAACAAACACCCAAATGTTGGAACAAATTTATGAATTTTTAAAGCAATGACTATTATAATTAAATAGGTAAGATAAATGGCATATTCTCTTTGATAGAAGTTTGGACTTTTCTTGATATTATTACATAAAGCATTTTGTTAACTACAATTTACATATAAAGTAATTAATATCCACATACAATAATACTGATATACAATACAAATACATTTCTGTTACATTATTTTCAATTTAAATTACAGGAGGAGTTTTGCATCATCTCCTGCATCTAAATATTTAGAGTTGAGTAAAATTTCTACATATCAAAGTGGATATGTGATTAGTAAATACTAATTTAATAATTTAGAATATTTGAAAAAGTAAAATATATCAGGAACATAAAAGTGCAGCAATATATATATATATATATATATATATATATATATATATATATATATATTGCACATTAATAGTATGTCCGATTTCTATTTCATTTCTTTACAATAGTAAATTTTTTATTATCTGTCTATATCTATAACATACTAGGTATGTAAACACACCATAGCTTCAATAATAATATGAAATTCCACAAAACAAACTTTCCAATAAGAACTATTGTAAAAAGAAATGGAGTTAGAGAGAATACACTGCAAAAAGAGAATGAGGAAAAGCTTAAAACTACAAAAATACTGACAAGGATTTTGATTTATAATACAAATAGATCATAAAACTATGAGTTGCACTATTAATTACAGTCGATGTTTTGTCAACAATTTACATATGTATGTGTACATGCAGCACATATGTGCATGTACACAAACACATATGTATGATCACACATTTACAATAGCATGTGTGCATATTTAAATATGGGCATATACACACATACATACATACACACCTATATAATAACAAAAATTTCATATAAATAAAATGTTCAATGTAAGATCCCATTATCAGTAAAAATTTGGGCCTCTTATATTATATCACTAATTTATCAACAAAACATTGTTGATTAAATTACTTCTCTAATTATCTACAACTATATAGATTATAAACTCCACAAATCAATCCACTCGTTTTACAATATTACAAGACCATGGCTTTTTCGAGTTAATGTACGCGAAGAACACGTAATGTAACCTGATCTTCAAAGTTAATAGAGCCAACAATTTTCAAGTGCAATTTGTAATATTTATAACGACAGGCAGCAATCTCTGGATTGTTTTATATTACTGACCACTATACTTAAGATAAGCATATTCATTTGAATAAGGCACTAAATTATTAAGAACGATTGTTGCAAAATGTTTGCCGTATTAGAACGACTGGTCAAACTTTTATAAAGCCGGAATTACAATAATACATGTTCAGTACAGAAATGATCAAAAATACTTGAAATAATATTTATACTACAAAATCTTAAAATTAATTCAACTGCCAATATTTCACATGTATCCAAATTCGGAGATAACTCATATATAAACACCACACAGTGGACTTAACATCAATTACTTTATAGTCCATGTTGATTGTGTAAGTTCATCACAAGTTCCTAATACACCTTAGCTCACAAACAAAAATCTATAAAAAATCTCATACTATGAATGCAATAATACTGCAAAACATCTTAACTCTTTTGCATAAAATAACTCTTACACATGCCAGGAATAAATTATACATAAATAATAGCAAACAAACAACCTGGAATAAAAACAGTGCAAGTTTACTTCAAAATTAATAATATATCATATAACTGCAATATATGATAGCTTAAAAAATGTACTCAATGCCACTAATTTGAATACAAAATGCAGTCAGAAATGTTTGGTTAAGGAAATGCAATATATTAAAAATGTCATGTGCAGCACCGCTTAAAGCTTACTATGCATAAAAGTATCAATAAAGACATGTGCAACATCCTTTCAAGCTCCTAAAGCTTAGAAATGATACTACTGAAGCATGTATATAACTTTGAAAGTGTGAGAGAGCAGTGCTTGATTGAACACAGGTATTCAGTTGAAAATGACCATATTAATAATATTATTATAAAAGGAATGCAACAGAACAAAGAAACTTTAGAAATGTAAAAGTCGAAGGGTTGACTATTAGTTTTAATAAAAATATATAATACAAAAAATGTATTTTACTACTTTAATAACCTAATTCTGTACATTGCATCATTAACAAAAATGTATACTTTGACAAGTCAACTATATGTGACAAAAAAAACACAATATGTACTAGTAGAAATTTGCTTATCACTATTTTTTTATATAGGTCATTTATCAACTTTATAAACCTTTTACCAACAGAGACAAACCAATAAACCTTTTTAATCTTTGCTTAGTTTTTGCTTATCTTTGCTGAGTATTTTAATAGTACGTGCTACATTAATAAATTATCAAACAATTTCCAATTACGATAGTATTATTATTCCAGCTTCTATTTAGAGTGAATAAACTTTTGAAATATTTAATATTCTAATTCGATTCATTACTTTTTTTCTTAAATCAAGTGAATTTTTAAATATTATTTACAATATATGTATAAAGGACAAGTTAAGTAAAGATGCTAACTAATTACACCCAACACTAACATATAAAAGTTCAACCCTAAAGGCATTTGGACAATCAGTGTATGATCTCCCAAGATGCCTGCCAAACTAAAATTTTACTTAGTCACAGTGAATCGGTTTTTCAAATAGTGTACCCTTCCTTGTTTTCTGAATTTTTATCAATTATATCAATTGCATGCAGTCATAAGAATCACAACTGTACACCAGCCACCTATATAAAAATTAAATCAATCAGATCTAATAATTGTGACAAATATGTAAAAACAAAGTATTATACATGATATGGCAGTAATTCGAAGACTAAGTTTATGTTGATTGAAAATGTATTCTAATGTTCTACAACTAATCACAATTAGTGATAATATAATGATTGTTGTCAAATACCTAAAAATTTACTTGACAAGTAGATACATTATGTATCAGGCCACTATTTTTAGAATATCCGTTTTATAATCTAATTAACTTATCATCATTATCCAATAGGAAAAAATAGTTGTTTAAAATAATACTAATATTGGTGTTAAGCTTCTAGCACTTGGGGATTAGATTTTTACCAAATTTGTTTACTGATAATGAGTCACTTCAAATTTAATCATTGAAGCAGAGAATACATATAACTAAATTACAATAATCACATTTTACAGAGGCAAACTTAAGAACAAAGATTGAATAAAAGCATTTGATTGAATAAAGATCCATTAAACCTACAGTAATGTTCAATCATTGGTTATTCAAACATGCTAACTGTTACTTACATCAACAATTACTTATACAGCATGACTTTTGCCTCCATAGAATGTAACTACTATAATAATTTGGTGTATTTAAAAAACCTTAACATTACAGTTTCAATAGTAAGATATTATGTAACACTGAACACTTTATATAAATGAAGCAGATTGTTCAACTGTCGTTATTATCTTGGGATCTCATAACGTTAAAAATTACATAAACATAATCTTTTACAGCTTTATAATTACAATAGAAATGCCCACTTTCAAATTTAGCAAGTTTTAAGACCTCACTTTGTTATCAAAACAGAATTTAGCAGCATCATTTTTGGTCTCAAAGTTGAATATTTTTGAGTACTTCTCAATGAAGATATTTCCAAGGTATGATTGATTGGTATCAATGCTTCAAATGTTTTTACTATCATATTACAAACACTAAAAGGCCCCATAATAAAAATTTAAAACAGTCAATATAAGTACTGCTTTAAAAGAAATTTATGCTGATTGTAGATTCGCTTAAAAACTACTAATTGCTGAATATATTACTATGCCATAGTTTGGTCCCTTAATAAGTATAAGAATTGGGACAAAATTTTCACTTTAAAATGTGCTGTAAGAATATGAATTGATGCTTAAATAGTAACGCAAACATTCAAAAATTATTTTTCATAAGATTTTAAATTAAGCCATGATTTTAAGTTTAGCTCGACTTTATGTAATTGCATCGAAAGTAAAGGTATTAATTTCATTGTAGAAACTTCAATACTTGCTAATATAGTTAGGAAATAAAAACTGGCTAATAATGGTAACCAGTGAAATCGAATTTTGAGAATTATTTGCAGAACAATGTTAATTTCTTTTAAAAATACAACTTGAGGATTAAACATCAAACTTTTTAATTATGTTTTTAACTATTTCATATTTAATACTTTCCTTTCTAAAACCTGAAACGTTTTATATTTTATAGTGATAAAAATGTTATGCAAAAATCAACTTTTGTTATACATCAAAAGTTTTCGATTAATGTTTTATCCTACCGACTAAATCGAAATTCTGTAAATTGCCAAGTTTAGTATTACACAAAATATCGATAATATAAACTTTAGTTACACATATAAGCATAAAATGCAAACAAAAGAGAAACACAGTAAGTGACTTACCACTTGTGATAAGTTAATGGCAAAATAATTATAATATGAAAACATAAATAACCAGTAAAAGTATAAACATCAAAAACAAAATAAAAAATCTAGTGTGTTGAAAAGAATGATATTTATATGCATTTGGTAAACAACACAATCGAGATAAATATATTTCAGTTAATGATAAGAATTTTCCGTTTTTTGTTACTTACTTTATATTATCTGGCAATAGACTAAATGTTTTGGGCCATATGTAAATTAAAGATATATGGAATAAAGTTTTCTTCAATTTGGTAACAGGTTAACGACAGTGTGCGTATTCTATACAAAGATATTCATGATTTTACAGAATGTTCTAAAAAACATACAGGATAACATTGGTTTTGTGTCAATAATTTAAAGGAGGTGTAGAGATCAATAAGACAAACAAAAATTGTTAATAAAGCTGTGGTCTAAAACAGATGGTTAAGCTACAAACTGACATAAAAAAGTATCAAAAATGTTTTAAAACCACTGCAATGTTAGCTAGGTCACAAATCAAACACACAATAACATCATCCTTTAAAGTCAACCAACCAAGTTATGACATTCTGTAAATATAATTTCGTGAAATAGAGAGCATTTTAAGTGCCAAACAAAATAACTCAATGCACTTTAGCTGCAATTAAAATAAGTTTAAAATTTTTTCTAACATTCACATGTTTAGATAGTAATCACAACAAAAATAATATTCCATAATTCTGATGTGGTCGACTGTATTGGGTTTCTGACTCCATAGTCTTGCATTTGTTGCAATTCAGCGTTTATGCAGCATATGATAACCTACTTTAAGTTACTTGTACTTTCATTGAAATAGTTTGTAACCGGAGTTAGATGATTTGTAAGTGTGCTGCATCTGTTTGATTTTGTAGCTTGTGTTCCACTACTTGCTTAGACAATACACTTATGCAGTGTCAGGACTTAATTGTAATTGGAAGTGGGCGATTGAAGATATTTTGTCGCGTGTAGCATAGTAAATTGTGGTTTTAAAATACGAAAACCCGAGAATTATACAAACCACGAATATGCAGATACTGTGGTTATTTTGAAGACACTGTAAAATCATTTCGTGTGCATGATGTGATTTGCGGTAACACTAGCATAGGTAAGTTATTTCTTAAATACATGTAACAAAACAGCAGTCCTAAAACTTTTACTTAAGTTGACGGTCCAAGACTAAAATGGCTTATAGGTTTTTGTTTAGCCAATCAATCTCTATCACTTCCTCAATTTAATGACATAAAACTAATACCACCCTGTATGTGTATAAATTATAGAAATAAAAAGCTCTAATAGTTTATATATGTTTGGTATACAATAATTTTGGGTAGTGTCCTTTTTATTTCTTATCTATAACTTTTAAAATATAACTCAATATTGTATTCAATTTCTGTAACAGGTTTTTCACATTTCTTCCCGTACTCAGATTGATTCTACAAGCAAGCAATTTGTAAATAACTAATAAATTTCCAGAAGAGAAATCCTCACAATTTGATAAATAGTTTAGTCTAAATTATTAACATAAACTACTTAAAATGGTTTCTATATTCATATCATTTAAAAGCAATAAAGCAGGTCATTCAACTAAGGCACAAGAAAACTACTCTAAAAGAATACTATAAAGATGTACATATTGAACATGAATATATCAATATGAGATCCCATACAATAACACAGTCAAATAGAAAATACATTTCCTTATATTTAAATGTATACATATATATATATATATGGTTTTACTTAAAAGTCTAAAGATTTAAAAATTTAGAATCTCAAGTGTACAACATTGCAAATAGAGTTCATATTTAAAATATTAATATAAACCAACGTTAACATTTATACCTCACGTTCGAGAAGCTGCTTATTCTTGAAGTATACATTATTGTGTCCTACATATTTTGGGCATTATTTTAGAATATGCTTTCCAAATATATTATTGTAGTCAAATATCATAGATCCCACTATCTATTTTTGTTGGAACACAACGATATAAGAAAACTTTAAAATGATTTAACAGCATAGCATTTTGACTTTTTTAGAAATTATTATTCATTACATCAAAATAGGAACCCTATTTGGTAAAATGCTGCTATATTGCTTAATGATTTTGTATTATGTAGGCAAAATATAATGTCAAGCCCAATTTATAAACTAATGCATACCAATGTGGAAGTCAAGATGTAGAAAATACAAATCGTACCATAAAATTTAAGCAATATTTTTTTGGTGAGCATTAATATATAGAGAAGGCTTCACACCAATAATGTATATTATATAATATATATCTTTATAATAAAATTAGTCTTTATGTTGTTACAGGAAGCTGCAGACTTATATACTCTAAAGCGAATTATTTATATTCTGAATAAATTGGTGTTTATAACAATGTTAAAATAGCACAACTGAGTATACTCAGTATTTAAACTTAACTTTTATGTAGAGCCTTGTATACTTATAATTTGAGTCTACATTACAAAAACAAGTGCTTCAAAAGTGCATCGTCTAATCAAGTTACTTATTCATTGGAGAATCTTCAGAATGTACATGTGCTTTTGTTTTCAAATTTCGCTGTTTACTAAATGAAGACCTACCTAACGATATACTACTACCTGTTTCCAAATCACGTGTTTCTAATCTTTCCTTTTCAGTTGGTGAACTCACTGTAAGGCTTGATAAACTAGAAGATAGATTCATATATGAATTAACACTCAACATCGATGGATAGTGTTGCATTTCGCCAGTATCACTTTCAAATTCTTTGACACTAATACATGTCTCAACTATAGCTTCAAGACAATTAACAAACACGTCACTAGACTCCAAGGTAGTATTATGCTATAAAAAAAAAACAATATTACTATACATTTTTGTATAACATATATCACAGTTTTAAGATTAACAAAGATTCTTTAAACAAAGCAAACAAAATTAAATAATAAAACAGACGCACATAATTTCAAAACTGAAATTCATATATGCTTATTGGGTGCCATTCTAGTTTCGACTTCTATAAATTGGAGTCACCTCTTCAATGAATTGAGAGTGATAATAAAAATAAACAACTGCTGCACACTCAGCTTCGTGGACACTGCAGAAGCCATAAAATTGACAAACCTAGTGTGATCAGGAGGGGTAAACAACAAGGTATATTTAAAAAATGATACGTATCAGATTAGTTGTTTGGCAAAAAGAGTTAAAGAAACTACAAAGGATCATACATCCAAGCAACTTCAAACAGTATGCCGAGCTTTGTACAAATTGAGGCTAACTGCCAATGCTAAAATTAAATAAGCTCTTCTATAGGCGACCACTGAAGACCTAATATTTTGATACCCTTCAGAATTAAAAGTGAAAGATTAGGTTGGCAAAAATTTCGAGGAATGTCCTTCAAAATAATGCAGAATTTGAACTCTATTTGCAAAGCTCAAAACTAACAGTTTTAATAGTTTGATAAGTTCAAGACAAATAGCAAAGGTTACCAAATCAAGGCCAAATGCAAAATCATCAATATGTATATCTGACCACATTCTTCAACTGCTAAGAGAATGATCTGACCTTCATTAATGATTAGCTAAGGGATTAAAACAAGACGAATTTTTTGTATCATTTTGATCTTAATGACTACATGATGAGTTATAAATTAATTAATGATGATTTTCAATGGTAAAATATAGTCTTGCATAAGATTGTAATACTAAGTATGCAACTCAGATTGAGTGTACAGTGAATGAAAAGTCTTCTTGGAGGATTATCAAAAGGATCATTAACAATAAATAAAAACTTTATTAAAAAGTATCAAAATCGTAAACAACCAGTAAGGTCTCTAGAACATGAGCTTTCACAAACGTTATCTGCTTTCTGTATGTCATGTGAGTTACAAAGTTTTATAAGAAGTTCTTCTATTATCTCAAAACAACAAAGTGTTCGGTCTACAGGATTTTCTAATGAAAGAGCTTTTGTTCAGCAATCTGACTGCAGGTTTCTAGTAGGACCTACGATGGTGCAACCAAAAATGGTTTTAATAGAGACAGGTTGGTATCATTTGTTTTAAATAGTACTGCCATTAATAATACAAATATAAACACTGGCACCAATAAGAAGGTTAATAGTGTCTATTAGATACTTTAACACTAACAATAAACACTGTCGTATCTAAAAGTTTTTCTGGTGAGAAACATATCAAATATTGCAGCTAGTGGCATTCTAATTTATAGCAGAGGCGGTTTGACAAAGTCAAAAATTGGAGCTTGAAAGTGTTTGCTAGGAAGCCAAAATTTGCACACACAATCACTGCAAATGAAGCTGGCTTGGAATCCAGGATTTAATATGATGAACTGATTTAAAATTATTATAATTATCCTGAGCTTTCACTAGAGCTGTGGATAACTCTAGAATCAGAGTTTATCAGCAAGGACAATGTTGGCAGGAATAGAGCAAACTCCTTTGCAGCTTGTTTGCACATTTATTTTTAATTATTTGCATATTTGTGCATTCAGATAAACAGCAAGAAGCAAATGGGCTCCAAAATGTAGTAAAATATGGTGGGATTGACTATAATTTCGTTGTCTATTTTGATTTGTTGCTTGAATATCTGGCCAGCACATAGCAGTTTATGCCAAGCTGTATTTGTTCCACAATGTTGATTGTTATTTCAAAATGATCGACAAGAATATATTAAATAAATACTTTTGCAAAAAGAACCATCATAGGGATTTTGGTTAATTTACGCACTTCCCAAGAGTGAGATTATAGACCAGTCTAAATAAGTCTTTGACCTGATGATGATACACAATTTTAAGAAATATAGGGCAGTCACTGATTATATTAAATAATCATCTGAATGTGCAAAACTTTTAGAACTGTTTAAACAAAGAGATTTGATTGAAGATTAAATTTTAATTGCCAATGAAAAGGTTGAAAAGGTTTTCTAATTCTTAAATTTAAATAAACCTATAAAATGCTATCCTTTATTTTCTGAAATTTTTGGTAGTTCTAAAGGTATGGTAAAAATTTTTTACTGGAGTTAACTCTGTGCGCTATCCAAAAATAAAAGAATTTAAAACATAGTTTTTGAGCATATGACATTGCTTTTAAAAAATCCAAAACTTAAATTTCACATCTGGTAAAATTTCTACATTGGGAATCGTCCTTCATTACATAGAAAAATGCACTCTAAAATTGTTCCAAGCATGTAATATTTTCTAAAAAATTTGAAGAACTATATTCCATGTCTGGTGAAATTTTTACCCTGAAGTCATTTTTTATTCACTAAAACAGAAAATCTACTCCTAAACTTCCACACAGTGTTATTATTTCTATTAAAAATCTGAAAGTTTAAATTTCATTTCTTATAAAAATTTTACCTCAAAATTAATCTCATCCACTAAAATCAAACAACCATTTTTGAAAACGTTCTAAGCATGTGATGTTTAATTTCCTAAAATCTAAAGTCCTGGACTTTATGTCTGATATAATTTGGTGTTCAGTGATGGAGGTTAGCTCCATATGCTCTTCTACTGGATATTTGATTGAAAATGCACTATTTGAAAAAAGAGCTTCTCTAACAAAAAAGCATCTTTGATAGAAAAAATATGCTACCTTTAGCCCTATATTGTTACTAATTGTTATTATGGATTTTGGCAATGGTAATTCATGGCCTCAAAACCAGTTGAATCAGTTTTAGATAACGGCTCATATTTTAATGTGATAAATAAAATCTGCCACTTCTCACATCTTACAGATAAATATCGAACACACATTAAATTATATAATTTGGTATATATGTAAAAGAATTGAGACAGGGTATATCAAAAGATGTAAAATTACTCAAATATGCGAGGTCCAGAGATTGCAATGAAAAATACTATACTACTAAAGAAAGTAAACAATGAAAAGTGTTAAAAGTATATGTCTATAGTATATAATTTCAAACAAAAAAATGTAACTACGAGGCGTGTTTTTTAAGTAAGGGCTGTTTTGTCGTATACACTAATAGGTGGCACGTGTGCCGCAACAAGCGCTTGCGTCGTGTCTCGGCATTCCTTGTGAACAAGTGTGCTCCGTTGCAGCTGTGTAGGTAACCTGTACGGTCTGCTCTCTGTCTGTAAAATGTTCAAAATTATGGAATCGCCCGCCCCATGAAAGATACGGTCAGTGATACGTTTTCTGATGGCAAGAAATCTGTCTTCTGCAGACATTCACCGGCAAATTTGTATAGTTTACGGAGCTACTGCTATGTGTGAAGGCAAAGTGCATAAGTGGGTAAGAGATTTCAAAGATGGCCGTGCCAACATTCATATAAGCCCCGCTCCAGTCCCCCATCTGTGATCACAGACGATATGGTGGCTTCAGTTGAAGCAAAAATTCTTAAGAAAAGCCGCTTCACCATAAGCACTCTTTCAAAGGACTTTCCTGAAGTGTCGGGGCCAGTGCTGTACAAGACTGTTTCTGAAAAGTTAAACTTCAAGAAACTGCTCCCATTGGGTCCCTAAACTCCTAACGGAAGATCACAGCAGGCGGCAAGCTTCTATGAAGAGCGTATTCATAATCTAGTTGTAAGGTATGATAAGTGTTTAAACAAACTTGGCAGCTATGTTTAAAAATAGAGAAATATATGTCGAATAAGAAAATAAATTTAGTTTTTGAAATTTTTCTTTCGTTAGGTTTTTATTGTTAAAAACACGCCTCGTATAACAAAAGTTATAAATGAGAAAAAATTATCATAGGACCAACATGGTTTTTTGAAAGGGGTGTTTGCCAAGGGTATATTTTATCACACGTAATTTTCAACTTATATATGGAGAAAATTTAAGAAGAGTGTAAAGTTGGAATATTCACGTTATGCAGAATTTTAACAAAAAATGTAAGTGAATTAAAAACAGCATTAAATAATAGAAAAAAAAATCGTTTTTTAGGCTTACTAAATAAAGACTAATAAAGCAAAAACAATGAAGTGTGAAAAATAAAAATACCAAGGGAATTAGGGATAGAATAGGCAATGATACCATACAGAAGGCAAAAAAGTTATGTTATTTATGGATCACAATAAAACGTAGTCACAATAGAGAAGATATTCAAAGTAAGATAGCTCATGGAAAAACCATTCAAAAAATCAAATAGATAAAAAATAACCATAATTAATGGAAACTAATGTCAAGAGTGCAACTCTATACGGTTACAAATCTCAATAGCTGAGCAAGACAAAAAAGACTAAAATGTGGAGTTAGAAGAAAATACTGAAGAATATTTGAATGATGAGCAACAAATGAAGTTAGCATAGGACCAGTACTAGATGATATCACCATATAGAAAATAATAAAGAAAAAGAAGGAATATAGATTAATAAATCATATTTTATATCATGAAGATTTGCATATTATTTAATATAGAAAGTTGAGTAGAGTATAAAATATAAGTTGACAAAGGTTAAAATACATGGATCAAACAGCGTATGATTTATCCAAAGATAGTTGTGTAAATAATAAAAAATTCGCTCAAAATCAAAAGAGGGGCAGGCTACTACCAATCATATTTAGAATATGGTCGATAAAACTGCTTTAAAGTAGATAAATAGATACTCAGAGTAATAAATATTCAAATTTGAAAGTTGCATCAAGCAAATTCTAAAATTTATGCCCTATTGATAATCGCACACATACGAAGATAAATGCATACATGAATAATCTTTTTAGTTAACTTTTAATACATTGTATCTTTTTTACATAAAGATGCCAACCAATTCATAACGTTGAAGCTGAAAGTAAAATGCATTGGTGTCTGACCAAAATCAAATTTTTAAAAACACCCTGGTAATATAATGAGGCCATATTGAAAAAATTAATATACACAAAGAAGTTTGAAGCAACTGGTTATATAGGAAATGTAAAATCACTTGGGTGAAATCGCAATCAAAGCAACAAGCAACAAGTTACTGTTGTGCAACAAAGTGTCACCCTAAGTCTAGGAAAATCAATTTGTCCGCAAATTCCCCAAAATTTGTTACAAAGAGCATTGTTTAAACCTTTACATGCATGCATACACCATTTAATTGGTGCAGCAGCTTGAGCATGCAGATTATCCAAACAAAAGATGATTTTGTGAATGGGTTGAAAATAGACCGGCAGCAAATAAAAATTTCGCAAAAAAATATCATTTTCAGCAATGAGGACCACTTCCACCTTAACGGATTTGTAAATGAGCAGAACTGTAAAATTTGCAAGACTGAAAATCTACGAGTAGACTATGAGCACGAAATGCATCAGCGAAGTATAGCTGTATGGTGTACTTCACATGAAGCAGCCGCCTTATTTCAAGAAAAGTTCCTGAAGTGACGGATGTGTTTGTATACTAACCAGGAGTGGTCTGCCAGGTCCTGTGACCTCATGTCCTGACTTTTTCTTGTGGGATTACATTGTCACAGATGTACACCAACAAACCAACCGCATATAATTCAAAATCTGATAGGGAAAGCATACATATCATTGTCAATATTCTGTCACAAACCTACGAGAATCATTAAAAATTTCATTAAGAGAATTAACACATGTCGGCTCCGTGAGGAAGGTCATCTGCCAAATGTTGTTTTTATACCTATAACAACCATATATTTCCAAAAGTGGTGGACATGCAACTATGCAACATTGAGTGGGAGAATAAGGATTTCCTCCAATACCGACAAGAAGAAGTCGATCAAGCTAACAAGATACGTATGCAAGATATAGTGGGAGAGCCGCGATTAAAAGATTGTCACAAGCTGCAAGAATTACACGAAGGAATGGATTTGGTTGTTGGTGGAATCAAAGACTTTATATATAGAGGCAAACTTCGGCACATTTTACAATTCGAAAACCTAGACGGTCTCTATGTATCAAACTATTGGCTACAAAAGGAGATAGAGGACTTGGGTGTCGATTTAAATTTTAAGCTGTGAATAAAATTAGATAAAATTAAAACCGCTCCAAACAAACATAAAGAAAGGACTGTCTTCTGTGTATAACTTTGTATTAAAATTAAGTTTAAATGACTCCATGCTTGGTATTAAATATTTTTAAATTTTGTTATGTGTCAGAATATAAAATTTTAGAATAGTATTACATTGCTCTTTATTTACAAAAGGCTGTGACGTTACCACGAAATAGTAGTCGCACAGAGAGGGGTGCGCATGGGCAGGATGTGCACGCGTGCAGGGTGCGCATGGGCAGGGGTGCGCACGAGCTGGGATGTGTCTGGGTGTACATGAGGGAAGCGGATGTTAACAATCACCAAGCATCTAATTCTTTATTTGGTATGGAGTACTTACCCGTGTATGTATCCGGAGTAAAAATCACGATTTGTACACGTAGATAATTAATAAAATTAGTTTATCGAGAGAAGATGACTAGCGTAACGTCATCCTGGAAGCATATCAATCTACGCATAGGTGGTATAAAGATATAAATCTAAGATAGTTGTATAGATTTTGTAAATCTATTGTATATATTAGTTTTAAGATTCCATAATTTTTAAGTTCCTCGCCCACCTTCCAAATCCTTCCTGCTTCTATCCTGGTTGACAGAGTATACGTGTTATCTCCACGTGGTGTTCGCGGAACACAGCGGTTTTTAGATTTCTCGAGAAATGGATAGTTAAAGCATATGTCTTGAGTAGCGAAAAAAAGTTTTAAAGATGTAGCTAAATAAAGATGGGCAAAAATTAGAGGTTTGGGTCATTAAAAGGCATAACTTTGTATGGGGTGGCCCTATTTAAAATCTATTTACAGATTTGGGCTCCCTAGAAAAATCTAATATTAGTTGATACCAAAAAAAGATATATTTATCTTAAAAGAGTGACTACCCCGCGGATAATAAATACAATATACCGCTTGTCAACAAAAAAGTTGTAGGGAAATTCAAAGACGAATTTAATGGGGATCTAGTATTAGAATTCGTTGGTACAAAAACCAAGTCCTATTGTATTGTAAGCGAGAAAGACACGATTAAAAAGATTAAAGGGGTCTCACAAAGTGTAGTTAAGTAAAACCGAGGGTCTTACAACCTATAACGATCATATATTCCCAAAAGGGGTGGGCATGCAACTACGCAACAGTGCGTGGGAGAATAAGGATTCCCTCCAATAAGATATTAAAGTTTCCATGTATGTAGCACCAGTCATTGGGAAATGGTAGAAATGTTAAACCTATAAAGGCAATTATTAATTGTGGTTTAGAAAAATAGTAGTTTTCTTGGACCAAATAAAATGGCTTAGACTGATAATGTATATAGTTACATATTCTCGTACACATCCACAAACATCTGCTTACATCCACATACGAACATGGCGATGTCGGTAGTTTTTATTTAACAACTAGTAGGAAATATACGTTAGGTGTTAGTGTGTGGAAGCCCATAGGATCGTTGAATTCAAAAGGAACGGTGCGGCGAAATGTATGGCGGTTCCCGTTAGAATAATCGAAAGTGGTTAATCGATCGTATTAAATGTTTAAATATGCGGAAGATTTGGTTCTAGAAAATGAACAACCTACGAAAGTACAGAATACTTGGTATTAATGCTAATTGGTTTAAATTGCTTTATTAGTAAGTATTCTGTAGACAACAAGTTTGGTATTCCCTTAGTAAAGGTTTAAAGTGTTTTATTGAGTTTTTGTTTATAGTAGCACTGCATCTTCTACCACACGACTTGCAACCAATTTGTGTGCGTGTGCTACCACCCTTTTGGATTTTTAATATGCATGTGATGCGATTGTTGATCCGTATAACATGGAAGACGTTTTCCGGTGTTTCTACTAACTGCATTCGCACCAACGACGATGCGAACCGGGTGCATGCATTGGCGCTAAATGTACTGGACAAGCAGCAAGGATTGGCAAAAGATGACGTCATTTAGTTCCCCGCTGAATCCTCAACTTCGTTCGGCCGTCTTCGGAAAACTTCGGTTTGCATTCTATAGGGTACATAAAGCAGGTACGCAAGAGTAAACTCTTTAGTTATAAGTTAGTTCGCTTACAAGTTTAACCAAAAGTCCTATAGTGCGGATTTTATTTTGTACTAAAATGGTACCTGCAAACGTTTTTAAATGCAACTCTTGCGATGCTTCCTACACCTGGAAAAATGCTCTCAAACGGCACCAGAACAAATGTCATGGTGTAACATTGTCCACGGTTAAGCTTATACATCCGTCCGCAGCAAAGTACTTAAACTGCGGGTCTTGCGGTATCGCTTTTACGAGAATGGATAGCTTACAGCGACACAAGGAAAAACAGCATGGTATGTCATTAAGCAGTAAACGTTCAGCTCCGCCAGCTGTTAAAGGGTCTTGTACGAAACAACCACGAATTATGTGTAAAGTATGCGATTTCGAAATGGAAAAGACTACCTATGCCGCACACTTAAGGAGCAACAACAATAAAAAAGCATCAGTTACCGCTACTAGCGATGATGGCGTAGAAATTGTTAGCACAGCGTTTAACAACCGTATGGCTAGCTATCGCATAAAGAACGCCAGTGTCGACGATGGAGTGTCCGAGTTTCTTTGGAAGCAGAAAGAGCGATTTATTCGATTAATTAATGAAAAATGAATACAACATACAGCAATAAAAGTCTATTGCGAACTCTACGCCGTTTACACCAAAATGGGGGAAGAGACTACCGATGTGAAATCCTTTAACACAAAAAGTATGGTTATAACGTCTTCTAGTAATCTGGAAAATATGCACGAAGTCTTAAGCGAAACCATAAGAACAAAATCAGAGGAATTTGAAACATGTGGGTCCGGTTGGTCTTTGGAAAAGGTGCTCTATTTAGAAATAAATATTAATAAGTATAAGCCGATATGAGTTCTAGGTTAAGAATAAAAAATTGTGAATATGTATTTAGAAATGTGGTTTACAAAATTTAAACTGTATTAGTAAAAATTGTCTGTAATAAAAAGTTTTAAGAATGGTTTTTAGATTTTCTTTTAGGTATGAGCTGCAGAAAATTTATAATTTAGAGGGTGTGTGTGTAAAATGGTAAGGGGTGGTCCTATTTTAAATCTGTTTACAGATTCGGATTCTGCATAAAATTCTAGACTAATTTGATGTGCCACATGTATAAAAAAATGTTTAAGGACGGTCAGAAATCGCTACCAGCAAAAATCTTAAAATTGGGGTAGCTCCCTGGGGGGTGATGCTATCTGAAAAATTCCTTGAGATTCGGGTAGCTGAGAAAAATCTAATATTAATTGATACCAAACAAGATAGGTTTATCTCGAAAGATGCATTGGTTAGACGAAGAAAACTATTTTGGTTCAGAATGTTAGCGGTAAAAATTTTTAAAATGAGGGTAGCTCCCTGGGGGGAGATGCAATCTAAAAAATTCTTAGAGTATCGGGTAGCTGAAAAAAATCTAATATTAATTGATACCAAACAAGATAGATTTATCTCGTGGGTGGAAATGTGGAAAAAGATGTATCTCGCGGGTGGAAAGAATGCGGGTGTGACGTAATCAAAATGATTGGGGGGTGTCCGATCAAGGCGGCTTAGCAAGGCAGGAGCAAGAGGAGAGTCCCTTAAAATAAGACTTTATAGTGCAAATTTACATGTAAATTTGGTTCAGATGTGTGTGGAAATGTGGATGCTGGTGGAAATGTGGTGGCAGGAGTCCCAGTTTCCATCTACTCACCATCAACTTTAATTTTTTTTAATACAGACCTGAAATATTTGTTTTAGATTTCAAAAGTATGTTTAATTTCTAATTCAACAATATATGATACTTGTATGTTTATTACAAATTTTGCTGTGAAAAATGATAATTTGTTTTGAACAAACTTTTTAAATATGGACAAAGTATGTAATCAAAATGTTATTAGTTGCACCATGTAACTTTCAAAATTTGCAACAAAAAATTCTTTCATCATTATCTCAAAATTTTAAAATCGCAAAAGCTAGAAGCATAAAATAAAAATTGAAATTTTCTGTTTTTTAGTTTTCATTTGAAAGCACCACAAGATATCATCAATTTTCATTTTCTTGTTGCTCTTAGCAATAGACAATTCTTTCCCCATTACCCGAATCTCTTTCTCTACTGGTTTCCGAGATCCCAATCCATTAACATGAAAAAAACTCCCTTTGTATAGTTCCGTAAAAACCTGTGTATTGTATTGAAGAGTCTTGCAAAAATACGTTTACAATAAATGACTAATTTACATACTACTTTCAGAACATTAGTAAAAAAAAGTCATACAGATGTTTGTTCTCTAATGCTTATACTTTACACAAATAAAACAATATATCTCCAATATATTGGTGTATCAATATATTGATATATCCATATAACGGTATATCACTATATCAATATAATGATATATTGTTATTCAATAAATTGATAATTGACATATCACAATATCAATATATCAATATTCAATACATTGCAAAGCCGATATCAAAAACATCAATATATCAATATATCTCTAATAGGTATCATCCAAAAACCAATTAGGTAGTTGTCAGTTTTTAGTCTTCTCAAATTTGTGATCATAAGAGTGTTGCGTAAAACATTTGAAAAATAATTCAAAATCCTTCAAAAATGTTAGCTTTTTTATAAAAGAAAATGGCTTAGTACATCTTCAAATCAAATTGTCTCGAATATGAAATTTTTAAATGTTGAATCAAATAAAAGTATTGCCAAGGAAATGTAATAAAGATGAGCTCACATCAGAAAACAAAATAACAAAGTATAGAAAAATATATACAAAATGAACTAATAGATAAGTCGAAACGAAATGAGACTATTATTAATATTTGTCTATTGTACACAAAAAACTCGATTAAGTATCTAAAACAACTAATGTTTTCAAATTAAATAAGAAACACTGCAAATTATTCACAATGGTGTGGTAACTTTATTTATTAACTAAATTTAATTAAGCGTTGAGAGAAATACGTTTGTGCTTAAAAATAAATAAACATTACAATGACCAACAAATGATACATTCCACATACTAACTGTAGTTTAAAATCTCTCACTGAAGAGTTCCCCCTTTTAATTAATTGTGTATATAATCAATAAATGGTTCTAACACTAACTGTAATGCTACTGTTTTAACTAAATAACTTCATAAAATAATTCCGTAATATATTCTAGTTAAACACATTTTTGCTTGTTTCAAGAGAAAGTCTAAGAGCAGTGTACAATAAATGTGTTTACTGATTTGTAATTTAATTTTATTATCACAATTACACCAATATTCTTTTATACTAATCAATTCACCACAAAAAGATAAAAATGTTAATTTCTCAGTCTGACAATATGTACAGTAGTAATATAACCAATGATATCTAGAACTTGACATTATTTGTATATACTAAACAAGGTCCCTACAATTTTAACAAAAATTGAAACACTGTTTTAAACTCCAATGTATTGGACTTTAAATCCTAAATATCAGCATAGATTTCCATACGTAGAATTTGACTTTATTCTTTGTATTTAATAAGCAGAATAGGTAATCAGTTTTCCGCTACCAATTAAGTAATTATCTCTAATGTACTAAAGCATCAAAACAAATACAAAAAATGTATTCTATCAAAGAATAAATTTCACTGATTAAAATAAAAAATTTTAAGAACCTAAATATACAAAAAAAATTAATTTTAAATAAAACCAGTAAATCTTTTTAAGTGTAATGCTAACCACCAAAAATAAGTAATTATAAGATAATAAATTTCACATACTTTATTAAATGGACCAGCAAATCGCCAAAGACCCCCAAATCCACAACTTTGTAAATAATGAAGCTGCTGTTGACTAGTATCATCGCATGCAATTGTATTTTGGATTATACTCCTCACAGCTGATAAAATAGCCTCATCAGTACAAGTTGTTAACATATTATTCAGTTTCATGTCCAACAGGTTGTATCTAAAACAAAATATACATAGTATATCAGATTGTATAAAGTAACACAGCTTACAAACTAACTGCATACGTGTTAAAGTATAAACGTATAGATTATAGATGTTCATAATCATTTATTCAATTTTGAATGTCTTAAGTTTTTATAATAATTTTATAAGCAGACAGTTAAGTGGTAAACAAGATTTAAAAAGACATAGGAATTTACAAGTATGAAATAATAGTATTAATAAATAGAAGTAAAAATAAACAACTTAGAGCCATATTTAATCCTTTAGACGTTTCAACCCATGTTTGCAAATAACACATTCTACTAGTAGTTAAGTAATTACATCGCTTTCAAACCTTAGACTTTCGACATGTTTGGTATCGCCCATACCCTGTCGGAAGATCGTCATTTCCACTCAAAGTTTGCTTATGTGAGCGAGACTATTACATTTTCAAAACCTTTTTATATAACGGAGGGAGATTTAGACCAATATCCGTGTAACATTTCTTCCTGATCGTCAGGAAATTTATAAAGAAGCAGAAAAATGTATTTAAATAAACAGGAGACTGTGACCATTCTTTTTCTTTGAATACAAATATATTTATGCATGCTGATCATTTGTATATTCACTTGCCCAAGAAAATTCTTCAAGTGTGGCTGGAACAAATGAGTTTGGTTTAATTCGATAGCATACATTCACTGCATTGTTCAATAGTTTGAAATATCATCTGTTACATTGGAAATTGGTGTTGCTATGCTCAGATGACGATGTTTGGTTAGTAGAGATAATCCGACAGCTGGTATTGATTGTCAAAAAAAGAACTCATAAAGTATAACATCATGTTTTCTGTATTGTTTGGTCTGGTAAAATTAAGGTAAGCTGTAAGATAGAACCCTATTTGTTATCACCATGGGAGTTCAAGATAGTGTATCAAGATTATTTTGTTTCCGTTTCACACAAATATACAATGATAAAGTTTTTAATATTTAATGAACAGTGTATGGCATAACCTTACTATATATTTTGAAGAATTTGCTTAATCATTTAATTAGATAACATATTACTTCATATCTTAAAGCCTGAGCAATTGAATATTTAGCTACGATTTTAATAATACAGAATGCTTTAGAATGTTTCAATTTATCAGACAAACTTGTCTGTATTTCTACTAAAACTTTAGTTAAGCGCTATTAACCTATTATTTCATTTGCTGTACTCTTTTGTAAGAGCTCCAGTTCTTTATTTAAGGCTTTCATTTAAAAATTGAAGTTTTTATTGGCTAATTAAGTGTTATTCGAATTAAAACTTCAGCACATTTTGAGCACAGTTTTACCTGAAACCTCTATGCTATTGTGAAAACAACTGTTACTCAAGAGTTTCCTACTGGTAGATTAGTCTTTTGGCAGCTTTTTTGAAAACCTTATGTAATCACAGTCTTGGTTAAGTTTATTAATTTTAGCAGAATTCAAAATTCTAACTAAAAACTTAATTATTTGTATAAGACCTACAACCGTCGTTTTTTGACTATTTTTGACTTTTTAATGCAATTTTATTTTTAGAAAAACTACTCCCCAGGAGTTTGCTGCCGTTTATGAATATCCGTCTGTGGTTCTGTACCTTTTTCTACTGGTTTACAGGCAGGTGCGCCTATCCTTTTCCTTTTTTGTTTTGGTTTATCAATCCATTCCCTCATTCATGCTCTCTGTTTGGAGAAAGCTCCAGCTAGTGGCTAATACTTTGAGCATTTTCCACCCTGCTGTGAGTCACCATTTCACCAACTTCCATCACTTCCGTGGGCACATCTTTTATTAAGAAACTTTCTCTTTCAAGGTGATGCAGTTTGGTGCGGCCTTACCATTCTCTTTGCCAATCCCAAGTACGCCTTAAGCTTTTAATTTCCCCTGACTATAAAGTTGAATTATATATATATATATATATATATATATATATATATATTACTCATATTTAGACCAGGGTAGAAAATTAAATAATCACATCAAATAATTTTAATCACCGTGTATAAGGAATTTCATTAAATAATACGCGTTATTAAAACCATGAAGCATAAATAAACTCGGTTGTTTCAGTAAAATAAGAAATTTAAATTATTTATAAGACGCTTTATATCAAAAGAAGCAGTATTGAAAAGCTCTGCGTGTAATGTAATTATTCTAAACAAAGAGAAATTACGTGCAAAGTTTATATTAATTAACTCTATTTAAGTAACCGGTAGTAAAACAAAGTGTACCTATAATAATTAATATTTAAGTTGTATTCGCTAAAATGAAAAGGATAGAAATCAATTGGAGTTAATTAAACCGTTAATAACATATAATACCTATAGAAACTTGTAAAACCCAAGATTAAAATACCACGGAATAAGGCTCTGAGAATTAATAGTATGTTTAAACACCTGGGTATATTTAAAAGCTCATTCGGCGTAAATTTTGCAGATAATTAATGTTTCAAAGAATCTTGGGAAAACGTCGCATAATAGTTACGAGAATTGCTAAAGCTGGGTATTTCACACTCCATGTGGACTAAAATAATCGATAATAAAGAATATCAAGTTGCACCAATAAGAACACGGTAGAGAAGGAAAGAGAAAATGCGTCAAGCAAAGACACATATTGTAGAAGGCGGGATTTAAGCAACGTCACGGGGTCACAATTGGTTAAAAATAGGATGCAAATATCAGAGGTAGAACAACAATTTCTGTACAAAATCAATTAGTTTTTCTCGGACATGCTTGCGTGCCGTGTGGAAATTTTCTGAGATTTGAATGGGGCGAGTGAAAATTCGTAAAATCGACGCGTGAGCGGCAGACTGGGAACATGGCATGAGAAATTCTTTAGAATTACCCGTTTTGGGGAACCGACCGACAGACAGGCTTTTGCTATATATACCGAGATGAAGATAAACAAGCTCTCTTAGACTTTTGACGATTCGATGCGTTAAAAGCTCGTACATACGCGACTTGATTGAAGATGTTAAACCGTGCATTTTAGTTTGATTAAATAATTTAAAAGTTTGCTAGTATATTTTAGTGATTCAAAATAGCTTGTTATTTACGTGCTAACATGAATGTACTTCAGTGCACTTAGATACAAGGTAATAAAATTTAGTTTCACTGTACCAATTAGCAAAATTTACAACGACGAATGTATACACAAAAGTAGGCAGTTTTGGCGTATAGGGGTGACAAAAGCACGGATTTCTTTGCTATTTTTCGGGGGTGTTAATAATTAAATGGTTCAAATACGTGTTTGGATCCACGAATCAAGGGTCAGATAAACACAGATGAGTTCCGGAAAGGCCCAGAAACGACTTTGAATGGATGGTGATGGAGCAAATTTTAAAAGCGTAGAGAATCAGAAGCCGTAAATATAATCCTGTTGAATGGTGTGATTAACTAAAGAAACGATACTTTGAAGCTACGAGGACAGTAACCTTCAGGTAAATTATACTATTTTGTTTGACATTTCTGTGTGTATTGAATGACTTTATAATTGATGTACTTTAAATGGACATTAGTGAAATTGTTCTAACCATAAAAGTTTAATTTTAAGATGAAATTTGCTTGTTTAAGTAAAAGGGTATTTTGTTTTGATGTTCGGGAATATGATGAAACTTTGGGTATGTCTTTGAGCTCAATTAGACAAACCTGGTTAATTAACGTAAAGGGTGGTAGATGCTCCTTTATACTCAGACTCCGGTCTGCTTATATTGTTATATTAATTAGTAGGCATCCAACAAGGACTTTAATTGTGGATGCACAGTAAAATGATAATAAAATTAATCTTGAAATTATTTTTAAAACTGAAATTTATGCTGAGTTTTAAATTTGAAATTTTAATGTATTCTGAATATTGATGTAAATAGAATTAACGTTGATGTTTGTGGTAGGAATGTGTTTAATTTTTATGAATGAGGAGATTTATAAAATTAGGTGAGCAGCCGAGGCGAAAAGCGTAGTTCACGGATTTGGAGGTTTCACAGCAATATATATATAGCTGTGACGTTGGAATCTACAATGATGTGTCAAGCTTCATGCTTTGGGCATCACTTTCCTCATCTGATTTAGAAGTCTTACAAAGATGTTCCCTTACATTAAGTGTCAATTTTCTTTTGCTCCCTTGTCGTGGTTCTCTATCCAACAGTAGCAGAATCTTCTACCTAAATAAAAAAACACTTCCATGGCCATTCAGTGGGTTGAACATAAACTCTCTCAGACTCAATTGGTATATTAAACATCACAAAAATTTCAGCAGTACAAATATCTACTGATAATACCAATAATAAACACAAATTCAGAAGCAGAGCAAAACAAATTATATAAAATTTTCAAAAAGTTCACCAAAGTATCAATTTACACTTGTCATATATTGATAATGACATTTTAGGGTTAGAATACTCTCGCCTCAGACTATTACTTTAAAAATGTACCTATGAAATAAAAATTCGTGTAAAACTTAAAAACTAACCTAACCTTGATGGCAATAGTCTTGTATATCCGGTTGAACTATTATCCAACACAGACGTATATCTCAAGGATTGATATCCAAACAAAGTTACACAGAACTGACACCCAGTTTAAATCCAAAACCAAATTTGCTACAAATTTTGCTTCAACAACAACAAACCAATTAGATTAGAACAAATATTCTCAGTGAAAGCATAAATTCTCAAAGAAGTGTTGGCAGTACTATTTAAATTTTTCTATTGAAACAATTTTGAAATTTAAGTATCATACTTAAATGATCCTTAAAATGCTACCCAGGACAGTGATTAGAAGTTACTTAGGCTGGTACTCAAAAGCCGTAAAACCAACCTCACCCATTACCAAAACAATTCAAATATGCACTTGAAAAATCAAAAAAATTAATATATCATTATTAAAGGTCAAGAAGAAATATTTTACATTAAAATATGCATTCTGCTTACGATTTTCAATTGGCTAAGATAAACTACACTTTAATTTCAGCTTTCGACATAAAATATTTTTAGTTTTTACTTAATCGCAGCACTTTATTTAAACTCTTTACTTGTTCACTGAAAAATCAACAATCGTCCTTTCTATGTAAATATACTGTTATTTGTAATGTTTAATTCAGTTACAGAGCATTTGTTCCAAGAATTTTCATTTCGTGTCTTGTGCTAAACTTGGTAAACCACCCACACAATGTGACCAATGATAAGGCTGCATTTTAAAAACAAAGTTCTATTCGTTAAATGCTTTAGTTCAGGTCAGTTCAATATCATGATCAGATGTAAATTCTAATGTTTTCTTTATTATTAAGTCGTAATCAAACAGTGTAAATAAAAAAATTTGTTTTGATAACGCCATTATCATTTCCAAGAGTTGCTTTATATGACGAAAATTTGCTAGCCTATGTGACCAATTGAAAGTAGTATGTTTATAATAGGAATTTGAGGTTTCTAATTTAACATTTGTATGACTTTTTCTACATTAATGCAATTTGCAGCTTAAATAAAGGTGTTTATCTTATTATTAACTTTTTTACTAGCATACGCCGATCAAAAAAAAATTCCTAAGTGTTGAATTTTTATTCCTCACAAATATAAACTAAAAATTTTTTAGTTTCCTACAAATCATAGGATTGAACCTTAGATAATTCATTACTCTACAGACAACAACCCAAAACTTTGACAAAAACAAAGAAATTTTCTTTCAAAAGAGAATCCTCGATTATTCTCAACTGAAAATTTCTACTCCAGTTCAATTGATTTATTTCCTTTCTTATACAAGAGTAATATACACGCACCTCATACACGGACGCACGCACATACGTATGCACGCATGCATGCTCACACACACTGACTTTTGGATCACACGATATATATATATATATATATATATATATATTGTAGTGATTTTAAAGGGCTAAATCTACGTATAAACAAAGTAATTTCAAAACAACCTGTATAAAGGAAACAACCAGAATTTACTTGCGAAATTTATTCCAGTTAGTTCATTTTAAGTAACAAGTATTAACAAAATTTTACAAATAATAAATAAAATTTAGTTAGGTTCGTAAAGAAAAAAATGTTAGAAGCCAATGCAATTAATTTATTAATTTAATTGAGTTTAATTGAACGGTTATTTACGTATAATATGCATAAAAGCGTATAAAAATCAATAATACCAAGGTGAAACGCGTTGCTAACAAACAAATATATCGGTTGGGTTAAAATACCATGAAAAGAAGCTCCTAGAATGTTGTGTTAAAACGTTCGTTAAATTAAACACCTGCAGGTTTCTAAATGTCAAGTTCCACTTATTTTTAGAGATAATAAACAAGTTTCAAAGAATATCGGGTAAACGGTCGGATGTTTTCGCATTAAACGCTAATGAGGGGTTATTTAAAGCACGTCCACGTGGGTTAGATAGCAGATGGACAGGAATATCAAGTTCTACCACTCAAACAAAGTTAGAAGGAAACGTAGAATATGCTTAAGCAAGGGACAGCGTTAGTATAGGTGGGATTTGTAAAACGTCAATGCATAGACTATTGGTCGATATCGTTAGTCGCACATCAGACAAGACACGGGAATATTGAATATTAATTTTCAGAAAATATCGTAACAACGCGCTGAATTTCGATGATTTAGAAATCGGTTGAACCAAAATTTTAAGAACGTGTTATTGTAAATGAAGGACTTCGCGTGAAATGCGGCCAAGCGGTGGCATCGGAAATTGTATAAATACCTTTTCAAAATATAATAAAGGCCCTTAGTATTTTGATCGCTTCAGACTACGTACGAAAGTTACCACGAGCTTGTAAGTATAGAAAATTATTTTAAATTATATAGCACGGTGTTAGCCTCATAATTTGTACGCGGAGTGTGCCGAGTTTACATTTTTTTATTGAGGTACCACACACATTTTTTTTAACAAGCTCGTGTAGTGACATTATGTAACGTGGATTAAATTAAATAATTTTAAAAGAAGTATAATTAATTTGGATTTGGAAATTCGATACACCGTGAAGGCAGCGCAAGCAGCTCAACTTAAATAAGGTTCTTCTACTAATAGCTAGAAGCGACCTGCAGAGCAAAAAGCAGCAAATATACGGCATCGTTAACGGAGCAGAGATCTTCTAGAAATTCCAGGTAACGCTTTAAAATTGTGTTGTTATAAACTATGAAACTATGAATATTGGGTGACGTATGAGAGTGAATTTTGAAGGTATTGTGCATTATTTTGCGTATTGAAAATAATACATATAACTAACTTTATTATATTTAAATAGAAATCTGAAGGTGTATATAGAGCTTATTAACGTTCCATCGGGAAGTTAAATTTTGTAAAGAGTACATAGGTTTGTTTTTTTTTGTTTGTTGTAAGAGTATGCGAAGTATAAGGGCATACATTATTCATAATTAACTGGGTTATCATGAGCTCACCATACTCCAGAGTTTACGTAGATTTAAAATAAATTATAAAAAAAAGGAATGAGAAATAAGATATTATTCAGGGCCCATTTACTCCGGGTACATTCTATGTGTTGGATAATTTAAATTAAAAATACAGGACACTACAAAATAAGATTTATTGAGGTGTAACTTGATCACTGAAATGTGGATAATATTGAATTTTATTTGTAAATAGTGATAAATAAAAAATTGTATGATTGTTGTATTTTGTGGTTTTATTGAGAGTGTGCGTGAACGATGCAAAGCATAATAGTGAATCTAGGTATCCAAAAGGAGGTCAAACTCAGCTAGGCGGAAGCAGTTGAAAAAAGCTATTCAACCGAGGAAAAGAGGAATCTGGGTAAGAAATTATTTTTTTTTTGAATTTTTTTTATTTTTGGTGAAATATTCGATTTTTGTATAAATTAAATTTTCGGAACTACTGAGAACCCGGAGGGTTCCACGGCAATATATATATATATATATATATATATATATATATATATATATAAATAAATATTCGGTAGTTAACTACACAAGGTAAGTTGATAAATACTAATGTATTATAGTTAATAAGATGAAATAATAACTTATACTTTTATACAAAGCCCAAATGATCATTTCAAATCGAGCTAGTAATTGAAAGATGGAAAATATAAGGTACCGGATAAGATTTGAACCTGCATCTTAGGCTTTCAGGGTGCATGCGCTTTTTCAGTAAGATAATCGTATTCCCTTAACACAAAAGTAAAGATTCCCATATAAAATAACATGCTTTAAGTATATATAGTGTTGTGAGATACCATTTAAGAACGAATCTCAACTTTAAAATCTGCGAAAAGAAAGTATTCATTAATTAATCCATGTGTAAATGATGATTTTCTAGAAAAATGCCTTTAAAACAAGTATTTATCGCATTTATAAAGATCATAAAATACTTTAAGAATCCCAAATGACTTCAATGTCAAGCTATCTTTCTTTAAAATATAATTTAATAAACGCAATACACTGCTTGAAAGACAAATAGTTCCAGCCAACGAAAACATAAAAATCCGTACTTTGATAAAACATATATTCATTCATTCTTTTTAGAAATATCGGCCAATAAACACTATTTATTCAAAACGTTATAACTCAATTGCAAGTTTTAAAGCAAAGTACTTTTCTTTCAAATAAGTTAATTCGGGTTGGTTCTAGAACAAATTATTTTTATGTTAACAAAACGAAAATACCGCATGTATTTACTTAAACAAACCACGGTTCGATAATCTTCTCAAAGCCGTAAATCATCAAATTAACAAGCTAATTATCTTGTACGAATAAACAGTCCAATTCGCGGAACATTATAACTCAATTCATTGGAGAAAACAAAATACGAAATTGTGGTAACATCTTGCATCATGTGAATGTGTCATATTTCTAGAATGTAATTGAAAAATGACATATTTAGAATTTTATTATATGACGTAATATAACGAGGGGCGATCATTCAAGATTTGCAATTCATTCAAGATTCGGCACTCACGATTTTGACAGTCAATATTTGAACATAAGTACTGCAATATTCGATAGGTACTGAATAAAGTGCGAAAAAGGGTAATTTATTGCTCCAATATAAATTATCCTCGTGCAAGATCAACCGCCAATTTTAATTTATTGCAAATAAATGTACCTTTGTAAACTGATACTTCTTGTAAGAAGATTGATTAAAAAATGGAAATTTAAAATTTGAAACCCAAAAAGTTTCGATAAAGTTAATTATAATGGAAACAATTTTTAGATTGTGATCGAGATACGAATACCAACAAGAAATTGATAATCCAAAGAGCAAGTATAATGTTGTTTTGTAACCTAAAAAGACATTAGAGGATTATTAAGTAAATTAAACTAGGATAAGTTTTTATTTTGCATATAAAAACTATTTGTAAATAGATAATTTGATTTTAGCAATTTTGAGATCAGAGCTTGAGGCGTTTTGTCCCTTACCAAAAATTTCTGTTCAATGTCGCTGATCAACTACATTGACACAGGTTAATATAAGAATATTTCAATTATACATGAAAATTCTAAAGAACATTTTGTGACTTACACATAAAATATTTTGAGGTTCTCTAACTATTAACAAGGGTTTGGTGAAGATTGTTTTAACATGTAAGTAGTGATAAGATAATTTTTCTTTCTAAACTTATGCCTTAAATTGCATTTATAAGTATTATTTATTTCTGTGTGTTTAAGTAATTACTTAGATGATGTGGGTAAAAGAAATATGTTCTTGAATGTATAAGGGGATTGTTCATAAATGTTTCTTGAGATTACTTTGTTTCATTTTATTTTTCTTAAATCCATAGCATATGTGTCGCTGAGCTAGCAAAAGAAGAAAAGGACAGTGTAAGGTAAGAACTTACATTTTCTATTAAGCAACCAATCATTGCACCCTTATATTGGCCCAAGCAACTGTACCCAAATATTCAAAGCATTTATTTTATGGAAAATATAAGATCCCAGACAGGATGTAAACCTGCATCTTAGGCTTTCGCGGTTCATGTGTTTTCCAATTACGTCACCGAGACTGGTGACGACAATTGGAAAACTAACAAATCTAAATCATGTATGCAACTATATATCAACCTAACTTTCCATTACATTTGGCATTTTTCTCAATCATATCTGACATTGGCAAGTTATTAACTTATGTCATTTATAGACAGAAAGCAGCGTTCAAAATTACAGTTATAAGCAAAATATTAAACATATACATATTTTAGGTAATTAATTACACAAGGTAAGTTTATAAATATTAACGTATTATAGCTAATAAGATGAAATAATAACTTAGGCTTTTATGCAAAGCCAAAATGATAATTTCAAATCGAGCTAGTAATTGAAAGATAAAAAATATAAAGTCCCGGACAGGATCTGAATATGTATAAAAGTCTAAATTATGATTTCATCTTATTAGCTATAAATACATTAATATTTATAAACTTACCTTGTGTAATTAATTACCTAAAACAGTGCCACCGAGTATATTTTAATATATGGAATATTTTATTGTGTTATTATCCTTACATCTACTACATGGCAACACAGGGTTATGTCAGTCAGTCTGCTTAGATGATAGTGCGATGATCAGTTTCGTAGAAGCTGCGTCCTTAGAGGTTGCTGCAAACTTTTATTCACTAATATATATCAAGTATTTGAGGATATAATAATTTTTGCTTATCTCTTAGGTTATAGACCTGTTTAAATGATGTGATATCGCATTTCTACATTTGTATGAAGTTATTCACTGTTTCCCAGCAAAAATTATGTACAGTTTAGAAAATATAATCAATATATTGATAACAAATATTTCCAATTTTGCAAGTTGTTTCTGAATATGCCTACACTTATAATTCTGTAAATAATTCTCCCTTACCCTACTACTTAAGGACAACCCCACACTATATAAATTATAACTCTTAAATAACGCAATAGAAAATACTCAAAATGTTTGCATGCAAACCTCTATTGTCTATAATAAAAATGTTCATCAGCAAAGGTGCACAAAAGCTAGTCTTGAGGGTGGCGGCAACCCTTATTCAACAAAAATTGTAGCTTGTAAACCGTTGGATATAAAATGTTTAAAATTTGCAGGTGCAATCCGCTGATCATATATTAAAAAATTTTTACAAGCCACGATACACAAAAGTCTATCTTAAAGGCAACAACACCCCTATACTAAATAAATTTTTAGCTCCCAAATGACTAGTTAGAAAAATTAAATATTTTAACATGCAATGCTTAATAGCCTGTAACAAACACATCCACCTGTAATGATGTGTCCAGGCCAGTCTTGGAGGTGGCAGCAATTGCTAAGTTAAATAAAATGTATCTCCTAAAGGGTTGATTAAAAAAAATTTAAAATTTTCATATAAAATCGTCCTAATATTCTATTACAAAAATAAACACCAGCAACATGGGATGAAAGTCAATTTTGGGGATGCAATCAACCCCTATATTAAAAAGAATTTTAAGTCGTAAATGGTGCTATGTTAAAGTTTTCAAAATCATCACATCAATCTTCTAATAGTCTGCTTCAAAACTAATCATCAAGCACTGCTGTCTCAGTCAGTCTTGGGGATAGCAGTCACCCTTATTCTGTAAAAATTGTAGATCGTGAACGATGCAATACAAAATTGTCATAATATTCACATGCAACCCTCTAATAGTACATTATGTAAACATCCGCCAGTAACAGTGCATCAAACATTTTAGTTGGTAAAAAATTCGTTAGAAAATTTTCAAGTCTACAACAAAAACATTCACTAGCAATGGTGTGACAAAGCCAGTCATGGAGGTGGCAGCAACCCCTAAACTAAATAAATTGTACTCCGTAAAGGGCTGAATAAAGATTTAAAAATTTTCACATGCAATTTCCTAATGCCCCCATTACAAAAATAAACAGCAGCAATAAAGCGCAAAAACTAGTCTTGGGGATGAAAGTAATCCCTATATTTGAAAACATTATAATTCGTAAACGGCTCAATAGAACATTTTTAAAATTTCCACATGCAATCTTCTAATAGCCTCCTTCAAAACCATTCGCAAGCAACGCTGTGTCAACGTCAGTCTTGGGGGTTATAGTAACCCCATGCTGAAAAAATTGTAGCTTGTGAACGATGCTATACAAAATTTTCAAAATATTTACATGCAATCCTATAATAGCATATTACACAAATATCCACCAGTAACAGTTCACCAAACCCAGTCTTGGGGGTGGAAGCAACTCCTATACTAAAAAAATGTTGGTTTGTAAACAACTCATTAGAAAATTTTTAAACTTTATGCAATCCTCTAATACTCTATTACAAAAATAAACACCAGCAACGTGGTGTGAAAGCCAGTCTTGAGGGTGGAATCAACCCTTATAAGTATTTTTAAAAAATGTGGCTCATAAGTGGTGCATATAAAGTTTTCAAAATTATTACAAGCAATCTTCTAATAGTCTCCTCCAAAACAATCCTCAAGCAACTCTGTGCCAAAGTCAGTCTTGGTAATAGCAGTACCACTATACTGTAAAAATTGTAGCTCATGAACGATGCGATACAAATTTTTATAATATTCACATGCAATCCTTTAATAGTATATATATTACAGAAATATCTACCAACAACAGTGCAACGAACCCAGTCTTGGGGGTGGCAGTAACCCCTATGCTAAAAAATATCTATCTGGTAAACAACTCGTTAGAAAATTTTCAAAATTTTCTCATGTAATGCTTAATAATCTGTAACAAAAATATTATCACCACAAGGATGTGCCAAAACCAGTCTTTAGGGTGGTAGCAACCCCTAAACTAAGTAAAGCGTACCTTGTAAAGCGAGTTATGTATCCCCCAATTACATATATATATATATTGATATATTGAATCTAATAGGAATTATTAGAAATTATTAAGTAAAAGTATAAGTTCAATGCAACATTGTAACACAAGGATAACCCAGAGAGGTTATCGACAGTTCATGAGAACGGAATGCAGCTGTGCATCCGTGAGGGCAGTGATACTGCAGGTGGCAGGTCACAGGCGGTCAACAGACCGCAATTACTTAGAATTAAGTTGTTACATTGTATTAAAGTGTACAATTAAAGAGAAATGCAGACATGAGATCTGCAAGTTCTCACAGCCGTGTGAGGGGCAGGTTATTATAAAAGGCCCGGGAGCTCAATGCCCGGCAGTCAGTCTCCAAACTCCATACTTCGTTGTTTGAGCTACTCACCTGTACAATTAAATTATTTTTATTAATGTTATTAAGAACCAGCTATTCCAAATTTCAATGTAATTTCTGTTTAACTTAGTAAATAAAAAATGTGTTAAAGTTTCAAAGCTTTTTAAAAAACCAGCTCCAAAGGCCCGAACTTTAACTGGCGCAGTCGTAACGGATGTCAAAAGGGCACTGAAAATCCAAAAATCGGAAGATTGGTGACCAAGAATTTTTATTCGAAATTTTGGCAGAACCCAAACCAAGTTGGAGGAAGAACAAGCATAGTCTGAATCCAGCAACAAACCAAGTTGGACAAGGAACAAGAATCGTCTAAGGCCAACAAACAAACCAAGGTGGACAAGATACAGAATCGATCGAACCCACCAAAGAAACAGATGAAACTAATGTAAGTTCATTTCCATAATTTTATTTCAAACCAAAACTATCATTGATATATGCTAGTATTATAACTATTGAGTACCATTTATATTTACTGTTTATGAATTGTATTTTTATGAATATTTTTGAAAATAGTTCAAAGTGAATTAATTTCAAAACGAGACTGTATAACATTTTATGAAACTTGAATGTTAAAAAGCAAATGAGACTTGATTATTTACAAAGAGATATTTTTTCTTTAAAAAAGCAAATAAGAATTGAATTTAAAAAGAGATTTTCTTTTTAAAAGTAAATGAGAATTAATATTAAAAGATTCTTACCATAATTAATAGAACGAACTCAATAATCCAAAAAAATAACGGGCGCACATTCACTAAACACCAAAAATAAGAAACTTCAATCACCGCGATCCAACGCACGTTTATAAACCGGTAAACTAACGCGAAATTAATTTCAAAGCTAAAGCTAATTCGATCAAGCAGTACAGAACGTTTAACTAAACCATTGACCTCTATAATACTGAATAAATCACAGGAACATTCTGCATTAACAAAAAAATACGGTAACTTAAAACCACCTAAGAAAACAAAGCTCGCATCTTTTATACACTTAGAACATCAGAGAAGTGCAATAACTTTCAACTTTCAGCTTAACAACGCAATATCATTATTAAAATCGCTTTCAGAATCCTTGCACAGTACTAAAGAAATAACTTTCAGCTTTCAGTATAATTTCAATTTGCATCATACGTAATAAATCATCACGGAATTATAGAAGCGCATAAAAATTACACCACAACATTCTATAAATAAAGTGCAGTAAAACGGTCATCATAAGAAGCTTTAATTAAAACGCTGAAAACCTACATTACGAAGAGATTCAATTACCAACAAGCATTATAATACCAAGAGATCTAAAAATAAAACAGACATAACACTTTACATTAGCGAGTACGGAAAGTCAATTATCTAATTCCATAAACTAACACCTGTAAGTGCAATTAACTCAACGTACGTAACAAAGTAACGAAGATTACATTCTTAAGTATTCAATTTCAACCATGAAGCACAGGAGTAATCAACCTTAAGTTATAAGTAGAACACAAGACAGACGAACTGTACGTTTACGCAACTCAGTAAAACCCACGGAAAGAGTATTAATTAACAGAATTTAACCAAAACAAAGCTAAACGAGAATAAATCTATCCATTTAAGATTCCTTAAGAAGCAGGAACTCAAGACAAAGTAAAAGCTGCATTAAAAACAGACAAATCCCAGACTACGGTAATTATTCTAACATTATTGAAATAAATCTCACAAGAACATCACTGCACTGTGTAATTAAATATAAACAAAGAACGACTACGATTTTAAAAATAACTCGACGCAATATAAACTTAAAATTAATAAATCTAATACTACAAGTACGAAATTAATCTCAAATTCTCACCAAATTTTATCCACCCAATCCAAACTGAAAATTAACCATTCCTAACTAAAAAATAACGCCGAAAAATAACGAAATAAACATCAACCTTTACCAAAATTTTATTTACCTAATCTAATTGAAAATTAACACACCAAAACCAAAGTTAACGTTTCAAATAGCTAAATCAACATCAATTTTACAAAACTCTAAGTTATCCAATCTAAAAGGAAAATTTAAAAACCAAAGCAAAAATAACGTCATAAAAGAAAATCATCCCCAATTTTACAAAATTTGAAATTATTTCATCCAAAAGAAAACTAATACATCCAAAGCATAATTAACGTTACAAATAGAAAATCAACCCCAATTTTTACAAAATTGAAATTTCACAACCCAAACGGAAAATTAATAAATCCGAAGCAAAAGTAACCATACAAATAACGAAATAAAGCTTAATTCAAAAAAAAAAAAAAAAATTTTTTGAAATTTCCAAAAAATCGAAAACAACCCTTAACCAACATGAGTAACACAGACTTACGTCTCTATTTAGAGACAATTCAGACGTTTGATGGCACCCAGGCCCATCTCTCAAATTTCATTGGAGCATGTGAAATGTTCCTAAAAACCTTTTACAAACCCGGAGATGACGCAAGAAATTCATTGCTTATACGCTTAGTAATAAGTAAACTAGCCGGAAGGGCACTAACATTAATCGCCAGTAGGGACGATTTATCGGAATGGGACCAGTTTAAACAGCTACTAATTGCATATTTTGGAGACCAACGTAATATAAAATGCCTGGTACGAGACCTAATAAACCTTAGAATGGAACACAATCAATCCCCTACCAATTCGGAATGAAATGCCAAGACGTGAGAAGTTTAATTTTAACCAAACTAAAATCGAAGAACCCGATCAAAACGTTAGACATTTAAAAACAAAATGTATGACGAAATGGCACTAGACACATATATAAACGCTTTACCAGAACGACTATCGGATAAAATCAGATTCCAACGACCCCAAAATCTAGAAGAAGCTATGAGCCTAGTAATAGAAGAAGAAAATGTAATGTATTACCGCAACAGACTATACAATCCCAACGCAAATAAAAGTTATTCACCAACAAAACTATACAAGCTACAAGACAAACAATCCCTCAACAAAATTCACACCCTTTAACTCACAAACAAGTCAACCGCGAAGTAACAACCCAAGTTTTAACAATACCAATTTTAATAATCAATTTAAAAATTTTTCAAGACCAACATTCAACCCAACTTTTACGAAACCCGCATTCCAACCGAGATTTAATCAAAACCTAAACCAATCAAGACCAGCATTCAACGCAAATCCCAATAGAAATACACCAATGACTAATAATAATAACAACCCTAATAATTATTACAAACCAACACCAATGGACACCTCATCTGGTAACACCAGACAAAACACAAAAATAACACACATCCGACCAAACCCTCATCAGAAACGTAATTTTACATCGGAAGAATTATTTCATCAAGAAATAGAAAAATTTGACACTGACCAGAATAATTACATTGAGACACCTACGAACAATGAATCAAACCATGCAGAAACTTACGAACGTGACGAACAATACGAAACTTACGAGGAGTACGACGACGAAAACTCGAATTCAAATTTTCACATGGACCAATTCATAACGGACCAAACTTAATAAACTTAAATAATATAAATCACTTAGTATTACCATACATAGAAATACCCCACGCCAAATTCAAACTATTAATTGACACCGGATCCTCTAAAACATTAATTAGCCCCAGAACCGTACAAAAACATTATTTAGATTATGTAGAAAGAGAACCATTTAAAATCAAAACAGCCCATCAAACAACACTACACCAATTCGTAGCAAATATACCCTTACCGAGAACATTTAATGTTAAAATGAAACATAAATTTTGTGTATTCGAATTTAACGACAAATATGACGGATTAATCGGAATGGACCTTCTAAGAAAATTAGAGCCAACATTGACATTAAAATCGCTTATTAAGGACAAAATACTGAAAAATCCCAATTAAATTTCAAAACACACAAGTTGAACAAAAATACACTATAGAACCCCGAACGGAAAAAAAAATAAAAATCCCAGTAAAATCTAACAAAAATTTAGGAATAATAAATCATATGACATTTCAACAAGGAGTAGAAACCCCAACTGCCTTAGTACAAATAAAAGACAATTTTGCAACCACAACAATATTAAATTCAAACGACTATCCCGTAGAATTATCATTGACAGACCCAATTAACATAGAAGAACTAAATTTTAACGAAATGGAAATAGACGAAAATTTAGAAAACAATTACAACCAATGGAACATGACGAAATGTTAAGAGAAAATTTAACTAACATCCGCTTTAATACCGATATCAATCGAGAAGAAGAAAGAGCAATTAAAAACTTATGTTTCGAATACCGAGACATATTCCATTGTGAAGGAATACCATTGACATTCACCAACACAGTAAAACATAACATCGAGCTAACAGACAATAAACCAATCTTTACAAAAGCATATAGACTACCTCATGCAAGCCAAGAAGAAGCTGACAGACAAGTAGCAGACTTATTAGACCAAGACATAATCCAGCACTCCAATTCACCATGGAGCAGCCCGTGTTAATAGTACCTAAGAAATTAGACGCAACCGGAAAGAGAAAGTACAGAATGGTAATAGACTATAGAAAGTTAAATGAGAAAACGGTAGATGACAAATATCCACTACCAAATATAACCGAAATTTTAGATAAATTAGGCAAATGCCAATATTTTACAACATTAGACCTAGCATCAGGATACCATCAGGTAGAGATGGAAGAAAAAGACATATCAAAAACAGCCTTCAGCACACCTAGAGGACATTACGAATACAAACGAATGCCATTTGGACTAAAGAACGCACCCACTACTTTCCAGAGAGTCATGGACAATATACTACGAGGAATACACAATGAAAAATGCCTTGTATACCTTGACGACATCATAGTTTATTCCACATCACTGGTAGAACACATAGAAAGATTGAAAGAAGTATTTGAAAGACTTAGACAAGCACATTTTAAAGTACAATTAGACAAAAGTGAATTTTACAAAAGAAGTATCATTTTAGGACATGTAATAACACCCCAAGGAGTAATGCCAAATCCAGACAAAACAAATGCAGTTCTAAATTACCCATTACCAAAAACAAACAAAGAAATCAAAGGATTTCTAGGACTTAGTGGTTACTACCGCAAATTCATTAAAGGTTACGCTCAGATAACCAAACCCTGACAAATTGTTTAAAAAGGAAACAAAATTGAACACACCCGGAATTTATTAAAGCAGTAGACAAAATCAAAACATATTAACAAATCACCCTGTATTAGAATACCCAGACTTTACAAAACCATTTATACTGACGACAGACGCATCGAATGTAGCATTAGGCGCAGTATTGAGCCAAGGAAAAGTAGGTAGCGATAAACCTATTAGCTACGCATCCAGAACCCTAAATGAAACCGAACAAAAATATAGCACTATAGAAAAAGAGTTATTAGCCATAATTTGGGCAACAAAATATTTTAGACCTTACCTATACGGAAGAAAATTTTACATATATACCGACCATAGACCACTAGTATGGTTATGCAAACTGAAAGAACCGAATTCAAAATTACAAAGATGGAGAATCAGACTCGAAGAGTATGATTACGAAATTATATATAAAAAGGGAATTTATAACAACAACGCAGACGCTTTAAGCCGAATCCAACTCAATGCATTAGAAACGGAATCCATTATAGGAAACGTAGACGAAGCAGAAATAAGGGAAGATCCAGACGAGAGCGACACTATACATTCGACACAAAACGAAGAACCAAAAAACGCGATTAAAATTTTAAACGAAGCAATCGATATGAAACCCAACCAATTTATAATAACCGAAGTTTTAAATAACCCCAATCCAGTAAAATATACAAAAGTAGATAACAAAAAGATATACCAAATTCAAATAACTAAAGATGATAATGAGGAACAAATAATTAAAATTTTAAAAGAATACACCCCGAGAAAAACGATTTTATTTTTATTTCAACACCGAACATTTATACCAAAGATTTTCAGAATTATACATTAAACTATTCAATAACTCTGGACCTGAACTCATCAGATGTACTAGAAAACTAATAACACTAGACGACCCTGACGAAATAAACGATGTAATTAGAAATCAACACGAAGGAAAAACCAACCATCGTGGAATTAACGAAACAATAAAACAACTCATAAGACGCTATTATTTTAAAGACATGAAGGACTTGACCACAGATTTCATTAACCAATGCGAACTATGTGACAGAGCGAAATACGATAGAAAACCCCAAAGATACCCTTAATGTTAATCAAAACACCCGACAAACCATTTCAAAAACTACATGCCGATACTCTAGTAGTAGAAGCGCAAAACTATCTAACAATTATAGACGCATTCACAAAAATAGGCCAAGCCATACCAATCACATCCAAAAATAGCATTGACGTGACCCAAGGATTTTTACAATACTTCACATTTTACGGAACACCCGAATCAATCACTTTAGACAATGGTAGCGAATTTAAAAACGAGACAATACAAAACACTTTAGAACTACACAAAATAAAAATTCATTTCATAACGGAAAACCACCCTGAGTCAAACGGACTAATTGAACGATTACATTTAACCCTGCTAGAACAAATTCGATTATTAAGAATAAATTATAAAAAGGAACATATAACCAATTTAATGTCATACGCACTAATCGCCTATAATAACACTATTCACTCATCAACAAATTTTACACCCTTAGAATTAACATTAGGACATTCAGATTCACGAAATCCCTATGACATACACTACAATAAAGAAGTATATCAACAATATGCGAAAGATCACAAACAAAAACTAAAAATAACTTACGACAAGGTAAAAGATAAATTAGAAAACGATAAAGAACGTATCACCACAACCCGAAACAAAATACCGACTCAAATAAATTTTCAATAGGACAAACCGTATATGAGAAAAACTTTCAAAGCAAGCGACATAAAACAGCACCCAGAAATTTAGGACCATTTAAAATTAAGAAAATATCAGATAAAAACATAGCAGTAGTAGACAACGGTAAAATAACAAAATACATTCATTTAAAAAACCTAAGACACCCTGTAAATTCAGATAGACAATCATCACCATTACCGTCAACCTCCACCCAGGTAGAACGGACAACCAAATAATAACATAAGATATAAAACAACCCCGGTATACTACCAATAAACTAGGCAGTATACAAAATACAATATTTACTCAAATAATATCCAACCTTACTTTAACGCAACAACTTTTAGCAACATTAAGAATAACGAAATAATATTTTTGATAGAAATCTAGATAGTAGAAAGTAACAATTATCATTATTATCATTTATTTACAAAGGTTACTAGCACATACCAAGTAATCATACCCAAAACCAAATTCCTATCCCTAAATGAACTGAGATATGGTTATACAAACGAAAAATGTACTGAAGTAACACCAAACCAATATTTATGTCAATCGATGACGACAACCACCATTCAAGAAGACAGCCCTTGTGAAGTACAACTATTAAAATTCTCAAATCATTACGAAAACTGTGAAACCAAACAAGTGCAAATAACTAATATGAAAATTCAAAAAAGTTACAGATAACAAATGGATAGCCATTTTCCCAACAGAAGTAATAGCAACCATCCACTGCAACCAAGATGAAAATAACCAAGCATTAATCGAAAGCAAACTAATTACCCTCAAAGAAGATTGTTATGTGAAATTGAAAGATGAAGTTATCAGAGTTTATCAAGATCCCATAGCAACAAAGAAACTTGCAAACCTACCGGAACTACAGTTCAAGATACAACAAGAAGACGAAGAAATAAACAAGAAACCTATAAAGCTAGAGCATCTAGACTTAGACGATCTCAACCACGCCGTGAAATTAGTGGAAAGTTATAAAGAACAATTAAGTGAAATCAAAACGCCAAAGTTACATTATAATAATATAAGTGTTTGGACAATTGTATTGATCATTTTAGTAATTTTTGTAATCATGTATGTATTATACAAAATGTACCTTAGATATAAGAATGAAGGAAACAGTTCTAGATATAAGGAAACAAAGAGAAAAAAGGAAACAATAAGTATACCCTTAGAAACAATGAATTTTAAATGAATTCAAATAATGTATTTTATGTATTTAAAAATTAAGAAAACCCTTAATTTTTCATTTACGGTGGGAGGAGTTATGTATCCCCCAATTACATATATATATATTGATATATTGAATCTAATAGGAATTATTAGAAATTATTAAGTAAAAGTATAAGTTCAATGCAACATTGTAACACAAAGATAACCCAGAGAGGTTATCGACAGTTCATGAGAACGGAATGCAGCTGTGCATCCGTGAGGGCAGTGATACTGCAGGTGGCAGGTCACAGGCGGTCAACAGACCGCAATTACTTAGAATTAAGTTGTTACATTGTATTAAAGTGTACAATTAAAGAGAAATGCAGACATGAGATCTGCAAGTTCTCACAGCCGTGTGAGGGGCAGGTTATTATAAAAGGCCCGGGAGCTCAATGCCCGGCAGTCAGTCTCCAAACTCCATACTTCGTTGTTTGAGCTACTCACCTGTACAATTAAATTATTTTTATTAATGTTATTAAGAACCAGCTATTCCAAATTTCAATGTAATTTCTGTTTAACTTAGTAAATAAAAATGTGTTAAAGTTTCAAAGCTTTTTAAAAAACCAGCTCCAAAGGCCCGAACTTTAACTAGCGCTGGATAAAAAATTCTAAATTTTCACATGCAATCCTTTATAGTTTATTACAAAAATAAACACCACCAACGGCATGCAAAAGCCAGTCTTTGGGGTGGCAGTAACGCCTACCCTAAAAAACATTATAGCTCCTGAACAGCTAAATAGAAAATTTTTAGAATTTTCATATGTAATCGTCTAATAGTCTCCTACTAAAATATTTTCAAGTAACGGTGCACTAAAACCAGTCCTAGCGGTAACAGAAACACATACTGAAAATCCATTTCAGTAAATAAACTTGTGCTACAGTTATTTCAGCATGCTTGCTCAGCATTTAATCTATTCTTCAAAATGCTTCGTTTGCAATAATACCATCAAATTATTACTGGTATTTTAGTAAAAAATAGCAACTAAAACAATTTTCCTAAAAAATATGATACTTCTAAGGCTCAGAGGCTAATAAAAAATATCTTCCTTTGAAAAACACGAGCTATATATGGATGTGATGAAAATTTTCCCAAAATATAAAGTAACTACAAATTCACACAAAATATACAGAATTCAGTTGGTATCATATATATTCAATTAATGCGATTCTACAAAACACATTTGCTTAGATAGTTTGAAACACGTTTAACTGATGATTTAAAAGAAACCGCAGGATACAAAAACGGAAAATTATAGAATTGATATCGTGAAAGACTCGAAATAAAAATGAATAAAGGGTGAAATGTTTTCATTCTCTTAAAAGTAACCATTCATCTGTCACAATACAAAAACCCAGAGTCGGGTAGATTTTAAATAAATGCTATAGGTATTGGCAACTGAATTTTTAAGGTTTTATTTAGTAATTCAATATAAAGGAAAATCCATTCTCTATTCTTTCGGGAACTCAAGTATAAGTGCTATTTTTGTAATACAAGTGCTTCTTGTTAGCAATCTTTGGTTGAATTATGCCACCTCTTTTGATCCCTTTATTCTTCAGTGCCTTTCATTTACGCACGTTGGAGCGCCACTAAATTACTAATATGAGAACGGCTGCAAATTATTTCATCATTATTTAATATTTCACTACCTTTATTCATTTTATTTTTAAGAGCTGCATTCACAGAAAGTTCCTTTATCTCTTCTTCAACGCCTGCCATTATATTTTCATCCATTTCATCTATTATTTCCATCTCTTCAACATCATCTTCTGCAGTTTCCAATAATTCTCACTTTCTCTCTAAAACCATACAACTTCTCTTCTAATTTCACCAGGACCTAATACTTAACTCTTATCTCCTTTACCTTCCATCTCCTTCTCAAATTGATTCAAATTCATACAATCTCCCAGTACTTGTATATGGACTTCTTCATCCCATTTAATCCTCTCATCTTCCATAATCATCACTCTATTCTTGGTATTTATTATACCTTTCATCTTACTAATAAAATCCATTCCCAGAATCCTGGCAATATTAAAAACTCTTGCTCAACCTCCATCTTTCCCAACTTCACCTTCAGAATTATGATACTGTTGATAACTGCAAACTTCTTATTATTTAGCAATACTAAATTATTTCTTTTAATAGGAATAACTTTCTGCATTAACTCCTTCACTTACTAAAGTTGCTCCAGCTCCTGTATCTAAAAGTAATTTTATCTCTTTATCTGCTACTTGTAATTTTATTATGAGTAGTAAATCATTTTTTTCATTAACTGTTACATCATTTTCCAACTCAAGCTTTATAAATGACGTTCCGGGCTGAATAATTATCTCTGCATATGTCCTTCTATTTTCGTTGCCACCATTAATGCCACTTGTTTGTACATTTGTCATATTTCCTTTCCTTGGGTAACTGTTCTATTCTCAATGGCACGGGATTCATTATTCTCCCTTCCCAGTCTCTCCTAATAGCATTTGCTCTATTCCAATTATTTCTTTATATATTCCACCTTTCTAATTGTCTGCCTTGGTATCCATCCTGCGCATTATTCCTCTGGAATCTAAAAGCATTCAAGGGTTGGCTCCTTGGCCTGGTCTCTACCCTCTTTTGTTGATCCATTACATCATATCGTTGAAGATATTCTAAAAACACATCTCTATCAACAATGTTTTGTAAGGCTCTACATTGCCTTACTTCCCTTTTAAAGTGACCTGCTAAATATTTTATAATTTGCTTGTCCTCTAAAGGAGGATCAAGTTGTTTGGCAATGCTAAATTTCTTGATCGCATGTCATGCCCTGAATCGCTACTAAACTTACCCATCAATAAATTATCTCTAACTTTGAATTGCTGGTTGTCTCCCCAGAAATATTTAAAAAATTTAATCTCGAAGTCTTTAAACGAACTCAACTCACTATCAATCACTCCAAACCAAATTTCGGCATTCCCTTTCAACATGAACCTCATAATATTTAACTTTGTTTGCTCATCCCAGCTACCTTGTATTAAAATTTTTAAATTATTTAAAAATATTTTAAGGTTACGTTTATTATCCTCATAAAACTTTGAGTGTTGTTCCAACGGAAAACTGGTTGGACACCATTTCATCGGTTCCTCAACATGAATATTTTAAAAGCTGTCTTCTAAATTTTCAAACATATTCCCCAAGTCTGTTTTAAGATTTCCAGAATCATTTCTAAATGTTTTAAAACCAGCTTGGCAGCTTCCCTCGATTTCATTTACTTTCTATCTAAAATTTTAATTTTCCCATTAGTTTCGCTTTCCTTAGCTTCTTGTACAATTTCCCCTTTAACGTCATCCATGTCCTCTAAAATTTGTACTACTTTCCTCTAATTTCAAATTTCATTTCATCAATAATTTTGTTAGTTTGTTTTAAACCCAAAGTTAGTTTTTCATTCATTTCTCTAAATTTCTTTTCATTTTTCTCACTTTCTAACCTTAAACTTCCCTCCAATTTTGCTATATTCTCCGCAAATTCTACTCGTAACTCCTGAGTATTTTCATCAGATCTCTGTCATTTCCTTGATGCACTTTTCACCCATTTCTTTTATATTCTCTTTCATATTTTTCTTTTGTTCTTGCATACTTTTTTCATTCTTTTCATTCATTGCTTTTTGTTCCTGTATATTCAAATTTAGACTTAATAAAAGAGCCATCATGTTTTACTCCTGGATCTCTCCTACACCCTTGGCTTCTGGATTCTCCTTTTTCCTTGTTCCAAATGAACACTTTCCTGAGAACCAATTTCCACTCCCTTGCTGTATAGGTGAATGTAGTGTTAGCAAGTGCTCTTCAATTAAACTTGATATTTATTAGTAAAACTGGGAATATAAAATTAAAATTCTACCAGATAGGATACTTAAGGATACTGAATATTACTATACAATTTATGTGCTTCAATTGTGTATGAATCATCAAGATATTGGTTTTTGTTGTTCAAATTACTAAAAGAATAGATTATCATGCTGGAATTTTATTAATCAAATAAGCCAACATCTACATCTGGTTCAATAATTGTGCTTGCGCATATGTTCATCACGTTTCATACTTAAACATTGTATAATTGTTTAACAGCATTTAATATAAGTGTGAAGAGGATTATTAGTAACAAGTTTCTGATTTTTAACAATTCTTTACACAATGTAACCATATAATATCCTTTTTTATAATATAATATAATAAATCAATATGAGCCAGTGCTCTAAATGTATTAAAAAATTTGATGAACAATTATGTCATCCCTGTGATGGTGGCAAAAGGCAATTCTGCCATGACTGTGCAGATCTTTCAACATCAGAGGTGAGATGTTTGGCTCTGAAAAAGCGTACACTAAAATTCTATTGTTCGGATTGTAAAACTTGCATACTCCAGATACCCTCTCTAATCCAGAAAGTAGAGAAATTTACCACTCAAGTGGAGGCTCTCATGAATTTACAGCAAGGGATCCCCGTGCAAGCAGCGCCCATTAATGTTGATCACTCCCAACTGCAGGAGAGTATAATTTTAGAAGTGATGGAAAGGAATAAGCACAAATGCAATTTAATTATATTTGGAGCTCCAGAAAATAACTTGCTCATAAAAAATAATGCAAATATAAAATCAAGTGATGAATCATTGCAAAAAACAGATTTTGATCAGGCATATATAAAACAAATTTACTCATCACTAAAGGAGCCTGATATTGCCGACAACATTGTAAAAACAATAAGATTAAGCCAACCAGTAACTAACAGACCTAATCCTAAACCATTAAAGATTATTTTTCGAACTCGCGAAATAGTGATGAATTTACTACGTCAGTCTAAATATCTTAAAAACATTGCAGTATACAAAAATGTATTTATGTCTCCAGATTGTACACCATTACAAATAGATCACTATCGCAATTTAAAGAAACTATTAGATGAACGTATAAAAGAGGGTGAGCAGAGTATCAGAATTAAATATATTATGGGTATTCCTAAAATTATTAAAACTAGTACTACTACAATGAATTTAAACTAAATAAGTCCAGTAGCAAAACTCCATTTGTATTAACTTGTTACTACTGACTGACTGACTGTCTCTTATCCATTCTGAATAGTGATTATGATATAATAGCTATCTCATAAACTTGGTTTCGTGAAGGAATTAGTGATAGTGAATGGTGTCTGCAAAACTATATTATGTATCGATGCGATCATGATTATGATTCGTGTAATGTTTCTCAAGGTGGTGAAGTAGTTTTAGCTATATCTAATAAGTTTTCTAGTTCTAAACTCAATTTCGCTTTCGTTCGTGATGCTATTCCTGAAATTGATATAGTAGGATGTAAAGTAATGTTGTATAATATTAGCTTAAGTGTAATTAACTTATATATACCGCCTAGATTAAACTATGATAAGTATGCTTTGTTTTTAGAATTACTAGAAAGTATGCCTTGTATGTTTTATTCTAACTTACTATTATTAGGGGACTTTAACATACCATCCTATAGCACAGATGTAGCAGACTTGCCTTTTTAGAGAAGGAAGGATCTATCATTTAATTATATGTCCTTTCTTAACTTAACACAATATAATATAATTTAAAATCTCAATGGCAGAATGCTACAACTAGTATTTTCTAATGTAACTTTAAAAGCTTGGAATGATTGCTCTCTTATTAGCTAAACACAATCATCATCCGGCACTAGCAATGACTATTAAATTATCTTGTCATAAACAACACAACTTTAATTATACTCCTCAGCCTAACTTTAATTTTCGCAAGGCTAATCTTATTGGGTTGTATGCTGCCTTACAAGCAACAGATTGCTCAAACCTTGAATATTGTCAGAATGTAGATGAAGACGTAGAAATCTTCTACAAAATCATATACACTTTATTTCAGAAATTTGTTCCTGCATTCTCTAATAGAAAATAAATTTTCCATCTTGGTTTACTCCACGAATTATTCGAGACCTAAAACTCGAGGAACAGTTTTGGAAGAAATACAAAAAAATCTTCCTCCACATACTACTACCAACAATTCTGTACACTTAGGACCTCTCTACGCAACGATATAAAATAAGCATATGCAAATTTTATTACAAAAGTGGAAAGAAATATAGGACATGATCCCCAAGGAATTCTGGAATTTTGTACGTTCCAAATCTCAGAAGTCACAGATCCCAGGCTCTATGACTTTCAATTCTAATGAATTTGGTAATGGCCAAGAGATAGTCAATGACTTTGCCACTTATTTTAGGTCAACTTATGAACTACCTAACCTTCCTTCTCTCATTTTTGAAAGTGTACCTCATTGTATCAACATTGTAAGCATACTGTCCATATCAGAAAAAGAAATTGAAATATCCATAAGGAAATTAAAAAACAAATCAACTTGTGGGTTAGATCAAACGCCAGGCTTTCTCATACATGACTGCAGTTCTGTTCTTTTATATCCACTCAAATTATTATTTAATCTAATTTTATTAACTTCTAAATTTCCAACTGTATGGAAATTAACTAAAATTTGCCCAGTGCACAAGTCTGGTGAAACCTCAAATATCACTAACTATAGGCCAATTGCAATAATTTCTAACTTTGCAAAAATATTTGAAACTGTAGTCTACAATGCCTTATTGTACCAAGTTCACTTCTCACCATATCAACATGAGTTCTTACCGAAAAAAACAACCATGACAAATTTAATAACTTTAACTGAATTTCTTATCCAGGCTATTGACAATCACCAGCAAGTTGACCTTATATATACAGACTTTGAAAAAGCCTTCGACAAGGTAAGTCACAACATCCTGCTAATCAAACTTCACAACTTAGGTCTGCATCCAAAGTTGATAATGCTCCTCTCTTCATACCTAACAAATCGTCAGCTGAAAGTAGCTTATGGTGGTTATGAACCATTTGCGTATATTCCCTCAACAGGAGTGCCGCAAGGATCTGTCTTAGGGCCGTTCATATTTTTAGTATATGTCAATGATTTGTTGAATGCTCTGTATTCTAAAACGTTATGCTTTGCGGATGATCTTAAGATTTATTCTATTGTTGGGGATTTGCGTGACTGTCAGGCTTTACAATCTACACTATTGGAAATGAGTGAATGGTGCGCAGCTAATATGCTGAGCTTGAATGTTAAGAAATGTAAAATTGTAACTTTCACAAAATATCACAAAAAGGAAACTCCAAAAAAATGCTACGAGACAAGAAACTCTAATTTTCAGACAAATTAATCGAGCCATGGGTTGGGTGCACTAAATTATTGATATGACAACGCCCGCACGTTGAAGCGCCGCTAAATTAGTGATATGACAACGGCTGCACGTTGAGGCGTCGCTAAAAGGATGTTGTGATACAGGTACAGCAAATTATAAAATTTGAAATTACTCACCTTACCTTCCTTTCTAACTTTTTTTTGCCTGGCTAGCTCAACAGAAGTAATAGTTTACAAAATGAAATCAAACACTGCAATATCACAAAGCATCTATACAGTCTAAAACTATTTTCTCTCACGCAAAAGAATATAGAACATTAACAGCATAGTTCCCTTCAAACATAATATTATTCCTACCAAATACCTATTTACTTAATTATCAAAATCAGAGTGTTTCGAACTCTGACCACAAACTTTCTGATAAATATCCTTACAAAAAAATATTATATAATTAAGACTTATTATACCTTAAATTAAAATGACAAATACTCCAATATCGGTTACAAATAAACAATCTAAAATTGTATATTTATGGTTTTATGTTAAAAGAGCGCTTATTCAAATCTTCCGTACTGGTTTTATTTTAAATAGTCGTCAAAATCAGCTTCCAAAATTTTCCATGTTATTTAAATCACCATTTAGAAACATCAGTTACCAAAAATGCATCCTCGTTCCAATTATTTAATTAAATTTTAAAGTAGTTTTTGTATCGAAGAAATCCCCATCTTCTTTGTATATTACAAAATCAAATAACTGCATTTAACAATGTATAAATTTTGTATGTAAACTCTGAATGTTATTTTAGCTTTATAAGCAACATTCCATTTTAACTATTAAACACTGTATGCACACTGCATATAATACAATATTTTAAATAATAACAATTCCAAATGGCATTTAGGCATATTATACTGTCAAAGAAGGGGGCGAGCTTATAAAATGTTTTAAATAGGGTTTAGAAACGACTTGCTATAATGGGAGTATATTTGGTTTTGTTAGGGTATTTTGTTTCAGGTATTTTGGTTTATAAATTAACAACAACTATTCCACGTTTATAAATTTATAAAGCTTTTGAAACTGCATTGCATTCAACAACGTATACCGGCCATAGACCAGGCTAAGCTAGTTGATAAGTTTGCATTGTATACGTATTTTAATTGTTATGGTTGCACGTATATGAAATTTAATTTGGAGTTAGCGTTTACAGAACCATTTGAATGTAAAAACAAATATCAAAATTGCTTGGTATACTGCACGCTTTTAAAATCTTAAGGAGTTAAGTGATACTCCTGAAAAATTTGTAAATGAAGTTCAGTTTGAATATGTTTGTAACAATTAAAGAATGGTTATGTAATGACAGGACGTTTACCGAATAAGACATAAATGTCTGTTACGTACAATTTAAAAGCTGAACCATCATATTGTAAAAAGTTCAATATACATAAATCACTGGATTATCAAACCTTCTAGAAAATGAATGTATCTAGAGAAAACAACTGTATTATTAATAATTATAAATTGCATAGTGTGCGTAGAGATAGTTGTTATGGCAACGGAAACAAAGGAAGACGGATTTTATTTATAAAGGACTTCAAATTTATATTACGAAAAAAATAGACGTGTTTTTGTACTGTTCTGAGTTTTATTTCATTTAAAAAGTTACGAGTAAATTTTGAAAGTCAAGTTGTACCTGGAGATAGCAAATAGTAGCAGTTTTGTGGCGAATAAAAATTAATTAAAAGAGGGAGTGCTGGTCTGTACCGTTATCGTTTTGAAGAGGAAAGAATAGTGGAATTGGAGTTATCTGAGTATTTGTATAACATAGAATTTGTAAAAATATTAGTAGTTTTATAGTCTGGAGATTACCAGTTGCTCGAGTTACTTATTATTTACAGGAGGTGCCTGCAGTTGGTCACTTGGCTTCAGGACGGCTGGAAGGCGGCGCTTGTATCTGGATTCCAGGTATTAGTATTTAATATCTACGCAGTGCTTTAATCAAATTTATAAAAGTGGAACTAGTGTTTGGGGATACTTTTGGCTTTTAAAATTATTTTGAAAACTCCTTGGATATTTGTTTGGGTGTCTAGTTGAGAGGTGTTTGCCTAGGGCGGACCCACCCTAGGTAGATTCCGCTACGTGTTTGACGGCCCTGTAAAATATTTAAGTGCAGCTGCCGTGTAAAATATTTAAAGATAAATTGTGTGGCATAACTCAACAAGGCTCTAAAATAAGACAAGGAGTGACAGATAGATATATCACGCCTATCACTAATAAGGTAAGATCACAGTATATATAATAATATATATATATATATATATATATATATATATACCTGTATTCTAATATTGTAGAATATGTCGTAATAATTATTGTTAATATAACAAAATTATTACAACATATAGTAAAGTTTATTTTATTGTGGATGTGGTTTCAATTCATGGCGTATCCAGTTGTACTAACTGAATTGGTATAATAAAATTTCCCTAGTGTGAATTAACTATGTTATTAAATTTTTGACAAATAGCATTACAAAAAATCTTGCATGTCACAGGTATGCAATAGGAATAGCATAACTTACTTTTCAAAAGTTTTTGCTCCTTCGTCGCTCGAACTTCGAATGCGCTCGTTATGCTATTCCATATGTTGCATCACTTGTAAGTAAATAACTATTGTTTTATTTTTTAAATAAATAAATTTTTTACACAGTTCTTTATCGTGTAACTTTGATTTTTTGCCTTTTTTACATTTTTTTTTATTTGCAGTAAATTTGTATAATCTTGTATGAAAGGGCGTCAAATTTTGTTTTACCCGGGGTGCTCAAAACCCTAGAACCGGCCCTGTGTAAATCACTGACTTTAATTAGGACAGATTTAAGACCTCATTATTATTGGAACTTACCCTGAGTAACAAATCGAGGATAATTTAGAACCCACACGTTTGTCAACCAAGTGCTTTATAATTTTATTATAAAATACGACATTAATTAAACTACATTGTGTTCTGATGCAAATGTGATTTTTCTGCATTAGTACTTTTTCTTATTTTGGTTATTTTAGAATTTCAGTGTCATGAAACTTAATTTTTAATAATATTTTCTAGAATAACGCAATTTAAAAACAATTTTTCCTTCTGTGTTTGTTTGTTGTTCATGGTTGGATTTATACCGTGCCATTCTATTCAACTCTCTTTATAGATTTTGTATATTATTAAATCGGTTGGTAAATGTGATTTTTAAAGGAGAGTCAAACTTATTAATTATAATAATGTTTACTAAAAATAGTTCTACGGGCACTTAAATTTTCTTAATGTGAAAATGTAAAATTTTTCATATATAAAAGCGGACGGGGTTTTTTGTCTACAAGGGCAATAAACAATAATTAACTCCTTTTTTTGAACGCAAAATCCCTTGAGCGTAATTACTATTTTCCAGTGCCGAAGTCATTGAGAAGAAAGAAAATATTTTTCTTGTTATAAATAATTACTTTCCTTATTCTTTTAAGTTTAGACGTTTTATTACACCCTGACTATACCATGCTTGTAAAATTCATTATACTGATGCTGATTAAGATTTTGCGAAGGATCTAGGCTTAAATTGACTGCTCTGCTATATATTCATATTTTTTTTCTTCATGTTAAATAAAAAAATTATCTTTGAAAGTAGATTAATAAAGAAGAATCTAGAATTGGATTTTTGTGCTTCCATGGAGAATATAGCTATGGATTTGTTCATTGTAATCCACAGAGGCGTAAACAATTACAAATATAGAAATATTTAAGTTACGGAGACGACTAAGAGAAACAAATTCAATAAGCGTAATTTCACCTAGCCGTCTTATCTAATAATTACTTGTATACCAAGATTGTGAAATTACCTTTTTGTGCACCGAAAAGCCGCTTGTTGCTGAGGAAAGATAATCTCGAGTCGCTACAAAAATTTCACGGCCAAGGTGTACAGGTGTTCAGAAATAGCCTATAGATCATTTCTTATATTGTAACGTATTTTTTTTCTTGTTAGTTACACATTCCTTATAAATTTAATATCATGTTTCGATAATATAAAAACATAATATATAATTGTCTGATCACTAAAAATAGTTTATTAAGTGTATAATGGATTATGCGCTCCTTCGCTTTCTATGTCTAAGTTAGAATTCTAATCGTTGGTCTGTCAGTTCGAATTCACTTTTCCACTAACGCTTGAAGAAGTAAGCTGCTCTCCGGAGCATAATGGAAAAGTCAATATGGTATTCAGGTACATGGCCTGGAATAGAGTTCGTAAGAGAGGTTAATAAACGAATACCTTCGTTTCGATGTGGTTCCTGACAACTTTTGGTAAAGATTAATTTTATTCTGTAATCCAACATCAGTAAAGTTAGTTGATTCCTGCAGACCGAAGAAGATTAAAGTAAACCATCATTAAAACAGTTGGTATAAATAATTAGATAAAATTTATTAATTCGTTTTCCATAGTGCAATACCACAGAGCTCTAGTTTAAATATAGAAAACATGAAAATTATTGGACATAAATAACGAAGATTTTATTTGGTTGGATAATATTTTGTTGTAAAGGTCTTTGAAAATTCCAGCGTAAAATTCAGCATAATGGTATGTTTTCATATTGCGTGCATCGCAGATATGTAGATTTGTCGACATCTGGTGTTGTTTGGTTCTGGTTTAAACGTTCAAGTTTTTTTGATTTAACTGTACTTCAAGCACGTGAGTGATATTTAACCTTTAATTTAATCTACGAGAGCCATTTTTTTTCAACCTCCGATAGGATATAAATAAAAGACAAGTTCATATAAAACAATAATTTTATTACCAAAAGATTGTTACACTTACGGTTACTATTCGACATAATTACCGAAGAGATTAAGACATTTGTCATACCTGTGGACAAGCTTTTCAATACCCTGTTCAAAGAAAGTTGCCGCCAATGAATTCAAGTAGTCGTTGACATTGGTTTGAAGGTCCTCATTGGTTTGAAAGCGCTTCCCACCAAGCCACGTCTTCAGGTCAGGAAAAAGATGAAAATCGCTTGGTGCTAAGTGAGGAATGTATGGGGGATGATTGAAAATGTCCCATCCAAATTGTTCGAGAAGCCGTTGAGTTGCTCCAGCAGTGTGTGGACGGGTATTGTCGTGGATCAGAACAACTCCAGCGTTCAGCTTTCCTCTTCGTTTGTTCTGAATGGCTCTACGCAACTGTCGTAAAGTTTCACAATAAACAGCTGCAGTGATTGTGGTTCCGGGCTCCATAAACTCCACGAGCAACACACCTTGTTGGTCCCAAAACACAGTAGCCATGATCTTTCTGTTGTTGAAGGTTTGTTTGAATTTCTTTGGTTTGTTTGGTGAAGTTGAATGCATCCATTGTTGTGATTGTTGTTTTGTTTCCGGTGTGTCGTATTGAATCCAAGTTTCATCCCCAGTCACAATTGATTTCAAAAAGTTGTCTCCTTCATCATGATAATGCTCAAGGAACTCCAACGCTGACGCCATTCGTCGAGTTTTGTGGCCGTCCGTCAGCATTTTTGGGACCCAACGTGCACAAAGTTTTTTGTAGCCTAACCGTTCAGTAACACTAGAGTACAAAACAGACGTTGAAACTTCTGGAAATTCCATAGACAAAGCAGTAATGGTGAATCTGCGGTTTTCTTTAACCATTCTGTCAACACGTTGAACCGGGTCATCTGAAACGACAGATTTGCGCCCTTGGCCCCCTTCATCATGCACATCATTACGGCCATCTTTAAACTTTCGACACCATTCACGCACAACACCATCACTCATGACGTTTTGCCCATACATACGACTCATTCTTCGATGGATTTCTGCAGCACTATGGCCTTCAGCCTGTAGAAAACGAATCACACTTCGCACTTCACACTTGGCGGGAGCATCAATAATAGCGGACATGTTTACGTGGCTGTAGCACAACGCCGACTGACGCCTGAATGTCAACAATGGCGGAGTGTGTAGTGCAAGAGCTGTGCAGTCGCCTACAGCGCATGCCCGTTTTCTGCTACCCGCGTAGCGTCTGCACGGAGCGATCGGAGGTTGAAAAAAAATTGCCCTCGTATATTTATTCAAATGTCTTACATATGATCAAAGATTGATATTCTATTTTGATTTAGTTATTTTAAAATTCACTTTGTAAGAAACATCCCGTTGTATTTTCGTAACTTTACAAAATTTTAAAGATGGCTCCATAGTTGCCTATCATATTTGTTTCACAAGCAGACAATTATAGCTTCACTAAAAAAATTGTTATTGACATGTGATTTCAAAAACATCTAGTTATCCAATATAATTACCACATGTTATTTTGTGTTACATTAATAATATCTTTGATTATTTTAAGGTCATGCAATTTATTTTTAAGACATGATAAATTTTTAAAGGATATAAAGTTAAACTTATTTTTTGTTTGAATGCTACATTTTAGTATCACGTAAAATAATATTTATTCTTACTTGTAAAGTCGACTGTAGTACTGCTGAAGGCTATATTAAAATATGAAATTTAATTGATTAAGAAAGCAAATGCCTTATAGTAAATATATGTTGAAATATTGAGTTTAAAGATGTTCGTGTTTTTTAAGATCGAATAATACTAGTTTCTTTCCATGTAAATTTTTGTTGTAAATATTAATGTTGAAACAAACTAAATCAATTTAATTGAATAGAATTTATTTTTGCTTAATTCTTTTATTATTAAAAATTCAAAGGAAATTTCTTGGTTCTTAATAAGCAAAAGATTCACTCTGTCTTGTGATAACAAATACCCTGAGTATATATATTTTTGGAACTTAAATTCAAATATATTATTTATTGGTGAATATTTTTAAGGACACAAACGGTGTCCCTGTTGTGCATTTGTTTGTTCACAGGATATGCAGAGACATCTGTAATACATCTGGCAAGTAACATTTTGGTAAGTGCTCTGCAAGGTTGATATTTAGGTTTTGTGGCTACATAAGCGGTGTAGACTTCAGGTTTCCGCAGTCCCCTAATACAAGTACATGTATCTTCGTATGTTATTGTATTGAAAAATACGGTGGCGCTCTTTATCTATATTTTTGGTCATTTGTCAACCCATGACCCAAGCTCATGATCCACCCAGAGCTAACACTCTACTAGCCGTTTATCTCTAATGAGTTTTTCTTTTCCTCAAGCCGTTTTCCATCCAACTTTACCTTGGGCTTCCCTCATAATAAGAAATTCTCGACCTGGTGATATCAGATAAGGTAGGCGTTTATGGTATATGGAGGTCCAATTTGCTATCTGATATTCACGAGGAATATTTAGTTTTCAATATAACTGCCCAATACCAGTTTAAAATTAATAACATACACCCTTTGCGAATCACCTGCACGCACACAGACACGTAGCGAGAGACCCAGAAGGGCAAAAGATTTTTTGAACAAATCGCCAGTATACCGTTTTAGTAATGTGTAAGATAGTTCTATTTTTAAAAGTTCCAAAAGTTATATTGATTTATCCGATTCTCGATCTCTGGAAGTAAATTCCGAAACGTAGTCTCATAATAAGGTGAAACCAAACACCATCTAATTCGTTTTTATTACTTCAGGTAAAACAGCAAGGACAAAATACTAACAGCAAAGTCGCTGTCCAAGAAGTTAATTAGGGTGAGATGAAGTAAGAACAGAACCACCTAAATTTCTCTCAGAAGCTAACTAAAGATAAAATTAAATAAAAACCCTTAACTACAAAAAATATTTAAATTACTAAATACGTATTTCGACCACTATGTGGCCATCATCAGTAGAAAACCTGTAATTAAAAAAAAAAAAAAAAGCTGTTCTGGAACACTTCAGAGGATATTCTCCTCACCACTTAGGCTGAAGTGAACCTTCCCAACCTATAATTTACTATATTGTTGCTTTAAACACTATCGAGGATATTCTCCTCACCCGCAGGCTGGTGTTCTCAACAACAAACAAATGAATTGTGACATTATAACTTAAATATACTTAATTTTTTTTTTTTTTTAATTACAGGTTTTCTACTGATGATGGCCACATAGTGGTCGAATACGTATTTAGTAATTTAAATATTTTTTGTGGTTAAGGGTTTTATTTAATTTTATTTAAATCGTGCCACAGTGTTCCTATAGATTATTAACTATGACTTCCGGTCTTCGTAACTTAATAGGTATCGGAGCTTAGCTCTTAAAATTAGTTTTGTAAAAGCAGATATTCGATTTCTAAAAGTTGTAAAGCCCACAAAGTTTTCCAAATTTCATTAACGTAAAATCAGCAGTAATTGTAAACGTAGTAACGCAATAATCAATTTTGCAAAAGATAAGTGGCTTAATTTGGAAATAATCTGTACAGTAAGCTTAGTAGATTGGAACTGGAAACGTATAAATCGCACCTAGCACTAACGTGCAATTTATCCGAGTCCGGTTTTCAGGAATGGAATAATTTCCAGAGATTTGTTTTTGAAGTCAACAATCATAAATTGTTAGACAAAATTAATAGTCAAAACACTAAGTTGAAGTTTCTTTTAAAGAAACACAATGTCAATGTACCTCCTAAAAAACTGGAAATTACTTCACCTCAATTAGAGTCAATAGTTGTTAACGAATCGTCGAAAATCTTTAATAATGAAGAGTTGACTTTCCTTGATCGAGGCCTAAAATTTGGAGTAGATCATTTGAAAACTCCTTTGGAAGACATTATTGCTGGCATTGAAAAATCCATTTCAAAATTAGATGACAATTCAAAAAACTTTATTAGAAACGTGTGCAAAATTCAACTTTCGAACAACTTACGCACTTGCGCAAGGAATGTCTCAGAACAAACAAGGAAAGATCATCTGATTATTAAAGATTTACGACAAAAGAATTGTTATTATTTAAAGGCTGATAAGGGGAATAGGTTGGTTATTCTGGATAAACAAGACTATGTTGATAGAGTAGAGACTTTGCTGTCTGAGGGTCCTTACAGACCAATAGTCAAAAAACGTAAAAATGAAGTTCCTTTAAACAAAATGATTAAATCAACACAGTCTGTTTTGAAAGAATGTCCAAACCTAATTTCGCCCACACTAAAATTAAAATTAACAATTTCAAATCCTGAAATGCCAAAACTTTACTGTTTACCAAAGATTCACAAAAATAATAAATCGATGAGACCAATAGTTTCAGGTATCAACTCACCGACTTACTATTTATCACGGTGGCTGTCAAATGAATTTAAGAATTTAAAGTTTAATAGTTTGTCTGTACAAAACTCTTTAGAGTTCATTAATAAAATTAAAAATATCACATTAGAAGAGAACGAAATTTTAATTTCATTTGATGTCAGTTCATTATTCCCTAGTGTTCCAATACCACGTACTTTAACATATTTAAAGGATGTTCTTATAGATAGTGATATTGATGATGATAAAGTTGAGGACTATATCAAGCTTGTTTCGCATTGCATGTCCCAGAACTGTTTTCAATTCAACAACAAGTTGTACGAACAACATGAAGGCACAGCAATGGGAAATAGCTTATCACCTTTCATAGCAAATTTATTTATGTCTCGTTTTGAAACCGAGTTAAAAGAAAACTCCAAATACTTCCCAAGAATATGGTTAAGGTACGTGGATGATATTTTGCAGTTTTGACACTTCTAAATCAAATGTTGATGATTTTCTTAAAGAAATGAATTCAAAATTTCAAAGCATAAAATTTACGTATGAACTAGAGAATAATGGACAATTACCCTTTTAGATACATTAGTAATTAGAAATGGTAATAAATTAGAATTTGACATTTATAGAAAAGAAACCAATGTAAATCGCTTTATTTTGTCTTCCTCTAATCATAGCATACAACATAAGTTGGCTTCATTTAACTTTTTAATTAATAGATTATTGAATTTCCTTTAAATAAAAACAGATTTAATAAGGAATTTGCTCTTATTAAACAAATAGCGAATTACAATGGTTTCTCTTCTGATATTATAGATAATATTTTTAGAAAGTGTAAAAATAGGATCAACATCCGTAAATCAACGACTTTGCAATCAACCACCTCTAACGATAATGTTAAATATGTTAAACTTCCGTTTCACAAAACCACAAAGGGTCTTGATAAAATATTCAAACAGTGTAATTTCAAAATTGCTTTCACTAATACTAATAAAATTAAAGATTTGCTAGGTAATCCAAAAGACAAGGGGAAAAATTGCAAAAGTCGGGGATTTATGAAATTAGTTGTGCAGGGCCAGGGTGTTTTCAAAATATATTGGTGAGACCAAGAGGAATATAACAACAAGATTTAAAGAACACATTGCTCACTTCAAATATGGTAAATATGAAAGGTCTCAGGTCGCCAAACATATATTTGAAACCAGCCACCCCGTTAAACTAGAAAATGTTAAATTGTTAAAAGCGGTACCAACGTTTTCCTCCTTAAATGCCTATGAATCAATTAAAATTGTTAAACATAAAGGACCCCTCTTAAACACCGATAAAGGGCCAATAGAGTCATCTGCTTTGCTTTCCCTATTGGTCAACAACCAATGAGAAAGCAAGATTAAACTGGTTCCGCTTCAGTAGGTATAGAATTAGTACAAATTAAGTATATTTAAGTTATAATGTCACAATTCACTTGTTTGTTGTTGAGAACACCAGCCTGCGGGTGAGGAGAATATCCTCGATAGTGTTTAAAGCAACAATATAGTAAATTATAGGTTGGGAAGGTTCACTTCAGCCTAAGTGGTGAGGAGAATATCCTCTGAAGTGTTCCAGAACAACAGCTTTTTTTTTTTTTTAATTACAGGTTTTCTACTGATGATGGCCACATAGTGGTCGAAATACGTATTTAGTAATTTAAATATTTTTTGTGGTTAAGGGTTTTTATTTAATTTTATTTAAATCGTGCCACAGTGTTCCTATAGATTATTAACTAAAGATGCTGTTTTATCCGTACTAACCATAAGTACTTCTGGAAACTTCAGAACCAACTCTGAGCTTTTACTTCAGCAGGATGAGACTAACAGGAAGGTCTCTATAAATACAGAAATGTCAGGTGCCACTTAACTCAAACATTTGACATAAGCAAGACAGTATCACTAAAGAGAGTGTAGAAACTTTAGTAAGGAGTATACGCACGTAAAGCGCATAAGCTAAGATTATGATACGAAGAAATAATTCCTGGCTGTGTACACGAAAACTTTTTTACACGAGAATACTATCTTTTGAATTTTATTGGTAAGATTATTATGTTTATGCAATATTATCTCTGAAAGAAAAAGTAAATATATATTAAATATCAAACAGATTGTCGATTGCATCTGGGCAAGAATTATGTGTTTATATCAATTCATAATATTGTAAGGGAACTTAAACTGATCCATACGCACCACTTTTAAGTTTATTAAAGTTCATATATATATATATATATATATATATATATATTGCTATGGTAATAGGGTTATTTAGGGGTATATAAAGTCATAAGGGTCACACACTACTTGTAAATAGTACTAAAAGCTAGAAAACTAAACAATTTTATCATGAAAAGTGCGTATTTCGCAAATTATTCAAAAAGCAAACATTCAACACCCTGTATAAGAATCACAATGGGCTTTAATTAATGCCGGGAAAGACATCCTTCAATAATACAAACATATTCAGTAAAATAAATAACTCTATATGCAATTAAATTCATTTAAATCAGAAAAGCATTCATAAATTCTAAATAAACACGCATTAATAGCATTGAAAGCTAGAAATCATGATTAGAATTCTGGTAAAATAGGACATGCAATGGTACAAAGAAATAACAAAGCATCTTCGAAATAAACGCATATTTAAAAACCAATACGTTTCGGAAACGCAGGATGTAGAAGGACACATTACAATTTACGTCATTAAAAAAATTCGCGTACGTGATTCTTAACATGAAAATAAATTCAAAACTCAAAACATTATCTTGACAAAATAAAGCCGTAAGTTTGTCTACGTGAGAAGTCGAGTTAAGATTTCCTACAATAACACCAAACGGACGGGTAAAAGTTCACGAATTGTAGAAATCCACTGTATACAACTGGAATACTACGTGACCACAGCATTGTTCCGGCGAGCTATTATCAATATAATACCTGAGAAAGCCCAGAGTGTTGAAAATATCCTACAGCATACCTTAAACCTTGACCGTAGCACGCCGATAACCAATCCTGTCAGTTAGAAGCATTGCTTTAAATACCTCACAAGTTTGGTAAATATACAGTCTTCTTTCAATCTGAGCACGCTCAACATCAGTTTAAATTAAAAATTTACGTAAAAGTCAACATAGAAAATTAAATAATTATATTTAGTGAAAGTCGTGACAGAAAGATTTGAAACTAAAATAATAGTAAAAATATACGAATAAGTTTTACCGTTCACTGGAAAACGTAAGTAAAAGCTTATTAATTAAAGATAATTTTAATCTTTAAAATTTAGGGCTCTAAGTAACTGGTAGAAATCTAAGTAATAAATAAGAAATCTGAGAACTCTGGGAAATCTGGGAAATCTAAGAAATAAGTGTAAATCTGGGAAAATCTGGGTGAAACTCTAAGTAATAAGCTGAAATCTGGGAAACTCTAAGAAATAAATCCGAATTTAAATCAATCTAAAATTGCATAAAAATATTGGTTTGTATCTACGCATCGGAGCACAAAACGGAGGATTGTTTTAAGCATTGAATGGGGTTTGGCCAAACGGTATCAGAAAATCAACAAGTGTATATCTAATACGGACAAGAAGTAAGCAATTATCGATTTGGAGGATTTGAGATCTAAATTCCTGAGGGCGATACTTTCTATCGGGAGTGTCCCAGTCGCAGTCTTATTTACACACCGCTACCTCTGAGGCCGTCGTCGTGATTAGCAGATGCAAGTTGCGATATTCCATGGCGGGGGTGTAGGTGATACGGTTTTAATATTCACTACAGAATTAATATTAAAGGTCTTTATTTTAATTTAATACACTCCAAAATGAGCTTACATCTTACATCTATTGTAGTTTATTTTCAAAAACTTAATTTGTTGTTGCTCTGGTGATATAAGCATTGGATTATCTAGCTCTCATCTAAACACAAGTTTTATTAGATTAAGTTCTATTTTTACCTATTAAATTTCTTTAGTAATTTGTTTTGGTGCATCCTTTGGACATTAGCTTTTGACATATATTTATTATTGATTATTTTCGTAGTGTAATTTTGTTGGCAATTTTGATTATTGATTCATTTAGGTCAAGTACAGGTCCTTATTTAGTGAACTAGTATTTATTCATAATTGGAATGTATTATATTTTATAGATATATGGAAATTGATTCTAAATCTTGTTCAGAAAATTGGTAACATGTAACAAGAATTGTCTTATACGTAATAAAAAGGGAATAATCAATGTTATTAATTTTTAGTATGTGAAATACTGCTCTGTCTTATTTTGTTGTTTTGAAATTTAATTTTCTTTATGTTGTATTTCTGATTTTAGTTTAATTGTTATCTGGGAAAAATATGTTCCCTCTGCCCTTGTTTTTGATCAGCTTTGAGAGAGCGTAGTTGATATGCAAGTGTAAATTTTCTGTCTTTATCCAAGTGGAGGAAGGTTAATCCATTGTATGGGATTTATCACCTTGTAGTGGTTGGAAGAATATCTTGCTATACTAAAAGATTTTTCAAAACAGTTAAGCTACATCTTATATATAACCTTGTCTCTTTAGAAGCATATGATTGTTGGCATTCTTTGCCTATTACTAAATATTTGTTTCATCCTGGTTTCCGGAGTAAGTTTACAGTAAAGTAAATTACAAAAATGAAACAGATTAATATTAGATTTTTCTTATACCTATCACATTGCGACACTTTGTTTGAACATAGAATTTGTGTGTTTATACGTGTACTTTGTTTTGTCTTGGTTATTGGGTTCAATATTGAAGTATTTTCCAGTAGAGCTTCAAAGTTTTAAACTCTGGTTCCAGAGACGTCCTAAGGCTGCCGCTGACGCTCATTCAGAAGTCTCAATCAACGAGTATAATATTTAGATAAGTATGATTAGAATTATTATTCTAATTTGGGGATATCTAATCTGTAAATTATATTTCATGTGTTTAAAGTAAAATTAGAGTCAGGGGAATATTAACTTATTATATTTATATCCGTGTGGATATCATTATTAATTTTTATTAAAAAGAATGAATTGATTTATAGGTAACTGAGCTATTATGAGGAATTTGTAAGCAATTGTTTAAAGTGAAACGAAGGGTTTTTTTTAAATTTTAAATTTGTTATTACGAGCTGATAAATCATATTAATAATTCATGATATTACTCGATTAACTGTATAAGTGCGTGCAGAAAAAATGTGGAGCTGTTTTGAATTCGGTTTTCTAGCGAGAAGTTATAAAGTAGGTCAGATGCAAAATATCGCATATAAATCAATTGTATTTAATTAAAGTGGATTTTGATTTGTTTTTTACTTTTGTTTAGAGGCTGCAAATACACATAGACCGGTTTCACTTCAAAACGTGTCCACACGTATGCTACGTTAAAAAAAATTTAGGTGCGTGCAAAAAATGTGGAGCTGTTTTGAATTCGGTTCTCTAGCGAGAAGTTATAAAGTAGGTCAGATTCAAAATATCACATCTAAGTCAATTGTATAAAGAATGCTGTATTTAATTAAAGTGGATTCTGATTTATGTTTTTACTTTTGTTTAGAGGCTGCAAATACACATAGGCCGGTTTGACTTCAAAACGTGTTCACACATATGCTACGTTGAAAAAATGTAGGTGCATGCAAAAAATGTGGAGCTGTTTTGAATTCTAGCGAGAAGTTATAAAGTAGGTCAGATGCAAAATATGCTAAGGCCGGTTTGAATTCAAAGTGCGACCACTCTACAAATACACATGGGCTGGTTTCAATTCAAAATGTGTTCACTCTTGTGATAGGTTGAAAAGTAGGTTAGCAAAGTACGCAGATGGTGGTAATCTGCTATATAAGGAGATTGCTTCTAATATTAATTTAATTAGTCGAAATTTACTGCATATTTACATACCTACATAAACAAACATGTATATAATTAATATTCAGGGATTTAAATACAAGAAAAACGAGTTTGTGTGCAAAGAAATTGCGGTTTTGGACTTGTTGGAAGGTGTTGTTTGGCATCAAATTTTTAAACTGCCAATGCAGTCTAGTTGTTTAAACCAAGATCATATAAAACATAACGATTGGGTGACAAGGAATATTCCATGGTATTTCTTGGGATGAATCTTCAACGGCTAGAATGGTGTCATCATATATAGCGCTTTATTTGAAGCAAATTATCAGACCTGGAGAAGAAGTATGTGTGAAGGGTCTAGAAAAGAAGAAATGGATGGAAACCTACCTAATGCAAAATATTGTAACTGATATGCTTGCACTAGGTTGTCTTAAGCTATCGGAGTTAAAATCAACAATCGTTTGCTATGTTACATCCATTGTTATAGACAGAGCAATAATAGTCTGCAATGTGCAAAACAAAATACCTTGTTGTTAAATGAATGGTTTAATAATAATAAAATACAATAAAAAGATTGTGTCTGTATTATTGTAGTCAGTAAGAAATTAAATGCTGATGTCTGCAGAAAAACAATTGAACTCAGTCAGCACACATGGGACTCTCAACCCTGAAAGCAATTCAGTCCAAACCGCCCTTCCCATTTGGTCACTAATTCCACATCTTTCCATTTCTGTACGTTTTCATCATTTTTCCATAAACCAAATTTATCATATTTTTATAAAAGCATATATCAAAACTGTTTTTTGACTGTTGTCTTAATTTCGTATTCAAATCAATGTATTCTTTTAACCAAGAAGCTTGTTTAAACCAAAGAACCTTATGAATCTTTTTCAGTTCTAAACTGTAGCTTAATTACATTTTTAAATTCCTGTAGTGAATAATATAGTCGAGTTTTGGATACAAAGTTGTAAGTAATTTTTTTTTGTTTGATATATTAGAAGGTACTGGTGGTATCATATGTTCAGGCGCCAAAGGTAAGTCACTGTGAATTTCATGTAAAGATACTGGATAGTGTAAATCGCATTCAAAAATATATCCTACATCAGAATCATCGGGAATATTAAGTATGTCTAAACGTACTATATCTGGATTGGTGCCATCTAAAAATTCAAATTCTCCATCTGGAAGATATTCAGACACTGCAGCCCCATATAAATTATTAACATCAAAATACATTAAATATTAAAAATCGAAATTCGGATCATAATCTGCATTCATATATTTGTTATTTGCTTTGGCATATCTATTCAAACATTGAAAAACGCTACCACAAATTCCCCGTTCTAAAAACATTATTTTTTCAATATCAGTAAGCAACTCGAGTTTAACGTTCGTCATTTTTAACATTGCGTCTAGAGCTAAACCAGGAGCCGTAAAGTAGTGAAGTGGATCTAACTTATACGTAAACATGCAAGTTTTTCTAAAGTTTTCAAATATGTCAGTCAAGAGAAGTACATCTGTTTTTAAATATAGATCTGAATAGTCGCCTAGTGTTTTTATATTAAATGTTTGCCAAACGTGTTTAGCATGATTGTAGTCTTCATCTGAGACTTCTTCATTGCGCAAACGATTAAAGAATGCTGTTTTACAAGGTAAATTGTTTCATTGAGTCTACCCCAAGAGTTAATATAATCATAGGAAAATATGCCTTTACGCGTAAGTAACCGAAACTCATTATCAGTGTTACAATTTTCCCTGGTGATGGATTTTTTTTATCATCTAAGTAGGAAGCTAATTTTGCGATGCTAGATGCCATAAACCTGAATGAATCGATAAATCTAAAACTAACTTTCGTACCATTTACATATTTTGTAAAAGATATGTATTTTTCCCTATTTATTGGTAGCATGCTTAACGAACCTGAAAACCCTTAATGCGATTTTTTTAATAATGAAATGCGAATTGTAGCCTGATAAGTTATGAAAAACTACTGGTATCATATAAGAATTATGATAATTGATGTTGTAATCTTGATGAGCCGCTCCTCAAAATTCACCTGTAAAGTGAATAGTGATCGCGAACTCTAATATTATCTATACTAAAAGGTTTATTGCAAATGTGACAGTGAAGGGCAAATTTAAATGCTGACTTTTGTTCTTCTGTTAAAGGGTTCATAGGTTTTGGGATACAGTAAACCTGAGATGCAGGTTCAAATCCTGTCCAAGGCCTTATATTTTCCTTCTTTCAATTACTAGCTCGATTTGAAATGATCATTTGAGCTTTACTTAAAAAGTCTAAGTTATTATTTCATCTTATTAATTTCAATACGTTAGTATTTATCAACTTACCTTGTGTAAAAAACTACTTATAATATTTATATATTAATACTTGGCTTATAGCCGTGATTTTGAGCGTTGCTTCCTGTCTATATCTGACATAAGTCAAAAACTTGACAATTTCAGATATGATTGACAAAAATGCTAAACGTAATTGAAAGTTAGGTTTATATATGGTACTGTACACGATTTGGATTTGTAAATTTCCCAATTATAGCCATCGGCGTCGGTTGCGTAATTTGTAAACGCACAGTTCCGACAAAACTGAGATGCAGGTTCAAATCCTGTCCAAGGCCTTATATTTTCCTTCTTTCAATTACTAGCTCGATTTGAAATGATCATTTGGGCTTTACTTAAAAAGTCTAAGTTATTATTTCATCTTATTAATTTCAATATATATATATATATATATATATATATATATATATATATAACTTTTGTAGTTTCTCAAACAGAAGTAATATAAATATAGTTATTATGTTTTTTGGGATACACTCATTCGTAAAATAACTATCGTGTCAAATTGTAATTTATGCTCTGACGTTTCGGCATGACATTTATGCCTTATACATAGACTGAAAATTGATGAAGATAGTGATTACAATATTTTAACAAGGTATAACTAAACTACTTACACAATTACTAATGACTAAAGTTGTAAATACATGTACTAATTAATGACATAACTATGAGTAATTAAAATAAAAAATAAAAATTGCATGAAATCAATTCTTCAACACTAGACCGACCACTAGTTACAAAATTCAAGAAATTACCATTTATTCAAAATTTAACTCCTCAACTAACAAAAATTTTAAAACAACCAGATATTCTGATAGCTTGTACATACAATAAATCGATAGGAAGGTTGTTCACCAAACTAAAAGATAATACAGATAAATTATTATTCAGCAATATCATATATCAAATAGAATGTAGTTGCAATAGAACCTACGTGGGTCAATCGAAGCAATGGCTAAAAAACCGCATAATCCAACATAAAAGTGATGCCAGGATTGGTAAACAAAGTTGTGTATTGTCGCTCCATCTAAATTCAACAAGTCACACAGCAAAATTTGAAGATACCAAAATTCTACATGTTGAAAGCAACTACCACAAGAGGCTATTCTTAGAATCTTTTTACATTAAACAGCAATCAAATCCTATCAACAATAAACATGACACAAATAACCTGAGTGTAGTGTATTCAGCGCTTTACAAATTCAACGATAACCATTTTCGCAGACAGACACATTAGATTCTTTGCATCTCCTTCAAATTATCCATAATATAGTCGCTTTCGAATCATCTTGTTCGTTACCATTTCAAAAATACCAGAAATAACATCTACATATTGTACCTCCTTACAGCAGTGCTACGATTTTAAATTATTAGAAATAGTCAACTTTGAAAAATTGATTTCATGCAATTTCTATAATTTTTTGAAACACTCATAATTATGTCATTAATTAGTACATGTATTTACAACTTTAGTCACTAGTAATTGTGTAAGTAGTTTAGTTATACCTTGTTAAAATATTGTAATCACTATCTTCATCAATTTTCAGTCTATGAATAAGGCATAAATGTCATGCCGAAACGTCAAAGCATAAATTACAATTTGACACGATAGTTGTTATTTTACGAACGTGTGTATCCCAAAAAACATAATAACTATATTTATATATATATATATATATATATATATATATATAGCTATGATAAGAGGGTAGTTTAAAGATATATTAAGTCATAGGATAGTCGTAGGATAGCTATAAATAACTTTAACTTTAAGAAAATCAAATAATTCCATCAATTATAAGAATAAATCGACTATTCTACAAAAAGTCAATTGCGAGTAAAATGTATACAAAGGATATTTAATCTAATGCATGAAAAAGAAGCTTATTTAGTAATAATTCAATACCATTCAATTAGAATAGTAATGTGTGCATCGTATAATATGTTTAAGTATAATTTACAAGTAAAGATAAGGTTTTAGAAGCAACTAATTGCATCAAAATAAATTATCGGGAAACATAGATAAATTGGCATTCCAAATATTTAATAATTACGTTGAAAATGTCAACGCATCTATATGCAAACGCATCTTAATACATCATTATTAGAAAATGGATACGTGACTACGAAGAATACATTTGTTCAGAAAACCAACATTCTGTAACAAACAAATAAACATCAGGTTCGTTATATGATAAGTTTTGGACTTATAAACTACAAACATAAAATTACGCGATTGAATGTGGGTAATAATTGGGAATCCTAAGAAATAACCATATAATACAGAATTCGACAGGGATTTTGAGAAAATACCAAGTTCTGCCAGAGATAAGGCAAAGTACAAGCCTTGATCAATAAACACGCCAATGGAAACGATTGGTGGGAAGAGCTTATAAATGCAATAGGAAATGAATAAAGAGTTCAGTTCATATTCAACCAAGCACAAACTATGCTCAAATGCAGTAGAGATTTACGTGATTAAATTAATTAGTGAAACGCTCAAATTCAGAATAAGTAAAATTTGAAGGTGCAAAAATTGTGCGACGAAACATAAGCTGATCTACAAATAGATGTAAGTTAAACAATTAATTACATTTATTTTTAATATTTAACAAAACAGGGCTTTTGTTGAGACGGCTTTTGTTGATACCATTTTGTTCAGAGGGCTGTTATTAATGCCACTTTCGTTGATGTCAGTTTCGTTGATGTCATATGTACTAAGTTGATATTTAAGTTTATGTGCAAGTCGATGTTCATGTCAAGATCTAAGCCTCAACACAAATCTAAAAATACGTCTGAAAGTGAGATCAAAAAAGTACTCAAAGTTAATTCAAGGAAAAATACCAGAAATCAAAAATGGATAATTCTGGCCAATAAGTAGAGCGGACATAGCAAGGTATGCAGACCACAGACACTATGAAGCAACTCCAGTTACCGTTCCAGGTTAGCTATCTTTTAGCCATTTTATTATTTAATATTTGCTATACATTATGTATTTGTAAGAGTCATGAAAATATGAAAACAGGAAAAGCATCTTAGAATGTTCAAAGATACTTGGAAGTAATTAAAAGATATTTTTGCTGGCTTTCAGGAAAGCATAAATTTGGTAAATGTAAATATTCTATACAAGGGAAAATTTTGAGGTTACACAATTATCAATTATTATATTGTGTGATTTTGAACTGCTTTATTTGAATCCATTTAAGGGTAAAATAAGATTTATTATTAGGAAGTCGAGCATTCAGTGAGCTAGTCGTGGTAAACAAATATAACGTACAAATCGTGGGGCTTAATAAGGGATATCACAGCAATATATATATATATATATATATATATATATATATATATATGCATATACAGGATGCCTCACTTAAGCTCGCTCACTATGGGTATTTTAGAAACCAATAGAAATACAATTCGGTTAATCAACAATACAAGACGAGAGATAATTTAATCACGGGAAAGTATAATCAGAACTTAAGAGATGACACGAGAGTTATACGCCATACAAAAATTTAGTATAGCGAAGTAATTAGATTCTCCGATGGAAGAAACGCAAATTATAAAGTACTTAGCAGGACATTTTGGAAAAGAGGTAAGACATTATGTTACGATTCAAAATATAGTGAATAGGGAGATCTTCCTGGAATATTTACAACGTTGTGATGAGTTGGGACAACGTCGTGTGGCGGAAGGTAGGATACAAAGGCAACAAGAAAACGTAGTTAGAATGAAAAGAAGTACGAAAATAATAGACCAAATTATAAGGAAAATTATAGGGGAAATTTTTATAGAAATAATTATAATAACTGCAACAATAATAATTTTAGACGGAATTGGAATACAAGAAACACGCCAAGAAGAGAAACAAAGCAAACGAACCACGACAGGAACATAAATCAGTATACACAACAACGACAACATAGGGAACAATCATCACAACCAATAAGAACAAACCGCACCTATGCAGAAGTCACGAGTCAGGCAAGACCATCTACGTCGAATCCGGATTTTTGAATGAGGACAAACCAAATAAGCCCTTAAGAATTAATGAATATGAACACCAGCGCGAATGTATAAAATGTGAAATGGAAAATGATTTGAATTATAGCTTATTACCGATAATTAAATTGAAAGTTGGAAATAGTAGAGGTGGAATACTCATTGATACGGGAGCAGAAGCATCGTTAGTGTCTGAAGATTTTGTTAAACGGGAAAGGTTAATGGGGAGAATGGTGCCTATTGGGAAGTTTAATTTAATAGCACCGAATAGCAAGAGATTTGCAAGTGTGAATAAGATAATAATTCTGGAATGTGAAGTGGGTAAGATGAAGTTTGAGAATGAATTTATAGTGGTATCGGAGTTAAGAATAGATGTAATATTTGGTATGGACATAATTGATAAGTTGAGATTAAAAATAAATGCAAAAGGAAAGGTAATAGATGTAAAGGGAGAATATATAAAATGGGATGAAGAGGAAAGTGTTGAAGTCGCAGGAGACTGTTTAAATATTAATCAATTTGAGGGTGAAGTTGATGTAGAGGGAGATATAGATGATGAACTAAGATGGCCAGAAGAAATGAAAGATAGGGTGAAGGCATTATTAATGAAGAATTCCAAATTAATAGAATCAGAATCCAGAATAGCAATGGAGTATGTGCATAAATTAGAAGTTGTAAACACGGAGTCATTGAACACAAAGTTATATCCTATTCCAGCAGCATACAAGGATAGAGTGAGAGTGGAAATAGATCAGATGTTAAGTGAGGGTATCATTGAGAAGACAGACACACATTTTGTTAATCCACTAGTTGTTGTTAAAAAGAATGATGATGGCATCAGACTATATCTGGACGCTAGGAAAATCAATAAAAGAACCAAACTTCAATATAACAGTCCACAAACTATGAATACAATTTTAGCAGTAATAGGTAATAAGAATATATTTTCAAAAATTGACTTAAAAAATCATTTTGGCTTATTCGATTAGAACGCAAATCAATAAAATAATCGAGTTTTTCGAGAGAAGGGCAAATTTATCAATTTAAAGTGGTTCCCTTTGGTTTGTCTTCAAGTACGGATGCATTAGTGAAGGTTATGCAGGGTATATTGGGACCGTATGAAGAATTCTGCATACATTATGTAGATGTTTTAATTTTCAGTGACGATATAAAGCAACATTTCATACACCTTGAACGGATTTTGTTAGAGTTAAATTTAGCGGGACTAAAGTTGAACATGAAAAACTGTGAATTCTTCCAGGAGAAGATAAAATTTTTGGGATACCAAATTAGTACTGAGGACATATTTATGGCCAAAAATAGATTATCAGAGATACTAGAATATCCTAAACCAAGAAACATACGCACTCTAAGAGCTTTTCTGGGAGTAATGAACTTTTATAAAAAGTTTATCCCGTCGTTTTCACAGAAGGCTATTCCATTATTTGCTTTGTTGAAGAAAGGGGTTAGATGGTCGTGGAGTGAGGCTAATGAAGAGGCATATAGAAGCCTAATAAATGAATTTCATGAGCAGATTATTTTGAGACACCCAGACTTCTCAAAGGAATTTATGGTATGCACGGATGCGTCGGATAATGCCTTAGCTGCGGAATTATATCAAATTCAGGATGGTATAGAAGTACCCATCTCGTTCATCCCCAGAACTCTTAAAAAGCATAAACTAAACTATACAATTAGTGAGAAAGAAATGGCAGCAGTGGTCTTCGCGATCACAAGATTAAAATTCTACCTGATGGGAAGACATTTTGTAGTTGAAACAGACCATTCCGCTTTGTGTTCACTTTTTAACACTAGATTTATAAACAATAGAATATACAGATGGGGTCTTCTGTTGCAGGACTTTGATTTTGAGATCAGGTACATAAAAGGCAAAAATAATATAGTAGCAGATGCTCTTAGAAGAAACAAGGTGAACAATAATTTAAAATCAAATGACATATTTGTAGCGTTGCATATTTTGGTGAGAGATGATACAATATTCTCACATGGGAGAATTTTGGCAATGCAAGAAAATGATGAATGGATACAAAATATAAAAGATAGATTAAAGGTAATCCCAAATTATAAGCAGTTTGCAAGTATTAATGGTTTTCTTATAAAACACTTAAATGGTGAAGACCTATATGTGCTTAACAAAGAATTGGCGGTATCATTTATAAAAGAATTACATATTAAATATGGGCATTTGGGAATTAGAAAACTGTGGTTGCTGTTTCGAGAAAATTTGTATGCTCAGAAGGACCTGGGACTCATCAAAAAAACAGTGAGCACGTGTCATCTCTGCACACTGGGTAAATACAAGAACCATACCAATCAGAACATCATTCAAAGCATTCAGGTGGACAATCCCTTAGATCTAATTGTAATAGACTACCTAAGTAATTTGGTACCAAGTAGAAAGAAAGGTTAACATGTCCTAGTGGTAGTGGATGTATTCTCAAAGTACACAATGTTATTTCCTACTAGAGATTGCAACACAATAGAGACAATCAGAAAACTAGAGCAATTCATCACAGAAGAAGGAAAATTCAAAAGAATACTGACGCACAATGCAACATATTTTAACAATGCTAGGTTTGTGTCGCACTGGGAAAACCAACAAATAGGAGTTGTTTTCTGTAGCATCCATCATCCTCAGGGCAACCCTGCAGAAAGATACATCCAGGAAATATGTAAGTTTTTGCGTATGACATCATATCAAGATCATCAAAGTTGGGAAATAAATCTGCCAAAAATTGAAGGGTTTATAAATCACACGCCTCATACAGTCACTGAGGAATCTCTCATAACTTTATTGAGAAGAGTGTATCCTGATAGGCCATGGGAAATTACACCAAAAGAAGAGGAGTTAGAAAGAAAACTGCATAGAGCTAGGAGAAGGCTACAGGAAAGAGCACGAAATTACGTGGATAAAATGAACGAGAAGATAAAGAGGAGAATTACCTTCCAAATAGGGGACAAAGTAATCATCAAGAACCTAAGGGTAGGAAGAAGGCATCTTTATACATGTGTCAAATTACATTTACCATATGTAAGTCCATTTCTGGTAAACACGGTTATAGGAGAAAACACGCACAAACTAAAGGATGTAGATTCAGAAACGATCTGGGGAAAATTTCATGCAAATTTAAAGCAAGTGTACAAACTAACATATTTTATTGTAAATAGGAAAGTTAAATAAGGACATAATTATAAATTAGGATAGGTATAGATATAGGAAGTTAAATAGGGACATAATCATAGGTTCAGATAGATGTAGATAAAATTTAGGATGGGAGTTTAGAGATAGAATCAATAAAATTTTGTAGATAATATTGGGGGAACAATTTGAAACAAAGGAGACATGTAAATAGTAAACAATAAAATAAAAATTGAACAATTTATAATCAATGGGGATTTAATTTCACGTTGGGCGTCAAAACAAGGGCATTGATTAAAAATTTTCTATTTTAATTTGGAGGAATAATGCTATGATAAGGGGGTAGTTTAAGGGTAGATTAAGTCATAAGGGTTGTAGGATAGATATAAATAACTTTAACTTTGAGAAAATCAAATAATTCCATCAATTATAGGAATAAATCGACTATTCTACAAAAAGTCAATTGCGAAGACACTGTATATAAAGGATATTTAATCTAATGCCTGAGAAAAAAGCTCATTTAGTAATAATCCGATACTATTTAATTAGAATAGTAATGTGTGCATCGTATAATATGTTTAAGTATAATTTACAAGTAAAGATAAGGTTTTAGAAGCAACTAATTGCATCAAAATAAATTATCGGGAAACATAGATAAATTGGCATACCAAATATTTAATAATTACGTCGAAAATGTCAACGCATCTATATGCAAACGCATCTTAATACATCATTATTAGAAAATGGATACGTGACTACGAAGAATACATTTGTTCAGAAAACCAACATTCTGTAACAAACAAATAAATATCAGGTAGTTCATTATATGATAAGTTTTGGCTTTAAAAAAAAACATAAATGTAGTATATGTAGATATTCCGTACAAAAAGGAAAATTTTGAGTGTTGTAAATATTATCAATTATTATACTGTGTATTATAGAATTGCTTTATTTGATTCAATAAGATCTATTCAGTAAGCTAGTCGGGGTAAAAATCCTAATTTAACATTTTATAACATTGGAGCTAAAAATAATAATAGGGCAAAACATAGCAATTTATGATGCCCATCCTAAAATCGAGCATCACAGCATTTTATGGTACGCCCAATCGTGGGACCTATATCATAGCAAAATTTATGACATGCCCAATCGTGAGGCGAATATCATAGCAATATATATATATATATATATATATATATATATATATATATATATAATTGAGATTTTAAGATTTTACATCTATATTGGCACAAATGTATACTACCATGTTGTGTTATATGCAAATTGATGCTTTTGTTTCCATTATGTTATAAAAGAACGATTATGTAAATGTTTGATTTGGTTTCTGTAGATATTCCTTTTCATACTGTGTTTGTTAACTAACGGTTTGTAAATAAGTTTCTTACTGAGGTTTCTAATTTTTCTTTCTGTGTGACCAACTTCACTCTTCGAAGTTTTGGGCTACTGTGTAATCTAATTCTTTTGGATTCCTATTCTACCATTCTGTTGTGTTTCGGTATTTGGTGTGGGAAATTTTCTTTACCACTTTAGTACATTCTTTCTTGTCTGTACGGAATACCGTAACACCTTAAACGTTTATATCTTTGGGATAACAAAGCCCAAAGTCAGAGGCACATTTTTGAATGTAACCGACCAATTGATATTTGATAGATTGCCTCAATTATTTCATTTTGAATAATTGAAGAAAAGTGGCACAGTGCATACTTTCTTCATCTTACATAAACAATATGTTCTGAGAGATGGGGATGATAATCGCTAAGAAGTTCCAAAGTACTCAGGAATATACCACAGCCCTACTCTCCAACCTTTTCAGTGCTACCTGTTATTTTTGCACAGTATAAAATAACATCCACAATTCCTCAAGATTTACATAAAAGCATTCTTATCTTTTTCTTTTTTCTGTTTTCAAAATGCACTTCTTTTTGATCCCATTTTGGTTGCCCTTATAATTTCTTTACAATAACAGGTGTTAAGTTAAAGTTATCTAATTCTATATTTTCAGTTTAAAGTGACAAAAGTTTAAACAAATTAACAGCAACCTGCTGCTTACACTCATTGAATAACTTTCTTTATATATCAATTTACATTCCTGTGATGGTATTTATACATTGGAAATCGTTAAACTTGGTATATTAGCATCTAACACGTTCAGTTGCAAAGTCGACTATGTTCTGTTTGCATGGTGCTCTGCTGCTTAACGTCAAACATGTAATCCCCACATGGGTCAACCATGCAAATGATGCATAATGCGAATCCACAATTTCTATATTTAAATTAACCAATCTCATAGAAAATATCAAAAAATCTAGTCGAATAAACATGTTAATGAAAAGTTTTTATTTAAAGATTTGAAATAGGTACTTACTTCTACTTACTATTCTATACAAATTTGCTTTGTACATTGAGATTGTTTCTGACAGAACACAACAGAGGGTGTAAAAATTTTGATGCACTCTTGGATGCTTTTTACAATGATTAGTGTTGGCACCTTTTGTACCTAATGCTCTTAATGCAGCTCAACCTAAAATAGGTCTGCCAGTAAATAATAATATGAAAAACTTAAATATGTTTAACTTACATGTACAAGTGCAATTAATTATAAATAATTATAAACGATTCGCACTGTTAGTAATTGAAGACCAAACAACCCACTGTTTGCTGTCCAATACACATAATTTTAGTTGCCAATATATAAACTTAAATATCAGCAAAACTTGCTATTTGCTATGAAGAATATAGGCTAAAGTTTATGATAAAGCACCAATGATGGGTCACATATGGCACTCTTTTGTATTTAGCGCCCTAGGCAACAGCCAACACTACCAACCAATCCCTAGATAAAGTGCATGCGACAAACATAATAATTGTATTAGTAAATTAAATATTAGTTAGTTAACCATAAATAAAAAGTGTTTCCAACAAAATAAACAGATTTCAGAATCATGATTATTAAATGTGTTTGAGGATTGAACCACGTGATATTAAATACCAATTAAGTTGACATTTTACCCACTTTCATAAGGGGCATATCAAGATAGGACGTGAATCACTACTTCTGAATATCCCTTTGCTTGCCTAATTAAGTTGGATTATAGTCTCTAGCAAATTAATGGCTGCAAGAAGAGTTACTTCTAAAAGAGCAAACTCATTCACCTTAGTATGTTTGGCAGTCACTTTGGAAAGTTACTTTGCTAAATAGACACGTTTTAGCTTAATAAGACAAGTGAGTTTGCACAAGTTGAAGTAACTTTTCTAACAGCCAGTACTTTGCTACAAACACTAACCTGGCATAATTGAGCTTGCGAGTCTATATATTCTGAAATAGAAATACACGCACTTCCCTGATGATGCTCCTTACAAAAGTGGGTAAAATGTCAACTTCGTTAGTATTTAATATGATATAGCATCCAGAGCACATTGAACAAAATTGTTTGAATGTTTATCACGGTGCATAGCATAATATATATAAATTCCTTAAGAGCTTAAAGATCTTACGACTCCATAAATCCCATTTATCTTTTAATGTATTGTCTGGTACATATCCTCACCAAATATTCCCTTTTTTCAGACTTTTTACACATAATTTCTCTCCAGGTTCAATAATTTGTCCTAAATCAGGAGGATAAGTAATAAACGTATCAGATGTGGCAACGACATACCAGTCATTTTTCTATGTTTTGTAATCCACTCATTCTATTAAGACCTTCTGCTTTAACAGAAATTCCAAACATTTAATCCCAAATTACACTTTTGGTTAAATTTAATACAGCAACTTCCTTGAGTATATATGTATCATTTTTGAACTTAAAGCCTTGATATTGCACTAACACCAAAACTGTTACACTTATTTGTGAAATTAAGAAAATTTGTTTTTATTCTACAGCTCTGAGTTTGGAGTACTGCCACTCAAAATATTTGCCATACACCTGTTCTATGATTTATTCAATCAAAATAGACTGCATGAATAAAGTTAAAAAAACTATTTTAGTGTAGGTAATGTGTGTGCCAGAATTGTTACTGTGTGTATATCTACTGTTATATTTGTTTTTTTAATGTATAGCACATAGATGTCATTGCTGTTTTTATAAAGTTAGCCTTATTGTATAAAATCTTATTCAAATTTGGTAAAATTATATTGATTTTTGTTTTACACATATACATATTTATCAAAATTGGTAAAAATATTTCAATAAAATATGTCTCACCCATTAGTTAATATTATATAACAAAATTATCACTTACATGCAAGGGAATACTTTGGGAAATACTATAGCACCTTCTGCCAAGTACTGATACAAAATTCTAGTTTCAGATTCGTCTGTGCTGTATTTCACAAGTGTGGCCATAACTGTTAAAACCAAAGCTTGAGTTGAGTAATCAGTCAATATTTCTGGATCTAATAATATGTTGTTTTCATTGTTCACTGAAGTTCTTGAGCTTTGACTCTAAAACAGTAAATACGCCATTAAACAGTAATTCATACTTTTGTAATAAATATATTCTATAAATGATATTATTTACAGTTTGTATGCTGTTTCTGTTAAAAATAAATACACGTGTATGTATCGGTAACTACGTATTCAAAGTTATTGTTTCTACAACAACAAACAATGTACTTAATGAAATTTTTATTAAATATTTAAAATTAATCAATAACACTATATAATACGTAATATAATAAGTTTATATAATATAAACATTAAAAGCATGAGTCAAAAATAGGAAATATATACACAGTAGTGTATAGAAACAAAATGCACATAGCTTGTAATAGTAGGATAAAGTTCACTCGACGCAACTTAGTATAAAGGTAGCTCCATACAAAAAAATTTGCACAATGATTACTCTAAATGTTTTGAGATACAAAGAAACTAATTAAATTTTGGAATAATTAATTTTCAATATTTTTGAAATAATTCTCTTTATTCAAAATGCATTTATTTAATTAAATTTTCAATTGCCAAAATTGAATTGCCATTCACTTTGCAGGTTACTATTGCAATTGTCAATAATTTCCATGATGTTTTTCCACAATAAACATCAGTCAAAAGGCACACAAAATCAAATCTCTTGAATATATAGGATGTTTCTTTATGAGACACTTGTGTCATACAATAAGAGGCATCTTCATAATGCATCAAAATATTCTAATGTTGAAGATTTCTAACAATTTCTGGCAGACATTTAGTTATCTATTGGTTACTCAGTGACTGTGTCATGTTACTTCAATTTTATGATTATAAGCAAAACCAGGACTTTCAAAGAAAGTGATATACATAACCTTTTTCATGGCTTGCTGCTTTTAGCATTGAGGGTGTTCGTCCATCTCTGTGCATTAGCATACAAGATTCCTAATCAACATTTGCACTATAGAACAGTATCTAAGTCCCATCTCCTGTATAATCTTAAAAGTAATTCAATATATCCACCTTTTAATATTTCTAGGGACTATTAGCCGACTTCCACACAGCAACTGCAACTTTCTACATTTTAAATTATCCCTATAGAATTTTTGGAACTGATGTGAATTCAGTCCCCAAAAACTTCACGATCATATTGTAGCTACGCTTTGGATCCTAGCTTGCCTCCAAAAATCAAAATATATCGATTTACGCAATTGTTTTCACTTAAACCACACTTAAAGTCCTACTAAATTATATTCCAAGAATAATTGCAATTAATCTTCATTGCACTGGCACAATAAACAATATTTGTTTATAGCAAGTTTGTATGTAATTCATCAAAAATGTAATACATATTTATGTAAATATAAAAAGCTGTCCTTTTTCAATCTCCAATTGTCACACCATAAATGTTAGACCATAATAAGTGAATTAAAATAACACACAGAAATACATATATGTTGCTGAGAAAAAGATGCCATTATAATCAATGAGGGCACCATTCAAATCCTCTCTAATAAATCATAAGAACACAAACTTTCATTAGAAGTTCATGTATATAAAAGTGCGCTTTACATTAGTCAAATGGATGGATACTTTACTCACACCTTTCATTCATTCATCAAGTAAAAACTCTTTATAAAAAAAATAATTTGTTTTCACGAAATTAAATTTAAAATTGCATTAATGTTGGAAGTCATGTAATTGTTAACTTTGTTACGAGACTGCATTAATTCTTAATATAAAAGTACAATAAGGAAATAGTCATATAAGCGCTAGTTAATTCTTTGAATAAAACTAATACTTGCATGCTAACAGAGATATCGAAACCAACCTGCTATTTACAAAAAGAAATATTCAGTGCGATTAGAAATTAAAAAGAATACATTTTACATATAGCAACTGACATCGACTTGACAAATGAAAAGCTTTGTTATGAACGAAAATGTTTCTGATTCGTGAGGAGTACGTACCTCTTTGAAAGTTTTAATGCATGGTTAGAATAAAATTTCTTTAAACAAATGATTGTTTATAAATTGAATTACATGTTATTTATGAAAAGATTTACATTAAAAACTAGATTCTTGCATTTACGCAAACCAGTGACGTAATATGAAAATAACTGAGTGTTGCAAAATAAGTGCAAGTACAAATATTATTACTAAAATATAGTTCAGTTAGTTTTATTGCACTGATGTTAGAAATCATAAGTAAACCTGTATGATTGAATATATTTAGGTAATCGGATTGTTTTAGGGATCCAATTAATGCTCCAATCAATGCTTTAATTGAATTGATACTCCAATTGATGCTCCAATCATAGCTACAAATATTAGTTAAGTTACTTCTTCCAATAGTACCTTATATATTTCTTCCAATATTAATTTACTCGCTATTGAAATCTATTTAACTTGATTTGACGAATTCATTGCAAAGTAGCTTTCTTTGATTTAGACCTGGTAAAGGTCTTGTAAAATCTTCTTCAAGAAGCGAGCATTGTGAAAGAACTTTGTGCTAAAAGTTTAAAGTATTAAAAACCTGTTTGGTTTGGAATTAATTAAAGACTCCTGCAAAGAAGTAAGATTAGCTTATAAGTTTTGTGATTTTATGTGAAAGACTACAAAAATATTTAAATCAGTTTTTGTAAGAAATTGTAGTCTTAAGGTTTAATTAATTCATAAATTCATTTAAAATATTATTTATAACAAAGGGCAATTTACATGTAATCTTAGATACAGGATGTATTTTTAACATGATAAACACAGGAAATTCAAGTAACTTTATTGTGTAAGTTAAAACTTTAGTTATTTTTTTATGAATTTATTCTGCACTAATTTACATTTTCCAATATTATATGTAAATATTTGTACACTAAAAATTTTAGTAAGGTAATATACTAATTTGTTTAAGCAGAAGTGTGTTTAAGTTCGACCAACTAAAATAGTTGAGGAAATGGTTTCTTTTATTTAGATAAAAAATTCTGCATCTGTTGTATAGGGGAGAGTTTACTTCAATTTCATAGCAATTTATATATATATATATATATATATATATATATATATTGCTGTGACAAAGCCGTTCGTTAAGGCATCACTAGAAAAATGCTGTGATACGCATACAGCAAATTGTAAAACTTGAAATTGTTGGCATACCTTCCTTTCTAACTTCGTCTGGCTAGTTCAACGGAATTGACATAGTTTTCAAAATGAAATCAAGTACAGCAATATTAAAGCATTTATACAGTACGAAAAAATTTCTCTCATACAAAAGCATATAGAAATTTACAACATCGTTTCTTTTAAACATCAAATAATTTCTAAAAAGTACTTATTTACTTAATAAATATGCTCCTTACCTTATTTTAAATTTACAGAACTAAATTTTTTCTCTTATGCATATTTTACTTAGTTGTTTATTCCCACGCGTGTAAGGTTTGTTTTAGCCAAAAATATCCTTGACAGATAATCTATTAAAAGGTCAGAGTGTTTCAATCACAAACTTTCTTAGTAAAAATCTTCACAAAAAAAATTATATGATTAACACTACCTTAAATTAAATGACAAATACTCCAATATCAGTTAAAAAAAATATCTAAAAGTAATACTTGCTTCGTAATTAAATATCCTCTTATTTTAAATTGACGTACATTCAGCTTACTAGATTTTCCATATTTAAAATCCTTACTTCAAACAGCAGTTACCGAAGTACATTTTTGGTTAAATCTTCCTTTTGATTATTTAATAAAATTTTTAAAATAGCGTTATATTGAAGAATTTTTCCTCTTCATTGTATTTAATATTTCCAATTTTTTGCAAGTTATGTTTAAAACATCACTTCTGCATTCATTGTAACATCGTAATTATTAAATTACAGTGTGCTTACTGCATACTTCAAATATCATCTTCGCAAAGCAACAGCTCGCGACTTAAATCAAACTAACATTTCGTCATTTTTAACAAATGCCTCCATTTATATACAATTTATTTATATTCTAGTACGTTTGAGGTTTGTATGAAATTCCATTCCAAATAACACGCCTCTATATGAGGTAATTTTTTGATAAATCCTCATTAGCGTTCAAAATTATCGAATTTTATTACTCCGTTATCTCGTTCCAGTTATTAATAACGTGTGTTGCGCGTCTTTGTTTAGTACTCAAAGTTATTGTGGCGTCGCATACTAATCTAATAATTGCCAAAAATTAATACATAATCTGTATCAGTTATTCCATGAATTTTGTGGGTTCTTCGTGTTCCGGCCGCTTCTTGAAATAAATGCTCCATTTATTAATTAGATATTTACGTAGTTCTAAATACGAATGACTCATCCTTTCTATATTCCTAATATTCTAAAAATTCTTTATTTAAAATAAATTTCTGCAATCCACAGGGTAACTAATCTAAAGCTCAATGGATTTATAATGCTAATTAGTTGCATATTATAGTAAATATTCGCTTTCACGATAAAACGTGTTTTAAGATTAAAATTAGGGTTTTAAATACAAGATTGATTGTAGCTTATATGCTAAATGCATAAAGCTAGCACCATTCTATGTTATTTACAATACGCTAATATCATACAGGATGATTATTTATACACGGGGAATTTGATTTTCCGCTTGTACCTCAATGAATAGTAGTACACTTGTATTATACAGAGCATATCCATAAATGTACAGAAATGAAATGTTAATACAAAACGAGATGTTCTCCCGTTAAACGCTGTTACCCTACTAGTTTGTGTTGCGGGGTTGATGGGCGCAAGAACAATACCATTAAGCTCCTTTGAAGTGATCATGTGGCTACATCGTGAAGTACAAGTATTTGCCATGTAACAAACTAAATCCAATTCAAGGGCACTGGATTCTCACATAATTTATCAATAATTGTCCATACTCCCCACCTTGAACGAATGCTCGAACGCGTTCAATGTAATAACAATAAACAAAAATTAATACAATTAAAGTATATAAACTTATACTAAACTCAATTAAGTCATAGTAAACAGTACGTGTAAACAAGTACTCATCACACAATAATGGGTAATAGACACACTTTTGCAATACCACGTTTTAACAATCCACTGGCTGTTTTAATCGTAACCACTCGCACAACATTATCGTTTCTTTGATGTTTCTGTAATTTTTCCCAGCAACCATTTGCAGGGAGGTAAATTTTCATTTTTTACTAATACAAGTACAACTGGTTGCAATTCACAAACCCCACGTTTCCATTTACGACATTGTTGTAAATCCCACAAATAAAATTTAGATCATAATTTCCAAAAGTTCTGATGTACCTGTTGAATTAGTTGATATCTTGATAACGAATTAAGTTTCACCTCTTCGGAAAACAACGTATCTGGTACAGTATTAATGGCCATACCGATCAAAAAGTGAGAAGGCGCCAGGGATGCATAATCATTAGGATCGGATGACATTGAGTAAAGTGGCCTGGAATTCAAGGTTGCCTCAATCTGTATGAGTAATGTATAAAACTTTCGTACGTTAAGTTTGTCTCCCCGATCACGCGGAATAAATGTGCCTTTACACCCTTGACATTGCTTTCCCATAACCCACCGAAATTTGGTGTACTCGGAGGTATGAAATGCCATGTGTTTCCTTCTTGTGCGCAGGAACTAGCTATGGCGTCTTGATCATTTTTAATAAATTCAAACAAAAGTTTCAATTCTTTTGATGCGCCGACAAAATTTGATGCATTGTCCGAATATATGTGAATTGGCTTTCCCCAACGGAATGCAAATCGTCTTAACGCTGCTATAAAAGCTTCAGTCGTTAAGCTCGTAACTAATTCTAAATGAACGTCTTTGCTAGTAATGTATATAAACAAACATATATATATATATATATATATATATATATATATATATATATAAGATTTGTATTGCTTTGAACCGCGGCCTTATCGGTCTTTCAAGGTAATTGGACCAGCATAATCTAGACCTGTAATTGTAAAAGGGCTTGAAATATTTACACGAGTTTCTGGTAAATCGGCCATAATTGCATCTATTTGAGTTGATTTATATCGAAAGCACCTTATACCATTTTTTACAATACTCTTTGCAATAGACATGCCAGATATAGGCCAATAATTTTGGCGAACCGTATATAAAAGAAGTTGCGGACCTGCATGCTGCAATTTTGCATGTTCGTGCTCAAAAACTAACCGAGTAAATTTATGTTTGTTGCCTAGCAGAAGTGGATGTATTTCATTATAACTTAGAGAAGAGTTTTTTAACCGTCCACCCACACGCAACAACCCATTTCAATCGACAAACGGTGCTATCGAATATCATCGATTTTTAACCCTAACATCTTTCTGAGAAAGGATCATTTTAATTTCTTGTGCAAATGTCTCGCCTTGGGCTAATTTCACTACCTTAATTCTACTCTCATTTAACTCCAAGACACTTAAGAAACCAGTTTCCTTGTTTGGACATTTAAGATTATGGATAAATCGACAGCAATATGCCACTGCCCGAATTAATTTTGTATAACTAGAAAATCGTGAATATAGATCGAAAGGCTCATTAATAGTTGTGGTAAGTGTTTTTTGTTTTGACCTTCGTTCGGGAAGATCACATGAATCACTGAATTTGAAAGGATCTGACTGATAATCGTGGAGTTGGAGAAAGGAGGGTTCCTTCCACAATAAGTCGCAATGTGCGAGCTCATCAGGTTGTAATCCTCGTGTAGCTACATCTGCAGGATTTTGGTTCGTACTTACATAATTCCATCTATTAATATCAGTCAGGTGTCGAATCTCAGACACTCGATGGCCGACGAATACTTGAAGTTTACTTGGGCAAGTATTTATCCAATGTAAAACAATTTGTGAATCACACCACAGACAATAAATAATCAATATTGTTAGTCAAGGAATCTTGTACAGAATGCATCAACTGAGCCAATAAAAGAGCATCACAAAGTTCGAGTCTAAGTACTGTAATGATTCGTAAAGGAGCAACCTTTGTTTTGGCACATAATAGTTTTACATATATTTCATTTTTTGAATCAATAGTTCATATGATACTGCACTATACGCGTCTCCGGACGAATCGCTGAATCCATAAAGTTCTTTTACCATGGGATCTTTGCACATTACGAATCTTGGAATGTGTAATTCATTGAGCTTATTTAAATTTTACCGAAATTTGTACCATTGTATTGATAAATCCTGAGGCATTTCATTTCAGATACTGACCACAACATCGTAATTATGAAGGCCACACTTAAATTTAAGAATGTGAAAAAAAGAAACAGAAAAAGGCACTTGGACTTAGAGAAACTAAAAGATAAAGATATTCAAGAAAGATTCGAAAAAAAGTCAAATGAATTGCTCAAAGATATCGGGAAAATATCTGATACTAAGGAAGTAGAATCAGGATGGAATAACATTAAATCCAGCCTAGACATGGCGGCCAGAGATACTCTGGGGTATACACAAAAAGAAAATAAGAAACCATGGATTTCAAAGGATATCCTAAATTTAATACAAGAAAGACGAAAATACAAAAAAAATCAGACGAAACAGGAAAACAGAGATACAAAGCCATAAAATGGGAAATTATTCGAAAATGCAGGAAAGCTAAAGAACAGTGGATTGATGAAAAGTGCAAAGAGGTACAAACGAAGATGGAAATAGGAAAAACAGACGAAGCATACAAATTAATTAGAATGAATTTTAGGGATATAAAACCGTATAGCAAAAATATAAGGGACGCACAACAAAAAGTCATTATAGAAAACGTAGAGAAAGTGAGTAGATGGCAAGAATATATAGGGAATTTATATGCAGGAGAGGAACTAACTGCATTAGAACAAGAATCAGACATTAAAAATGATGACTTCGGATATTCTATACTTAGAGATGAGTTTGAATTAGCATTAAAGAGTCTGAAAAATGGTAAGGCGCCGGGTACAGATAAGGTGCAAGCAAAAACTCTAAAAGCCGCTGGACAAGCAGTAACAGAACGTCTCTTCCAACTTGTAAGCTATATGTATGAGACAGGCGAGATACCCAAAGATTTCAAACGTAGCATCATAGTAACTATACCAAAAAAGAAAGGCGCGGATAGATGTGAAAATTTTCGAACAATAAGTTTGAGAACACACGTATCAAAAATATTAACTAGAATTGTGCAAAGACGAATGGAAAAACGGGCGGAAGAAATACTAGGAGAAGACCAATTTGGGTTTAGGCGAAATAGGGGAACACGGGAGGCTATTTTAGCTCTGAGAGTGATAATGGAGAAAACAATAGAAAAAGGAGAAAGCGTGTATATAGGGTTTGTCGATCTGGAAAAAGCATTCGACAATGTAAAATAGAAAAAATGTTTGAAATACTCAAAAAGATTGGAATGAGTTATAGAGATAGAAGAATAGTACATAGCTTATACAAAGAGCAAACAGGAGTAATAGAATTAGAGCAGGAACGTAGAGAAGTAAACATCAGGAAAAGGGCGAGACAGGGATGTGCCCTATCGCCATTGATTTTTAACTTGTACATTGAAGAGGCAATGAATACTGTCAAATGCATAAAGACATTTGGAATTACTATGCAGGGACAAAAAATTGATATGCTTAGATTTGCAGATGATATAGCGGTATTAGCGTCTAGCAAGGAAGAGTTAGAAGCTGCTCTTAATGAAATGGAAACGGTTCTAACAGAGAGATACGGCATGAAAATTAACAAAACTAAAACTAAAGTTCTAGTATGCAAAGGTGGGGAAAATAAATCAAAAACAAGAATACAAGTATGTAACACGAACTTACAAGAGGTTAAGGATTTCTGCTACCTAGGAAGCCAAATAACGCAAGATGCGAAAAGCACAAAAGATATAAAACAAAGATTAGCACAAGGTCGTGCTACATTTAACAAGAAAAAGCAACTACTGTGCTCAAAGATCACAAACATAGAAACAAGGAAAAGATTGCTTAAAACATATGTGTGGAGCACAGCACTGTACGGCTGTGAAGCCTGGACAGTAGGAGAAGCGGACAAGAAAAGGTAGAAGCCTTTGAAATGTGGTGCTACAGACGTATGATGAAGATATCATGGACAGAAAAAGTTAAGAACGAAGAGGTACTAAAAATGGTAGGGGAAGAAAGAAATATGTGGAAAACGGTAAAAAATAGGAGAGATAGGATGATAGGCCACATACTACGGCATGAGGGAATAGTGCGGAATATATTAGAAGCAAAGATAGGAAAAAAGAGAAGAAGAGGCAGACCTAGGTTAGACTACTGCACACAGATAGTAAAAGATGTAGGCTGTAGGGGTTTCAGGGAGATGTGTAGGTTAGCCCAGAATAGAAATCAATGGAGGTACGCATCCAACCAATCCCAAGATGGATAAACTAATGACGGAAAAATAACTGTGCTTAAACATGATGATTATTATAAGTAACTACAAGAATTGGTTGGGCAATATTCTCGAATAATGTTAAGTATGTGAAAGGATTTACTGAAAAACCATTATTTCGGCAAATGTCTAAGTGTTGGGGGACCTTGGTAGCCACAGGTTGCTTAACCCCCTTCACTAAATCTCGGTGAAATAGGGCATAAAATTAGAAAACAACAGAAGTGGAACAAGCTGTATACACATGCTGTGTGAGAATTTCAGGGAACTATGTAGGCTAGCTCAGAATATAAATAAGTGCAGGTACGTGTCCAACCAGTTTTGAGACGGAAAACCTAATGATGAAAAAATAAGTGCAGATAAATCTGATGATTAGTATAAACAACTAGTTGTTGGTTGCGAAATATCTGCAACTAATGTTGACTGTGCGAAAAGATATATTGGAAAATATATTAAATCGGTAAATGGTTAAGCGTTGGGGGAACTTGGCAGCCACAGGCTGCTTACCTCCCTTCACAACCACTGAAGGTCGGAGAAATAGGGTATATAACTGTAAAACAATAGAAGGTGACCAAACTGCATCTAACAAGAAAGAACAGTGCCTATAAGAAAAGACAACAAACATAGAACAAGAAGAAAATTGTTGAAAGCATATGTGTGGAGCACAGCACAGTATGCCTATGAAATACGGGCAGTCTGCAACGCAGACAGAAAAACGGTAGCAGCCTTTTGGAATGCTGTGCTTCAGATGTATGAGGACGATAGCATGGACAGACAAAGATAATAACAAATAGGTTACAGAAATAGTAGGGGAACAAGGATATCTGGGGGAAAAGAGAAATAGAAGGGCGGAATATGTTCTAAGGCATTTTTGGGGAATAGTATGGGATATATTACAAGCAGAGATAGGAAAAAAGAGGTAGAAGTAGACCTAGATCAGATAATGATAGATGCAGACTGTGCAAATTTCAGGGAAATCTGTAGGTTAGTTCAGAATAGGAAACAATGATCGTACGCGTCTAACCAGTTCCAGGACTGAAGACCTAATGATGATGATGAGGCATTTCTGTGTCCCAATCAATTTTTATTGACCAAAGCCTTTGCATTATCAATTTTGCAATAATAGTGCAAGGACTGATTGGACCAAGTGGATCATATATTTTTGCAATAACCGATAAAATCGATCGCTTCGTAATTGCAGAATCTGGTTTTCCAATATAGACGGCATAAGATAACATATCTTGTTTGTAGAACCAGTAAATTCCTAAAGTTTTTATGCTCTCATTATCCCCTAAATTAAGGACTGATAATGAATCAGAATTGTCATGAAAGGTCTTTAAAATAATTGGACTATTTGAAGTCCATTTTCGTAACTGAAATGTAGCTGTTTTGAGTATATCGCTAATTTCTTAGCAAATTGTAATGGCTTGATTTTCACCAGAAAATCCTGTAATTAAGTCATCGATATAAAAATCCTTATCAATAATTTTTGAAGCTTTGGAAAAGTCTGCTTGATTTTCCAAAGCTAACTGTTTGATACAACCTATCGCCAAGTACGGAGCACTAGTCGTGCCGTACGTTACAGTGTTTAGATGATAAACAGACAAATCCTTTGAAATTTCGTTTCTCTAAACAATTTGTTAGAGGTGTCTATCATCTGGATGAACAAAAATCTGCCTATACATTTTGGCACTGTCTGCAATAACAACAAAAGGGTATACTCTAAATCGAATTTTACGGTATCTTACAATTAATAATTTTTACATATACAACTTACGTTACTTGCTATTTATTTACAATACGCTTATACCATACAGGGCAATTGAATTTTTCGCTTAACATCAATGAATAAAAGTACTCTTGTATTATACAGGACGTAACCATAAATTTACGAAAATTTTCGTTTTTTCAGGATTCCTTTATATTTTGGTGGAATTTATTTGTAGAATTTGGGTTTCAATGACATGATAATGGATCACGAGAGGTCATTAAAACCCAAATTCTACAAATAAATTCCACCAAAATATAAAAGAATCCTGAAAAAATGGAAATTTTCGTAAATTTATGGTTACGTTCTGTATAATACAAGCGTACTTTATTACTTCACAGGGGAGGAAACATCCACTGTTTCGGCTTGTTAAGCCATCTATAGAATTTATTATGTAGTTTCGATTAAATTCTGTACTTCCACACTTAGTAGTGTTGGTGTTTTATCACCTGATGGCGGTTTTATTTACTTTTACCATAGTACAGCGATTGTTTCGAAATTATATCAGTATAATAGTTTTGATTACTTCATAGAGTTGGAAACTAATCTGCTCTGATGAGGCTTAACAAGCCGAAACCGTCGGTCAGTGGATGTTTCCTCCACTGTGAAGTAATAAAGCTGATGTTTTGTTAATGGCTATATAACTACTAGCCCGATTTGTATTTGTCAATGGCTCTTATTATTTTCATAAGAGGTTGTTTACAGATAGATCTTAGTTTATATATATATATATATATATATATATATACATTGATGTGATAAAGAGATCACGAGAGGTCATGGAAGCCCAAAATTCCATAAATAAAATCCACCCAAATAGAAGTAAACAGAAAAAGAGTTAAAATTTTCAAATAACTAATGTCGCTATCCTATATTAAAAGACAAAGCTCTTATTAATTATATGATTACATTTCCCGTGCGTAAATATGAAAGCAAATACGATTAATTTCTCCGTGTACTACTGAAAACGAGTTTTCATTTTTAAGATAAAAATATAATTAATTTTCTGTGCATAAAGCTGCATTAGAACACGCTTCATTTGACGTAAAGCGAATCTAATTGCATGTACAAAGCCATTCATTTATTATAAAAATTCACCTTTCATGCATAAAATAAATAATTTTGTGTATAATAACACATTTCATTTGCCGTAAAAAAACCTTTTGTTACACTTATTAGAATGCAAATTAATTTTAAGATATAAATTAGAAAACATTTTCGAATATTAACCTTATTAGTTTAAATCTTTTTGCATTTTGCAAAACCATACAAAAAGCGGAAGCTTTAATTAGTTAAACTGACTCCCGTGCGTGTATAACATAAATTCATTTTTAAATAAATAGTTTTTCTGGAAGCTTCGCGATTCAGAAATGAATACGTCAAATCCTAAGAAATGTTTTAACAGTCACTAAATAAATTATCGTTTATTCAAGGAACTCGCGCGATAAATTAAAACCCCGTTTGTTGGACCAGGACAAACGGCACGCTTTGCAATGCTCGTAAACCACACAGTCTGACACTAATTAGATGATAAAGAGTGTTATTCTTGAAAATATGACTTCATTAGGGTGTATTATGTTTTAAACGGAACAGGAAAATTCACGAATAGAGATAATTTTAATATAAAAGTCGGAACTCGATTAGAAAGATTCATTCATTAATTCGCGTCACCAAGCAATATGTAAGAGTTTCAATTTACGAGATCGACTATGTAAAATTAATAAATTCGCGATTCATTTTAAGATATCGAACATGTTACTTTGAGAAAAGTAATTTATTAAGTATGTGACATGCATGCAGTATTTAACCTTTAAGATGTAACTTTGAATAAAGGAGTAATTCTTAAACGTATCTCTGCATAAATATGTAACAAAATTATTTTTTTAAACACTACGAGATGCTAAAGAATACGCTGAGTTAATTAATTGAAAAATAGAAGATGCACTTTGAAAATTAAGATTCTAAATAGATATTTAAAACTGGCAAACTGATATTTTAACGTCAATTTTAAAAACAGAAATGGGATGTATTTAATACTTTTTACGAGTTGGATAAGCGCTATTGAATTTTGCAAGTATTGATTTTAGATTTCTTTGTTTGTAACCAATATTTGAGTATTTTGTCATTTGCATCTAAGGTAGAATAAGTGCTCAATTATATAATAATTTTGTTTTTGTAAAGCGGATATTTACCAGAAAGTTTTGAGGTCAAAGTTCGAGATATTTTGAGCTGTCAAGGATTTTGGCCAAACACCTTACAAGCGTGGGAATAAAGGATGGATAGATTATCCGCCTATTTGTGTATCTGTAACTAAATATTAGGTAAGAACTTTGATTATTTTGTATATAAAGTGGAACGGTGAATTGTTTTATAAACTGTTTTGTATGAAAGCAAAATGTTTTTGACTGCATAGATATTTTCTAGAGATTGTGTTTTATTTCATTTTGTAAATTCCATAATTTCCGTTGCTAGCTAAGCTAAGAAAAGTTAGAAAGGAAGATTAAGTTAGTAATTTCAAATAATTTCAAAATTTTCCATTGTTGTACTGTTGTCATAGCACTCTCTTAGCAGCGAACCAAAATTCGGCCGTGTTAGAGCACTCTTTTAGCGATGCCAAACGCAAAGCATGGTTACAGCAATATATATATATATATTGCTGTGATCCCTTATAAGAATCGAGCCTCACAAATTGGGCCCCAAGATTTGCTGTGATTCGCGTTACTACGGTGAAATCTCCTCTGATAATCGCCTCTTGACTCTTTCCGCCTCATTCATAAAAAAAAACACATTCGTACCACAAACATCAACGTTAACTCTATTTACACCAATATTCACAATACATCAAAATTTCAAAATTAAATTTCAGCATAAATTGCAGCATCATAAAATTTCAAGTTCAAATTTGTCATCATTTTAATTTGCATCCAGAATTAGAGTCCTTGTAGGATGCATACTAATTAAATAAACAATATTTGCAGACCTGAGTCTGAATAAAGGAGCATCTCCCACCCTTTACGTTAATTTAACAGGTTAGTCTAATTGAGCTCAAAGACAGACCCAAATTTTCATCATAATCAAAAACATAAACCTGATAAATACTCCTTTCTACTTATACAAGAAAATTTTACCTTAAAATTAAAAATTTGTTGTTTATACAAATTTACTACTGTCCATTTTTATCAAACAAATTATAAAGATATTCAACACACACCAAAACATCTAAGATCGAACAAAATTGCATAATTTACCTGAAGGTTACTGCACTCGTGGCTCCAATGTACATCGGACTTGCTCATCCCACCATTCCAGCTGGTTTATGTTTACGTCCTCGGATTTCTAGCCGCCTTTAAAAAATTTCTACACCACCATTCGTCTAAACGGTTTCAGGGTTTCTCAGGAACTCATCTAGATATATCGAAATCTTGTTTTGTGGATCCAATCACGTTTACGAATAACATTTGATTACTAACATTCCCGAAAAATAGCACTGAAATTCATAATTCTTTCACGCTATACCCAAAAACTGCATACTTCTATTTATTTATTTATCGTTATTAATTTGGATAATTGGTACAGTAATACCCGCAAATATAACTAGACTTTGTTACCTTCATTTATCTTCTCTAAGTGTACTAATAACTTTTATTGTAGCACGTAACCACCACGTATTCTACTTAAAGTATCGAATAATAAAAAAATAAAGAGCAAAACTGTTTAAAGTATTAAATAAAATCAAAAATATAAGAGAGAGAAACTCCTATTAACACCGGTTTATATAATGGCCCGCTTGCAAGTAGAATTTGTCCCGCAACGGACAATTTTTAGAAATTCGCGTTCTATTTTCCCTTTCGACGGCTCGGCACCGCGATTCTACTAAATTTGCACACGTCCAAGTTGAAAATCTAAGAAATTTCTACACGGCTCGCAACACGTCCGAGAACAACTAATTAATTTTACACACCAACTGCTATGCTTTCCCCTCTCATGTTTGCATCTTATTTCAACCAATCGTAGCCCTAGTGAAGCTTCACAAATCACGCCTTTATTATCAGTGTCTCTGCTTTACGCGTTTTATCCATCCCTTTCTACCCTGGTCTGAGTGGTACAAATCGATATTCTTTACTATCTGCTATTTAAATCCACGTGGATTCCTACTTGAATAAAATAACCCCTCATCTAGCATTTCCTGCTAAAACATCCGACCGTTTCCAATATACGCAGAAGCTGCATGTTTATCTATTCAAATTTATTAGAATTTGACATTTAAAAGTTTGCAGGTGTGTGCTCCTAATCAACGTTTTAATATAATTCTGCAAGCTTGTATGCTTATTATATATTACTAATGGTTCAATTAACTCCAATTAAAATAATAATGAATGGCATTGACTTCTACCCTTTAATTTTTAGCGAATACCAATTAAATATTAATTATTATTCGTACACTTTGTTTAATACCCGTTACTTAAAAATTGAATTAATTAATATAAATTTCGCACGTAATTTCTATTTGTTTCTTTATACAGGGTGATTAAAATTATTTGATGTCGTTAATTAATTTTCTACCCTGGTCTAAATTTGAGTAATATATATATATATATATATATATATATATATATATATATATATTGCTATGCTCCCTAAATTATTCGCGCCCCATCGTTTGGGCGATCATATTTATATTGCTATGTATAAACAAGAATTGGAATTCTCAATCTCCGGCGTTGGGCTGTCTTATTTCTATTGCTATAAACTCCCTCCAGGACTTAACTGGATTTTATCTTGAACCTACCTTGTCGACCAATAACAAAATTTGATGTTACCGCCTTACTCGTTATCAATTTCGTATTCAACTTATAGCTCCTTCTTGTTTGTTTAAATTATCAAATCACTCCCATTAACTTTATCTTATGACCTCGACTAGCATTTATTTGGAATTATAAATTCAGTTAATTCGATTCTATATAATGAAACAAATATTATGTACAGTTTTTGTAAATTATCTAAAATACACTTTTCAATTAATTAATGTTGTAAATCTCATTTATCAAAATCATATACCTTTTTAATCAAACCCCAAAGTCACCAAAAAAACCTATTATCTTTATAAAAGAAGTGTAGAACGTTCAAAACCTCTTATCATATCACGCACTTTATACGTATTCAAATCCTTTGTTTTGGTGAACTTCGTCACATTAATTTATATTAAGCAAATTCAATATTTAAATTCATATACTAAAATAACGTTTTATAACTAAAATCTAACCTGGTCTATTTTCTTCTTGCAATTGACGCATCAGCTAATATTTCCCATGCATTAAGCCATCCATTTGAATAAAAATTATTTTCCCCCAATTCAGGATTATTACATGTCCATTCAAAATATTGTTTATCCACACGCTTGAACCATTGTATTTAAATTATTGCCATCACCCTCTGGACTACCATTATTAACCTATACTTATGCACCCCAATTTATTGTCATCTCATTCAGACTTATCACTTCTTATCAATTTCCCCAAACTTAGAATACCATCTATTCTCAGAATATTGTATTATTATCCTCCACGGACTCAGAATTGTATTATTATCCTCCACAGATACAGAACTTGGATTTCTTATCATTTATTTTCCCCAGACTCGAAATTACATTTATTCTCCACGGACTCAGAATTTGAATTTTTCTCCCCGGCTTTAGAACTTGGATTTTTATCCTCCACGGACTCAGAATTGGAATTCTTATCATTTATTTTCCCCTGACTCAAAATTACATTTATTCTCCACGGACTCGGAGCCCTATTATTATTGTGCTTTAGTTTAAATAAATTCCCAAAATCTACTTACGTTTAATCGGCAATCGTAATTTTCATCTTAGTCGCACTTATACAATTTTTCACTTTGAATTATTATTACGTATCACTTTATTTCATAGTGGCGCACCTCGGCCTTTGTTAAGTTGAAAACTGACTTCGTTATCACTGTACCTGTTAATATATCTTTGACCTCCTACTCCGTCAGTGAGTATGGTCTACAAACTCGTCGCTCATTATAACCAATCAAATCTCTGCATTTAAAGTAGTTTCTGATGTAATTTTCTATGCTTTCAAATAATTGTGACCTGCTCGCAGCTGCTTGCTATCAAACATGCGGTGTTTTGACGAATCTAATCGCTTTTCCATAAACAACTGATGCAATTCGACTTTTAATTTTCATATCTGCATGTTATTTACGCAATTTTTAATCTTCTTTCTTATTAAAATGGTTAACTATTTTGTACGCATTTATACTATGCTTCCTGAATCTCTATTTCTTATCTCCGTATTAACCTAATTGTTTGGAAGTCTTTTCAATGCGTGTTTAATTACACTTTATTATGTTTACTTATAAAATACGCGTACTTCCACTGAAATTATCATTGTTTGCCTCACTTTATCTACATGGTGTTAAATATTTACTATCTACTTAATGCATGTCTTCCTTATTCCTACGCCAACTATGCGTCTTCCTATGTCTATCTGCGTCTCTTAAAACTATTTATACCTTATATACAGGGTGTTGACTGCTTACTATTTACAAACTGTCTCCATTTCTCAATTCTTTTACTAAATAACTGCAGTTTTCTGCTTCCTATTATGATTTCTCGTTTCTAAACGACCTTTACTATAAAGTACACCCTTAAACAACCCCTTATCACAGCTATATATATATATATATATATATATATATATATATATAAAGGGTGTTGCGATATTCGACTGACAGCGCTTTAAAAATGATAGCCCTTGATAAATGATGAAAAGTGAAGTAGGAACATAAACCTTTAAATTGTTTAGTTTATAAGATACAGCTTGTTAAAGTTGTAGAAAAAAAATTACTTCTTGGTCATATTTCGCAAATTGCTTTATATTTTTCTTTTAACTTCACACTAAGTTTTTTTTATTTGAGACTTAAAAGTTTAGCAGAAACCGTTCTTAGAATACTTTGTCAAGTGGTACACTATAGGGGGTGGAAATGCTTTCAAACTCTCTATTTTCTACAACGCCAACAAAATTACAATTTTTCTTATTATATTTAAATCTGTGTTTATCCATGATACAAAAAACTATAAACTTCAATTATGCTAAAATCAACAGTTTTGCAATAGCGTTATTTTACTGTTCTTACCGGGTATACGTGGAATGAGACTTACCATGCCACCACAGAGAATGGAATGAATCCAGCAAACTTACCCATTGCAGGAAAACATTCTATGATCGAATAATGTTTAGAGTAAACTTGATGTTCTGCAAAGCCTACTGCAAGACCTCAATTATCCAATATTCTTGACAATTAAATATAACGACATAACCACAATCCAAATGCACTTGACTTTATGTAAAATAAACTTCCACAAATAAACTAATTATACGTAACCATCTCTATTATAATATATTCCCATGTAATGTCTATACAGTTAATCCAGTAATAGCATAAATGATTAATATGATTTATCAACTCATGATACAAATTTAAAATAAAACTCCCTTAGTTTCACTTTAAGCAATTGCTCGAAGCTTACAAATTTCTCATAATTAGCTCAATTATAAATCAATTCATTCTCTTTAACAAAGATTAATAATGATATCCACACGGATATAAATATTCCCTTGACTCTAATTTTAATTTAACACATGAAATGTAATTTACAGATTAGAGATCCCCAAATCAGAATATTAAATCTAATCCTACTTAACTAAATATTATACTTGTCGACTGAAACTCCTGCATGTCAATAGCGGCCTTAGGACATTTCTGCAACCAGAGTTTAAAACCTTGAAACTCCGTTGAAAAATACTTTCGCCTTGAACCCAATAACCAAGACAAAAACAAAGTACACAAACAAACACACAAACTCTATGTTCAAATCAAGAAGCATTGTAATGTTAGGGGTAGAAATAAATCTAAAATATTAATCTGTTTCATCTTTGTAATTTGTTTTACTGTAAACTTACCCTAGAAACCAGGATGAAACAAATATTTAGTAATCGGCAGAGAATGCCAACAAAAAGAGACAAGGTTATATCATCATCATTAGGTCTTCAGTCCTGGAACTGGTTAGACGCGTACCATCATTGTTTCCTATTCTGAACTAACCTACAGATTTCCCTGAAATGTGCACAGTCCGCATCTATAACTATCTGATCTAGGTCTACATCTACCTCTTTTTTTCCTATCTCTGCTTGTAATATATCCCATACTATTCCCCAAAAATGCCTTAGAACGTATTCTGCCCTTCTATTTCTCTTATCCTTTTCCGCAGATATCCTTGTTCCCCTACTATTTCTATAACCTATTTGTTATTATCTTTGTCTGTCCATGTTATCGTCCTCATACATCTGAAGCACAGCATTTCAAAAGGCTGCTACCGTTTTTCTGTCTGCGTTTTAGACTGCCCGTATTTCATAGGCATACTGTGCTGTGCTCCACACATATGCTTTCAACAATTTTCTTCTTGTTCTATGTTTGTTGTCTTTCCTCATAGGGGCTGTTCTTTCTTGTTAGATGCAGTTCGGTCAACTTCTATTGTTTTACAATTATATACCCTATTTCTCCGACCTTCAGTGGTTGTGAAGGGAAGAGGCGTCGCCGTGGATCAATGTAGTAAGCGTAAGACTACGGATCCCAAGGTCCTGGGTTCAAATCCCAACACGGCCGACTGCTTGAAAAATGACAGGTGAGGATTTTTCACAAAAATTACGCCCTCGTTCGGATGAGAGGTTAAATGGAGGTCCCGTGTGTGAGTGTTGTCACGTACGTTAAAGATCCCTACCTTGCCTGGAACGGCAAGGGTTCGGCAAAATTCTAAATTTCCAGGCAACGAAAAACTCGCCTCCTGGCCAATGTAGTACCTATGGGTGGAGCATTGGAAATGTAAATGAACGGTTGTGAAAGGAGGTAAGCAACCTGTGGCTGCCAAGTTCCCCAACACTTAACCATTCACCGATTTAATATATTTTCCAGTATATCTTTTTGCACAGTCATCATTAGTTGCAGATATTTCGCAACCAACAACTAGTTGTTTAAACTAATCATCAGATTTATCTGCGCTTATTTTTTCGTCATTAGGTTTTCCGTCTAAAAACTGGTTGGACACGTACCTGCACTTATTTATATTCTGAGCTAGCCTACATAGTTCCCTGAAATTCTCACACAGCATATGTATACAGCTCGTTCCCCTTCTATTGTTTTCTAATTTTATGCCCTATTTAACCAAGATTCAGTGAAGGGGGTTAAGCAACCTGAGGCTACCAAGATCCCCCAACACTTAGACATTTGCCGAAGTAATGGTTTTCCAATAAATTCTTTCACACACTTAACATTATTCGAGAATATTGCCCAACCAATTCTTGTAGTTACTTATAATAATCATCATGTTTAAGCACAGTTATTTTTTCGTCATTAGTTTGTATCTTGGGATTGGTTGGATGCGTACCTCCATTGATTTCTATTCTGGGCTAGCCTACACATCTCCCTGAAAGCCGTACAGCCTACATCTTTTACTATCTGTGTGCAGTAGTCTAACCTAGGTCTGCCTCTTCTTCTCTTTTTTCCTATCTCTGCTTCTAATATATTCCGCACAATTCCCTCATGCCGTAGTATGTGGCCTATCATCCTATCTCTCCTCTTTTTTACCGTTTTCCACATATTTCTTTTTTCCACTACCATTTTTAGTACCTCTTCGTTCTTAACTTTTTCTGTCCATGATATCTTCATCATACGTCTGTAGCACCACATTTCAAACGCTTCTACCTTTTTCTTGTCTGCTTCTCCTACTGTCCAGGCTTCACAGCCGTACAGTGCTGTGCTCCACACATATGTTTTAAGCAATCTTTTCCTTGTTTCTATGTTTGTGGTCTTTGAGCACAGTGGTTGCTTTTTCTTGTTAAATGTAGCACTACCTTGTGCTAATCTTTGTTTTATATCGTTTGTGCTTTTCCCATCTTGCGTTATTTGGCTTGCTAGGTAGCAGAAATCCTTAACCTCTTGTAAGTTCGTGTTACATACTTGTATTCTTGTTTTGATTTATTTTCCCACCTTTGCATACTAGAACTTTAGTTTTAGTTTTGTTAATTTTCATACCATATCTCTCTGTTAGAACCGTTTCCATTTCATTAAGAGCAGCTTCTAACTCTTCCTTGCTAGACGCTAATACCGCTATATCATCTGCAAATCTAAGCATATCAATTTTTTGTCCCTGCATAGTAATTCCAAATGTCTTTATGCATTTGACAGTATTCATTGCCTCTTCTATGTACAAGTTAAAAATCAATGGGGATAGGGCACATCCCTGTCTCACCCCTTTCCTAATGTTTACTTCTCTACGTTTCTGCTCTAATTCTATTACTTCTGTTTGCTCTTTGTATAAACTATGTACTATTCGTCTATCCCTATAACTCATTCCAATCTTTTTGAGTATTTCAAACATTTTTTTCCATTATACATTGTCGAATGCTTTTTCCAGATCTACAAACCCTATATACACGCTTTCCCTTTTTTCTATTGTTTTCTCCATTATCACTCTCAGAGCTAAAATAGCCTCCCGTGTTCCCCGATTTCGCCTAAACCCAAATTGGTCTTCTCCTAGTATTTCTTCCGCCCGTTTTTCCATTTGTCTTTGCACGATTCTAGTTAATATTTTTGACACGTGTGCTGTCAAACTTATTGTTCGAAAATTTTCACAAGGTTATATACAAGTTGAAAAATCTTCTAGTATAGCAAGATATTCTTCCGACTACTACAAGGCGATAAATCACATACAATGAATGACTTTCCTCCACTTGGATAAAATCAGAAAATTCGCACTTGCATATCAACCATGCTCTCTCAAAGCTGACCAAAAACAAGGGCAGAGAAAACATATTTTTCCCAGATAATAATTAAACCAAGATCAGAAATACAACATAAAGAAAACTAAATCCCAAAACATATTAAAAAAAGACAGCAGTATTTCACATACTAAAAATTAATTACATTGATTAACCCTTTTTTATTAAGCATAAGACAATTCCTGTTACATGTTACCAACTTACTAAACAAGATTTAGAATTAATTTCCATGATATATGTATTAAAATAAAATACATTCCAAGTATGAATAAATACTAGTACACTAAATAAGGACCTGTGCTTGACCTTCAAAATCAATCTATATATCCAAACTGCCAACAAAATTACACTATGAAAATAATCAATAATAAATATATGTCAAAAGCTAATGTCAAAAGGATGCCCCAAAACAAATTACTAAAAAATTCAATAGGTAGTAAGAATAAAAGTTAATCTAATTAATCTTGGTTTTATGTTTTTAGATAAGAGCTGGACAATCAAAAGCTTATATCACCAGAGCAATATCAAATTATTAAGTTCTTGGAAATAAAGTATAATAGATGTACAATGCAAGATCATTTTGGAGTGTTTTAAATTATAATAAAGACGTTTAGCATTAATTCTGTAGTGGAAATTAAAACTGTAACACCACACACACATGCATGCATGCATGCGCACATGCACCTACCCACACACACACACATACACACACACACACACATCTGCCAGTCCACAGGTGTGTGCATGCATATTTGCATCCATGCATGCACTCACATACCCATGTAGCCACATGTACACCCCTTAGCCCTCCAGATACTACCTATTAATGAAATGCTAATTTATAAATTTCTCAATAATTTTAGTAATATGTTCCCCTAACCATGGCCTATAAATATTACAATAATTGTAGCAGTTTGGTTAATTTTTTCTTGAAATTTAATATTTTGTAAATAAAGATTTTATTAATGGCTTGACAAACAGATCCCAAAATAGATAACTAATATTAGATGAAATGTTAAAATGTTATTCCAGTTTTATTACTAAATCAGAAATATATATTACATTACTAAAGCAATTCTATAAAGCAAATATTCAATTACCTGACTATCTGATTCATCAAATGATTTTTGATCTTTAGTTGTTGGTACAGAGAAAGAACGTTGAGTCTTGAACAGCAAACGTGCTGTCTATAGTCCAATCCATGGTAAGCAAATAAACAAAACAAGTAAAAGATTAACAAATTTTCATAACGTTTTTAAAAAATATATATACCGTTATTGCTTAATATATTATCCTCAAGTACACAAATATAGCTAATAAGTGACTGCTTTCAGGCTAAACCACTGACATGCAAAAATACATTGTGTGCTTTCAGGCCAAACTGATGACATGCAAAAAATACACTGCTTTGCTTTTAGGCTAAACCGCTGATATGTAAAAATTCATGACATACAAAAATGCATTGTTTTGCTTTCAGGCCAAACTGAAGACATACAAAAATACATTATGCTGCTTTCAGGTAAAACCGCTGACATAAAAATACACGACATGCAAAAATACATTGTATCACTTTCGGGCCAAACTGCTGACATGCAAAAATACATTATTTTGTTTTCAGGTAAAACTCTGGTTATGTAAAAATACATGGCATGCAAAAATATATTGTGTCACTATAAGATCAAACTGATGGCATGCAAAAATACATAATGCCACTTTCAGTCCAAACTACTGTAGTTTCGCTCAATTAGCTACTGGAAACTGTACTCTATTTCAAAGTTTCATTTATCAAGGAAGTTTGATTGTGCATATTATTTATTGTTGTATATTAAACAGAGTATGTGGTTCACAACAAACATCCGATGTAACATGTTGTTGCTACGGAATTGCTTAGAATACATAAAATTAAAAAAAAGCATCAAACAGAATTTCTTTATTACTATTTCCCACTAAAACTAACTATTTATATCTTAAACTAATTACAACTTAAAATTATTCATTAAATTCAGCTCTCAAACTATTTGCTGCTCTTTTGTAATTAGATCTTCTGGCTTTTTTTGTATCATGTCCAATTCTATCTCCAAACGACATTGTATCTTATCTCTGTGCTTCCTTATCATGTCAAGAAACTCTACAACGTTATCTTCATCGTTGTGATCATTGCTATTTATATCTAGCGATTTACACATTCTTTTCAATGCTACAGTATTTTTGCCAACTCTGTAGGCATACAATGATGTTTGTAGAAATGTATGAATCAAGAGAGAGGTTTAACAAACATAATTTTTGCTAAACCAGCAATTTTATGCACTAGAGATTTTACAAGAACTATATTTCCTTTTCTTACCTAACTAGGTAAACTGCTGAATGTTCAACCTTTTGGAACTTGATTTCATGCACTCTTGTGGAACATCATAAAAGTCAGTCAAACGTTTCTGAATATACAGAAAGTGTGTTCAAGCATGAAGTTATAAAAGCAACTGAGTGCATACAAAAATAGAATATGTAGGTTTCGGGCCAAAGTGCATACATGCAAGAATACATTACATCAATTTCAAGTTAAACAGTGAGCACTCTTGTAAGGCATTGTAAAACTCGTCGATCAGTCAGTCGGTTTCAAAAAAGTTGAACTGTTCTGAACTCATGTTAGGTTTGTGCTAACGAGAAGTTTAATGGTAGGTTAGCTGCAAAATATATGGACACCAGCTTGCATCCAGTACGTATCGACCAGTGTGTGTGTGTGTCTTAAACATAGATAGACAAAATAAATCATTTTCAAGGACATGTGGATGTAGACTGATCCTAATGCTAATTTAACTAGTGAAAACTAAACTGCCTTTCACAAACATATACTAACATGTATGTAATCAATGTTGAGAGATTTAAGTAAAAAAAATTAATATGTATGCAAAAAGATTCCAGTTCTGGACTTGTTGAAAAAAGTTATTTAAGAAAGAAGTGGATAGATATTTACTTGCTAGAGAACTTGTGATATGCTCATGCTTAGCTGTTATAAGCTCCCAGAATTAATGTGTATCACCCACTGCTCTAGGCACAGCAATAATAATTAACAAGATGCAAAACAAAATACTATACTGTAAAAAAATGTACAATAAAAAGTGTTGTTATTATTATTATTCTTATTAATATTATTATTTATTAAAACAATGTAGTTACATTACAATTGGATTCTATCTATGTTGCTACAAGTTATTACTTATTAAAAGTGTTTGATTAACATGCTATTGTTAAGTAAATTTTGTCCAATTATAAAACAAAAGAATAATTTTCAGAGGCAAGCTCAAGATACCAATAAAATCCAAAGATAACTCAGAGATAGAAGTAAAATTCCGAGATAGAGGTAATATCTCAAGACAGTTTCCAAAGATAATCCCAAGATAAAGATAATATTCCAAGATAGTTTCCGAATGTAACCCCAAGAGAAAAGGTAATATAGATAATCCCAAAATAAAGATAAAATTCTAAGATAATTTTCAGAATAACCTAAAGATAGAGATAAAATCCCAAGGTAATTGTCAAAGGTAATCCTAAGATAAAGGTAATATCCTAAGATAAAGGTAATATCCCAATATAATTTTCAAAAATAATCCCAAGATAAAAATAAAAATCTAAGATAAGATAATATTAAAAGATAATACATACATATACTTAAAACTAAATCCAGAGACTGGTCCATAGCACTGTAAAAAGGCGAGTTTTCTTCTATCCAAAAAAGAGTTTCGAGACACGATACTTATTCTGTTGAACCCGCAAAGGACCGGTTTATTGTAGGTACAGGATTGCTGGTGCCTCAGGTGTGGAGTCAATAAAGTATGCAAAAGGCAAACAAATTAATGAAAATACTACCAGCAGCTCAGGCAAGGACAGTGGCGACACATTACTAAAAATGAGGTCTGCACAACTTGGCCCAGTGGCATAGGTTGCGTAGTCGTCAGACCATATGGCAATTACCAGAAATGAAAAGGTAGATAGATTAAGAAAAGCTATTTAAAAAAGGAGGTTTGAATCAGTTGGATGCCATAGTAGCTTCCGAGGTGAAGAGAGAAGAAGAAAGACTTGCATTAAGCAAAAGATGGTAAACAATGTTGATAGGAAAATACTACCCACTTGTCATAATGGAGTCAGTAACCCAGAGTGGGGGAGCACCACTCTCATGTGACAGGCTAGTCTTTGGAACTTAAGACAAACCCGTCGAAGAAAAAATAAAGTGCAAAAGGAGATGATGGGATATAAAAAGGAGATGGTGGGATATATAAAGGAGACTGTGGAATATAAAAAAAAGTTAAGTTTTCGAACAAGAATCATATAGAAGACAGAAAGAGAAATGTCCCCAAGTAAAAAGAATAAGACGTCTGAAAAAAGTCCTGCCTAACAAAAGAAAAAAAAACATGCCCTGTTATACTCAAAAGTAGGCATACTCAATTCAAAGGCATCAGAAATTGATATGAAAAAGGCATATGCTAAATCTGTACCACCATAATCAAAAGAAGTATAAAAGAAGCAATGTCATTTCACCCATATGTTAGAAAAAAATTGCAAAAAAAATTTATAAGTCACAAATAAAGAAGGGAACGGAATAGGATAATGAATGAAAATTCCAGAATAAAAACATACGGAATAGAAATTTCTTGTCTTTGCAATTGCAAATACTAACCTTTTCCAGCATGGTTCTTGGACCCCATATTTACCCTATTTGAAAAGCATCAACACAATATCTCCGATAAGTCCCAGCTACTTATTACATTATTCAGGCCAAAGATGTATCAAACATAAATGGTAGGAGGAGGGAAAGTGTAGAGAAGTGGTAACCAAAAAAATATTAAAGAAATTTAGTGAAGATACTTTGAATATTTAAAGAGGGGAAAAATAAAAAAATTAAAGGTATATTGTACAGATGAAGAATCAGTCATAGAAATGAGAAAATTTAAAAGCAAATTATCAAAAGAATAAATAAATTTGCAAAACTAAATTATTTTACCCATTTAGAAATTAAAAGTAGAATAGGTTTTCAATATAAGATAAAGAGAAAAAACAAGCAACGGAAAATGACAACAGACATTATGAGGTATAACATATTTTATAACACAAGATATATTTAAAAAGGTTGACAAAAAGTATTAATTATTGAGGAATATTATCAGTAAAAGGTTTTAGGTCTTTTATATGCCACTTTCCTTATGGTTTACCATTGAGATCTACAAGTTCATAAATAAATTGATTGACAACCAATCTTACTTTACACAACACAAATTTTCAAGTTAATTTCACGCAAAAATTTTTTGCTGCATCGGATAGAACATGATTCTTTTTCCAAACGTGTTCTCCAAAGGCAAAGGAAATATTTTGCTTTTTCAAATTATAGTAGTATTTACTTTTGTCATAAGTTTTTAACAATTTTTTTCTAACACCAGAGAAAATGATAGATGACGTTTGTTGATCTTGATCCCAATAAATTGCTTGTCAATTTCAAGTATATTAATGTTGTCAGGAAGAAAACTATAATAACCAGCATTGATAGGGGTATATTTCCAAAAAGCAAAAGTCAAGGTGAAAACTGGATGGCTTCATGTTTGCGTAACATAAAGCTTAGGCAATTTTAAAGATATTTTCGCCCCATTGCATATGGTCAGATTGACATAGAAACAGATATTGGTAATAATTACACTATAAACATATTCTGTTGGATTTACTTGCAGATGATATCTAGGATTAAACAACATCTTAAGTAGGGCAGTTTTATGATTCATTTGTTTGATTAATAATGTAGAACGTGGTGCCTAATAACATCATCGTCTTGGAACAAAGAAGTTTCACATGCTAAATTATGTTGATTCAGAAAATGGAAGTCTTTCTCTGGCTCAAGTTTAATGTTTTAGTAAAATAGTACTATATATGTTAGATAAAGATAAATAACAACAGTGACTTCAATTTACAGTCTTATTTCATTTCTCTAATTTTTTGCCAAAGATAATCTTGAATCGTTTTATGGAGGCAAAGCTTTTTGGTTGAGTACTTCATCATTACCCCTGAACAATATAACATGCAGACTTGAGTAGGTGCAGTTAACCTTAAAGAATAATGCATAGAACTGATTAATATGATTAATCAATGAGGTTCATAATGATACCCTACCAGGTAGGTTACTTTTAATTTTAAAAACAATTGGTTCCTATAGACAACTTCATGTTAGAATAAAACATATTAAGTAATAACATCCAACCATTTAACAAAGTCCAAGAAGTCCCATAAAATGTGGTTAGAATAAATTAAGTTCAGACTTTTGTTGCTTTTAGTTGGTCTGAAGTATCTACAGTCAAAAATCGCTCCTGGTATTTATGATCAAATTTCTGAAACTGTATCTTGCAGTAACTGTAAACTAATGAACCTTTTTCTCTATTTAAGGGCGCGATAGCATCCCTCTATTTTCATAACACGAACTAATTTAAAAATAGCTGCCTTTGTGGTATAACTTTCGCATGATAGAGGGAAATACTTTATTTTAACTTTAGTAGTGTAGTGGTTCGTTTCCAAGTTAGGCAAATAACGGTTGCTAGGCTACGGTACGATGCTGGTTTTTCTCCATTTCTGTAACTATTCATCGTAAATGACCTTCAGCAATTTCGAAGTTGTTGAACAGCAAGCAAAGCGTTAGATAGTTGAAATCAAATAAAGTCAAGCATGACTCATCGTTGCGCATATGAATAAAACACAGCTACAATATTGTTATGCTACTCTATTACCTGGCTCTTCCCCATCTAAAAAGGATAGCTAGAAAAATATTCGTCGGCTGTATAATTCAATGCAACCACTCTGAAGGTATGTCCATAAAATATTTCTGTTTGTAATTAATTGTCAAACATTTTTAAGGTTAGGTTAGAATTAGTGCTTTGTTATTTCACTTGCGATTTTCTACTTTTCTTTTAAAGATAATTCTGATATACAACAAACAGTTTTTTTAACTAAGAACCTTCTACACATTGAATAGTGTTTGGTCAACACTTATCAAAATGAACACGCTTCGTAACAAACATTTGAACTTTCAAGCTCAGTTGTTGGTGATGAATGTTCTAACATTTTTTGAAAGAGAACGTGATAATCATGGAACCTTGGCCCCATTTGAGTCAGTATTGCAGGTATAATCAAATTTTCAAGTGATATGTTGTGTTTTAACTGTTGCTTATTGTAAGCGAACATCTGAGGCTTGTGGGATAGGACTGAGTTCTCTTCGTTCCATTAAAAAAAGAGAGTTTTAGAAGCCCGAAAAGAAAATAAAGTTCCTGAGTCACCGAGCAAGCACCGAAAATTTAACAAGTCTAAATCGTCTGATGTAGATGGTTTTGTAATAGATGCGGTTAAACGAAATATTTACGAAATGTATTCCAAATGTAATATAGTTTTCATAACAATTTTATTTAGTGTTTTTTAGTATTATGCTTTTAGGGCTCCATGTAACTGTTAAATCTTTACGACAAGAAATTGTAACCGCTCAAATTTTTAACTTCAGCCAGTCTAGTCTGACGAGACTTCTATCAACAATTGGTTTTCTTTTAAATTGGACGATGGTAGAAGGGCTGTGCTTGAACAGGAACATATTGCTGCTACACGAGTGAAGTTTTTAAGAGCATATGAAATGTACAAACAATTGTAACTTTATGATCCTGTTTTCTTGGATGAGACGTGGATTTTAGTCGAGGTTCTGTTAAGAAGAGTTGGCATGATGGTTCAAAGCTCAGTGTAAAGAGAAACCTCCTGGAGAAGGAAAACGGTTAGTTTTTAAAGTTAAAATTACATTCAATAGAGATATTTTTATTACAGGTTCATAGTCGTACATGCAGGCAACAAAACTGGATTCATCCCCAATGCAGCACTTTTGCATTCTACAAAATCTCCAAGTGCTGACTATCATGGAGACATGAATGCAGCATTATTTACAAAATGGTTTGAAGAACGTTTAATTCCTAATTTAAGCAAACCCAGTGTAATTATTCTAGACAATGCTAAATATCATTGATTACTTGATTAAACACAATGTTAGTTGCGGCAGTCACACGTTAAAAGGGAACTATTATCATTAATTAAAAACATCCACAACCAAAAATTTATGAAATAGATACCCTAGCAGAAATGTACGGACACAAAGTTTTGCGGTTACCTCCGTATCACTGCGAGTATCCTATAGAGTTGGTATGGGCAAACTGTAAAAAATATTACAATAAAAATGTTGGACGACTTAACCAACTTTATAATGACACAAATGTCAACTTGATATGGCAAGAATCTTTGCAAAGAATAGATGGGTCATATTGGCAAAAATGTATCACACATGCAGAAAAATGTATGATGGAATGGTGGGCTATAGTACAGCAGTTTGATGTTGTCGAACCTTTAATTATCAAAGTGGGTGATACAAATAGTGATAGCAGTGGCTGTGATACTGATCAGAATAACCAGTATTACCTACGCGGTAATTTTAGTTGGTTTTGTTAGCACGAGACCAACACAAACACAATACACAAGTGTATGGTAACGGTCACCAAATTGCATTATTTATTGTGCAATATTTATGTTAACAAATTATTAATGTTTAGCGATTGATGTTTAACCATTCATGACCTGCTAGAGTTTTTATACAAGAAATTTAGATTTAAGTTTTATTGTCATTATTATTTGTGCAATAAATTTATATCGACTCGTTTACAGAAAACTTGTTTGCTTTCAAAAGTTAAAAAAGGATACAATCATTACATCAATACCACCAACGTGACACTTTAAATCGGCCAAGTGTGTTGGCTACCACAAGGAAAGGTCCAGGGGGTGGGGTTGGTGTGTACGTAAGGAAGGAACTTAAATGTCAGGTTATTTTGTTTGGTTTGCAATTGACTCGTATACTTGAATATATTTTGGATAATGTTTAAATTAAATCGCAAAACTTTTACTGTGGGCACAGTATACAGATCCACAAACTTTAATCTGCTTAGTTGTGTTGATGAACTAGATAATATATTATCTTATTTAGCATCAATGATGGATAATATAATATGTTTAGGTGATGTCAATGTGAATCTTTTCAATTTAAGTAATATTATCACACACTGCATTGATTCCTATGGATTCATCCCAGTAATAAACGAACCTACGCGCATAGTAAATAACAGCAGTACTCTTTATTGATTCCATATATTTATCAAGTGATGAATTATTTGTTCATGCAGGTACTATTGATGCTGATGTTGTTTCGGATCACAAAGAAAATTAGAGATTGTGTTAAGGATAAGATAAAAGTCATAATTAACAATACCTCTTCCATTAGTTAGTTCTTCAAGAAATTTCTGTTTAATACTTGACGATGATCTACGCTTTAAGCCACATGTTGCAAGGTTAATAAAAAGGTCGTATATAGCACTTAAACAACTATATGCTTGTCGGTCTATACTAACCTTACAATTGAAAAAGCTGTTGTCGGAAGCTAGTTTTGTCATTATTTAACTATTGTGTTATGTCTAGTTTCGTAAATTGTTTAATCCTAAATAAACTTTTCCATTTTTATTTTTAATTTAGCCTAAAATATATTTCATAATTAGTGGGAGTTTTGAAGTTTATTGTTTATTATAATCATTTTTTGCCGGCAGCACAATTTGAGAAAATGTTATTATCACATCTATTTTACGTTACATGTGAACTATGTATGACCAAAAAATGACGGAAGTCTGCTACGTGGGGGTAAGGAATGGGAACACTAATAAGTTGCCTATATATTTAAAGCTGATTTTGACACTTTTCAAATTGAAAATATAATTAGCATTGCAGACCCCTGGTGAAGATACATAAAACAATGAACATCCCCAAAGTGAAGTGTAAAATAATGTAGGAATAATCATCGTTTTTTGACAATGTCTTCCCCCCAGATCGTTCAAATTGGTAATCATTTTGCTGAATACCAAACTCGCAACCTAATTTGTAACAAAATGTATCCTATTTCCTGCAATGGTTCCACTAAGATATTTTAATAAACATTACTCTTGCTAACATGATGCAATATTTTGCTTATATTGAATATTGTAGAGTATCAAGTTACGTTTTGGGATACGGCACACTACCCTTTTTTTTAAAAAACTATTATAAATAGTATAAGCTTCACAAAGCAACACTGCTGTAATAATTTACTTATCGCTTGTAAACATAAACATGAAAGTTTACAAACAACCATGGATGTTGAGGTTATGTCATTTTTGGCTTCATAAATATTCGCAATTAATCCAATCATTATTATATTACACTTATCAAAAGGTAATTCACCATATAGTATTAGTTTACTTCATTTCAATGCGACAAAAACAAAGTCCAAAATAATTCAATTTGAAATATTCTGGTTTTAAACCTTATTCTACACATCATTAACAGTTCCATATTCGGAGGAAGTCGTGAACAACTTCTATTAAAATGGCGTACAATTAATGTTATAATTCAATAAAATCCATTCAGTACACTACGGCTATCATGATCAATATTTTTGAATTTTTTTTTAACAGAACGATTATATATGTATTCTGCTATCCAACGAATGCTTTTTTTTATATACAAATTGATTATGTTAGATGTAGTAACTAAAATAAAGTAAGTGAATTTTTACCATTACTTTTAACAGCTATTTCTTGCTTATTACTGCACTTTAGAAAAAAGGCAAACCTTCGTTAGAAAGTACAAAGTTTTGTGAGTCTAATGGTGGAGTTACATTTTGCATATTTTCAATCCAACAAAAGTTATTTACCAAACAGAATAACCTGTTTTTTGATGGATTTTAGGGAGCCAACCATACATCCGATCGCGCCCTTAACTGTAAACTGTATGAAGTTATAAATGTACCCACAGTACGTTTTTGTTATTAGTTTAAGAATTTAGAAAGTAATTTTGTTCGCCAAAAACGTTTAACATTAAGTTAAGTAATTATATATCTATATATATATATATATATATATATATATATATATTGAAAAATATATAAAATAAGATGTATCTGTAAACAAACTCTTATGAAAATAATAAGAGCTATACAAATCGGGCTAATAGTTGTATAGCCATTAACAAAACAAACAATAGCTTTATTAATTCATAAGGGGAGGAAACATCCACTGACCGTTTAAGATTGTTTATATGTACTTGTAATAAAAACATAACTGTGTAATAGTTCTATATTGGTGTTTTTCACAACTAATGTAAAGGTAATAGGTCCAGCCTTGATGTAATAAAATATATTGCAATTACCTAAAGACGTGATTAATATATAGGTAATTTCGCATTAGATTTTTAAAACCTTTTCAGGTAATAGTTTTTAAACAGAAGTGTTAGCATCTTGTTAAGGTTTATTTTAGGTTGAATTTAGTATTAATGTACTTGATTATTCCTCGTGTGAAACGAAAGCCAGAATCACTTTCCTGATCTCAGGTTTTGACATTCACTTGTTATTCTTCTTGGGGCTCCTTTCTAGAAATTCCTGTATTTCAAGACTAGGTGATGTCCAACATACCTCCAGATTAAGATGTATTTCACATATGATGGCATTCTGAGAGCAAAATTTTCTGGATCCAAATATTGTACATTACAATCTTCTACAAAATCTTTTAGTTGTTGAAATCTATATTGTGTCCATTTTTTGCTGAAAAACTAAGGTTGTACCAAGCTACCAATTAATCTATTGGAAGTTATAAGAAGACTACCAATATCATCCTTATGTTGTGGAAAATTCGATATTTCAATATGATCACAATTCCAGGAAGTGAATATATTGTACAGAAAATCGTTCTCTGATTCAGGTGAGCTGTATAACATTTCAGCAAAGAGCCAATGCCAGGTGGCTTTGAATGGGCTACTTGTTTGAATAAGGCATTTCAGTAGTGTCGCCCGTATCTGTTTAGGTTTGCTGTTAATAAGTTTTTATCCCAAATACATTATAAACATTTGTTGTTCGGATTGTATGTGAACTAGCTCAAGACCACTGTTTTAGATTGGTAATACAAGTCTTGTTGGTCGGTCTAGTACTTATGATTCCACAGAAAATTGTTAAATTTCCTTTGAAGTTGATTTATTTGTTGAACACCAAATGGTAGTACTTGTAGAAAATGCCACATCTTTGGCGCAACAAATTAATTTGAAATAATTTTTCTTTCTTTAATAGAACCTGTGGGTAACTTTGGTCATCGTTTATTCAAAGTCTCATCTATGGTAATTAATAGATTTTCATGTGCAGCGCGTGTATCTTATGTTCTTGAATATATATGTATACCTAAGGTTTTGATGCTCTCAGATGACCAAGAAATGTTTAGAGGTGAACTATTTTTATATTTCCACTTGCCAATCCAAAACCCGTTCCTTTTTGTGATGTTTGTAACCAAACAGGCTTCTTGTCGATATGGATCGTAATGTTAATCTTCCAATTGCCAGGATATCAATACTATACAGTTCCTGATATTTTCCAACAGTGGTTGTGCATGAATCATTTCTTTTGAAGGTGTTCCTTATTTAATGAAGTAGGTTGTATAATTCTCTGCTATTTGTAGTGTCCGTATCTTGTGTAAGTGTAGTTACTTGTTTTAGTGTTTGCTTCTGTTGCATATCCATTAATTGTTTTCGCTGTCTACAGTATTAAACAGTTATTTCTTTCACCTCCAATTTAAGCATATTCCAGTTCAATAGTAAGTCTACATTTTTTAATAACGATTTATGCAAGCCACCAGAAATACATTCATACTTTGAATAAAATTGCTATCATTGAATAATTGATTATTAAATCTCCAGTACAAGAGTGGTATAATGCTTAGTTTCAAATTAATATTAATTTCAAGACCTAGAAGATTTAAAAAACCGGCAAGTAAAGTCACATATTTCAACGAAGTAATGGTATTTTGATTACATTAAAATCGAAGTCTTGCTGCCAAGCTACATGTTATATAGGTATATCCACCTTCAGTACGATAAAATTCTCCAGCAGTCGCCCAATTTATATTCGTGCACAATATTTGCTAGGTGTAGTGAGATTGTCAGATATAGCTCATGTGAGTATATTCGGTCTAATAATGTTGAGATACTACAGTTAAAATCATTGCCTATAATAATGTTTCATAAAGTTCATTGGGACCAAAAGCCATTGCAACTGTTTTCCCAGTATTTGGTGTGCAATTTCTTTGTCATGAGGAATATAGATATTTATTATATATCATTTTTCTGCATGTATTATAATGCAGATATATTGAAGGTATGAGTCATAAAGAAATCATGTTGTTCTCTATGGTGCTCTGATCCTCGTATTAAAATTGCAGTCCCTGAGTAGTCAGTTGTAGCACGATTAATAAGATATTGATATTTTAACAAATAAGTGACTAATCGTAGATAATTAGTTCTTAAGTTTGTTTCCTGGAGTACAGTAATAACTGGGTCATTTTGTCGTAAAAATTTCACTAAATGAAAACATTTCTGTCTACTTCTTACATTAAGCATAATAAATTTTAAAAGTGCAGCATTCTTATTATTAAATTATATATAGGGTGTTTAATTAATAATGGGACAATGATTAACTGGAGATACTGTAACGTATTTTTTTACTCAGTTACACTTTCCTTATTAATATAATATAATGTTTCAATAAAATAAAAATATAATTTATAAATGTCTAATCACTTAAAATAATTCATAAAATATATAATAGATTACGCGCTCCTTCGCTTTTGATGTCTAAGTTTCTAGAATACAAATCGTTTGTCTGTCATTTCGTGTCACTTTTCGATCAGCGCTTGAACAAGTAAGCTGCTCTGCGGAGCGTTGAAAGGTCAATATGATCAGGCACGTGGCCTGCAATAAGGTTTGTAAGAAAGTTTAATTAGTTCAACCTTCGTGTCTGAATGTGGTTCCTGACAGCTTTTGGGTGATGGTTTTATTCTGTATTCCACCTTCAGCAAAGTTAGTTGATTCCTGCAGACCAAAGACGATAGAAGCCCCCATCATTAAAACATGCAATACCACAGAAATCAATATTTAGTTGAAATTTAGAATACCACTGAAATCAAAATTTAGTTTGAAATTTAGAATACAAGAAAATAATAGGACATACTTAATGGAGATTTGGTTTGGTTAGATAATATTTTGTTCGGAAGATCTTTTATAATTCCAGCGTAAAATTCAATCATAATGGTATGTTTTCCTGTTGCGTGCATCGCAGATGTATATGGAATAGTCCACATCTGGTGTTATTTGGTTCTAGTATAAAAGCTCAAGTTTTTTGATTGAACTGTACTTCGGCACGTGAGTGACATTTAACCTTTAATTCCAGTTCTATTTATTTAAATGTTTTACGAATGTTCGTAGGTTGAAATTTCACTTTGATTTAGTTATCTTAAAATTCATTTAGAAAAAAAAAGATCCCGTACTACTCTTGTAACTTTACAAAATTTTAAAGATGGCTACGTAGTTTGCCTAACGTATTTGTTTCACAAGCAGACAGTAGTGGCTACACTAAAAAAGTTGTTATTGACATAGGTTGTCAAAAATATCTAGTTATTCAACATAATTACCACATGTTATTTTGCGTTACTATAAAAATATCTTTGGTTATTTTGAGATCATGTAATTTAAGTTTAAAGAACATGATGAATTTTTTTATAAAATATAAAGTAAAGCCAACTTTTTGTTTGAATGATACATTTTTATAAGTCGTAAAATAATCTAATTTCTCACTTGTAAAGTCGACCGTAGTACTGCAGATGACTATAATTAAAATTTGAAATATGAATTATTAAGAAAGCATAAACCTTATAGTAAACTTATGTAGAAGTATTCAATTTAGAGATCTTTGTGTTTTTTTTTTGAAGACAGAACCATACTAGTTTCGTTTTATGTAAATTTTTGTTGAAAAAGTTAATGCTGAAACAAGCTAAGACAATTTAATTGAATAGAATTTATTTTTGCTTAACTCTTTTATTATTAAAAATTCAAGTGAAATGTATTGGTTCTTAATAAGCAAAAGGTTAACTGTGTCTAATGATAACAAATACCCTGGGTGTATATTTTTGGAACTTAAATTCAATTATATTATTTTAGGTGAATATTTTTAAGGACACAAACGGTGTCCATGTTGTGCATTTGTTTGTTCACAGGTTAAGTTGAGACATCTGTAATACATCTGGCAATTGATATTTTGGTAAGTGCTTTGCAAGGTTGATATATAGGTTTTGTGGCTATATAAACGGTGTAGATTTCAGGTTTCTGCATTCCCCTAATACAAAGTACATGTATCTTCGTATGTTGTTGTATTGAAAAATACGGTGGCGCTCTTTATCTATATTTTTGGTCAACAGACAACCCATGACCCAAGCTGATGATCTACCCAGAGCTAACACTCTACTAGCCGTTTATCTCTAAAGAGTTTTTCTTTTCCTCAAGCCGTTTTCCATCCAACTTTACCTTGGGCTTCCTTCATTGATAAGAAATTCCCGACCTTGTGATATCAGGTAAGGTAGTCGTTTATGTTTTATGGATGTCCAATTTGCTATCTGATATCCCTAAGGAATAATTTTTTTTTACAATACTATGCATCAAATAATGACCATTGCTCCAAACTTATCTCAACCAAATGTTGATGATTTAAGAAGTACAGGGTTCTGAAGGTTATAATTTTATTTCAATTTTTTGGCATTATTCTGAAAATGTTTGGGTTATCGACTTGAAAATTGACATCTTTATGTTATTGGATACAGAGAAAGAGAATATGATACTATTTTTGACTATGGTCATAAAGGGCGCTGCTTAAAACCTTTTCCTATGATTAATTAGCCATAGCTTTTTACCCTCTACATCTAACATACTTCGAAATCTGAAAGAACGACCCTTTTCATATAAAAAACGTATTCTTGTCTCTCTTTGATTTTCCAATCTGTTTTCAAAAAAACCCCCATTTATTCAAATTATGTTTTTATCCTTATTGGTGGAATGTCACGCCGAAAATAATAATAATGTCGTCTTCAATTCTAGACAAAATCAAAAAATCCAGACGATTTAATGTGGGGCTCCTAGGTGGCCAAGAAAATTCACTGCCATGACCAATCCACCGATGTGGATAGACGTTAACTAAATATTCGTGTACCACATATGAGCCCTCAAATTAAGAAGTACTTCTTCAAGCAAATCGTATAAATTTTGTTGAAAAAAATCTAAATAAAGCTTGCTGGTTAGAAAGGGAGGCAGTTGGAGGCAGGCCGATCTGCGCTTAACAGAGACAACTCTACGTTCTCTCGGACGCTTGTCAAAAACTTTACTTTTTTCTTATCCCCCTGTCTCCGTTTCCGCGTTATTCTTCCTTCGATACACCTGTTCTTATCCCGGAACACCCGTCTACCACATAAGAGTGATTGCTTCCTCACTCCAGACTACTGATCACATTGGCTGGTTGAGTAGTGCTTTTCTGTCCACCTTTTTCTATCGCTATTGCTCAATGCAAGCCCTTCTTCCATTCTCTTCTACCTGGAAATGTCACTAGTACATTCCAAAAATGCCTACCTCCCTCTTTTTACCTTTCCTACATTTCTATTGCCTTTTCATTTCCGTTAGTCACCATGTGGTCGTGCGGGGGGTTTTCATAGACACCTGGACCACGTCTCTGGGAATCTCTCGTGAAGTCATGCGGTGCCACTGTCATCCGCACGTGGCCGCTGACAGTGCAAGTATGTATGAGTATATGTATGTGTGAGTGTATGTATGTATGACTATACCTTACCGAATATAATCGATGCCGGGTGCAGGGATGCACCCACATGCCTTTTCCGGTCCCTCGTACCGTTTGTCTAACAGGTCTGCTTCACAGGTCGCTCTCTTCTAGGGGGTACGAATATTTTCCTGATTAACGGCTTTAAGGAGCCACTCTCTTTTGTATCTTTACAATGGATGACAAAACGGCTTGGTGAGCTGGAGAATTCTACGCTATATTTTTAAAGTGTATAGTTGAAGCATGCCTTGGCTTACTGCGACGTTTTGGATCCATCTATTGTTATCTAGTTTTATCATAATATGTCTATCTTACCTATTATCTTTGGTAATAACTTGAGACTTTGTCTTACTTTCTTTTGTTGTCCTAACGTTTGGTATTTATGATCAGACATAGGAAATTTGAGTACTGAGTGAAGAAGCTAACCTGATGATAGCAATGTAATTTGTTAGGTTAGAAATGTAAGAAATTAGTAAGATGGTACTGTTGGTAAATTTGTTAATTCACAACCATGTCATTCAAAAGTTGTGATGTGTACTGTTTATTAAGCCAGAGTACCAACACAAAAAAATTTGTAAAATGTATAGTAACTTGCTCTCTCGGGCATTTTGAAATTTGGCCATTTTTTTGCCAAATCAGAAACAGCTAAAATGCAAGGCTTATGTGCGTGTGCACCAAAAAAATTGTAAAGTTAGCTTTAGGTTATTGTAGAAATGTTAGGCGACTTGTCGCAATTGTATTTAGTTGTAGTAGTGTTTTGTGCTCTTCGACAAATTTGTGCTGTCGATTATAACTGCGCCACACCTAAGACTCGTGTGTGCATTTACAGATGTAGTTCGAAAATCTTGAGGCTACACATTCCGTTTCCTGCTTACTCGCAAGACGCGTTATCGGTTGAAAAAACCAGGTGGCGCCTAAAATAAACATTTAGTAGAATGTAAGTTAGTTCATATGTAAGTAAGGCTTTAGAATTGAAGATCCTACCGCGCTAAAAGTCTTTTTCTTTTTTTAAAATATTTTTCTTTAATGGCTTTGTTGCGATTGTTACATGCCAACTGGCATGTATCACGTTAGATTTAATTTGTAAATAAATTGCCGCGTATTTTTAAATGAATACGCCAACTTCCGTCGTCCCTGACAGTCGCGTCTGCGCAAAAGTGATGCGGAGTGCGCGCGTGGTGTAGAAAGACGCCATTAAGTTACGAGCCCTCGACAAAGCAACATCTATCCATGTGGTGTGCCTTTTCTTTATAGGCATGTAGGTTCCTTGTACCTTTATCTTCTATTGTACCTGGTACCTTAATTCCTGTCATTCCCCTACGAGTGCAGAAGTTACAGGAAGGACGGATGGTAATTTGATTCAACATGGGTAACTGAACCCAACCTGCAAATCATCGCGAGACCCTGAGATGAATTTTCGAGATGCCACCACGTAAGTAATTTGATTTTATTTAAATTGTGCTTGCAAATTGACTTAAAAAACGGTTGCATCACTTTTAAAGCGTGGTCGGCATTAGTTACAATATGGCGGGTAAATTTGCTACGTAATTATGCGTTAAATTATGACAATGACGTGTAGTTATTCAGGAGTATAACAATTGCGCAATAGTATAACAAATGCCCAAAAGTATAACAGCCCGCCCATCCGGCCGCTAGAAAGGGAGGCAGTTGAAAAAACCCAATAAAAAAATTTAAAAAAATACCACATCAAACATTGATCTTAAATTCGTGTCGAAAATGTCTTTCTTTTACAGCATGGGGGTTTTCTGAATCCCACAAATGATTATTTCACCAGTTGAAACCTCTACTGCCTCATCAGTAAAAAGAACTTTATTCAAAAAATTAAAATCCACATTTTGCTGCTGCTGTAAAAACTAAATAAAACGGAAGCCAACTGGAGGATCTTGCGGCAACAAATTCTTAACTGAAGTAAAGTGTTACGGAAAAAACTTCTCTTTGTTTAAAATTCTTCAAATCAATGAATAACTTTTGTCCATTGCTGTGCAACGGATACTTACACATGGATTTTCATACACTTTAGCCAAAACCTCCTGTTCTGGCTCAATCAAGATAGTTGTTGGAGCGTTATTTTCACTTTTGGAGTAAAATGAACTCTTCTCGCCTAATCGATTGTACAGGTTTTGAAACAGTTTATGATTTGTTGGTCTTCTTTAGAGGTATAACTTTATATCTCTTCGGGTTGCAGCGTGGCCATTAAAATTTGTTTGCGCAAAAACACACATCAAATCTCTTATTTCACTATTGGTACAGTCACTACGACAGAGCACTTTTTAAATTTTAGTGGAAGAAATTTCAAACAGAAGATTAAAAGAAACACTTACTAACTTGATACTTCAAATACCTTCATTGATTCATTAAATAAAAACTATGACAGATCAGAGTGATGACTGTCAGATAGTAAAATAAGTCTACTAAAATAATATTATTATTTTCAGCGTGACAACACACTTATAAGGATTAAAACATAATTTGAATTAAACGGTTTTTTCTTGAAAACAGATTTGAATATCAAAAAGAGACAAGAATAAGTTTTTTATGTAAAAAGGGTTGCTCTTTCAGATTTCAAAGTTGGTTGTACACTAAATGAGGTTAAAAAGTTATAGCTAATTAATCATAAAAAAAAGTTGAAAGTAGAGCCCTCAAATAATCAAAGTCAAAAATAGTAAAAATAGTAAAAATTCACCCTGTATAATATAAGCATATTGTAAATACATAGCGATTAATGTGCAATAGTGAAAAGCACACATCCCGGGTATTTAACACCTCAATTTTAAATTGATAATCCAACCCTGTATAAAATGTAAGCCCTATACGTAAAAATAATTCATCATAAAGAAATAATATGAAAAGCAAAAAACACAATTCCGTGCTTGTAAATAATCACTCTAAAATTAATACAAAGCCATTCGTTTGTAATAAAAAAATGCACTTTCCGTGCATCAAAAATAAATAATTATGTGTATTATAAACACGTTTTACTTTCTCGCAAAAGCAAATATTTTCTTTTACAATCGTTAAGAATGCGGGTCTTTCTACATGTACAAAACCCATCGATAAAGCAATTAAAGCTTTAAACTAATTAGCCAAACTGACTGTGTATAACATAAATTCAATTTTAAATAAAACATGTTCTTGAAATTTTAAGAGGAATAAAGAAAGGATGCGTCATCTGTACTTAGAACAACGTAAATACCTAATTAATAAAGAAACGTTTTTCTAAGAAGCCGCAGGAACATAAAAATGCGATAAAAACCTATAAACTCGATAAGAATTATTTATTATCTTTCGCATTACTACTGGATCAATCAATAACAAGGCAATTATCAATATTTTAGCTGATTTAGAAACCATTATAGATAATGTTGATAACAAAAGGAAAGATTTATGTAGACTACCAATATAATTACTAACTTTATACGTGAATCTTCGAACTTTAAATCAAAATTTGTTAGACTTCAACAAATGTCGTAAATATATAAAAGAAAACAGTGATTTGCTTATATTGAAAGCTGATAAGGAAAACTTAAGTGTAGCCATTTCAAGAACTGACTATATGCAGAATGTCCCTTTAACTTACAGAAAAATCTCTGTAGATCCGACATCACGCTTTCAAACACAAACCTTAAAATTAATATAAGAGCTAAAAAACAAAAAATTCATTACTAATGAAGAAGCTAAATTACTTAATAATTATAGCAGCTCAATTCCAAAATTATATGGTCTACCAAAAATCTATAAATTAGATAACCCAATTTGACCAACTGAAAAGTTCTCTAAATTCATCGCTGTTATTTTAGAAAAATAAACAAATCTAAACGAACACAATATAAACGACTCTTTTGAATTTTCAACCTTTATAAACAACTACCAACTTCCAAATAATTATATATTAATCAGTTTAGATGTAATTTCACTTTTCACAAACATTTCAAAAGAGTTAGTATTACAAAATATTGATAGCTTATGGTTAAACATCACTAACAATTGTAATATCACAAAATCGGTTTTCATAGAAATTATGAATTTTCTCTTTGAAACAAGTTACTTTAAATTTAATAATAAATTTTATCTTCAGATATTTGGCTGTCCAATAGGCTCCAATTTAAGTCCTATATTAGCCAAAATTGTCATGGACACATTACTAGATAATGTGATCCCTAAACTACCTTTCAGTTTACCATTACCATCCATAAAGAAATTGGTAGATGACATAATAACAGCTATTCCTAAAGATAAACTCAATGAAACCTTACAAAAAGAATACCATTTTATATTGAAATTAAAGTCGTTATTTTTATAAATATATTGCTATGATTATAAGATTATTTAAGTCATATAAGATCACAAAGGTGGAATACCTCATGTAAATATCATAAAAACCACAAAAACCAAACATTAAAACTCAAAAATGCACATAATTCATTAATTATACAAGCAAATACAAATCACCCTGTATAAAATCAATAACAAGCTACAATTAATTAAAGGAAGCTCATTCATTCCGTAATAACTTCACTAAATTCATAAAAAAAATAATTGCGGACGCAATTCAATCATCTTAAAACATTTAAAAACATTCTTAAGCTCAAAAACAAACACAAATTCAAGATATTCAAAGAAGAACAACCGTGAAATGAAATTTCCTTCAATCTAAACGCATTTGCGTAAAGAAGTTAATAAATACGTGCAATTTAAAACGTATATAAAATGCAATATTTAATAAAACCAGCATATTTAATTAAAGTAGAGGCGACGGTAATACGTGCGATTTCGAAGGTACCACATGCTAAATAACGAAATAAATTGCAAATGAATGCTAATGATGCCCTTTTAACCCTCAAGTATCACATTATATTCCCCCTATTTGAATGCATGTAAAAACTAATTTTTGTTTTTCATTTGGGTTCAAATACACCCTTAAATTCCATTACTTCCTACCTGACTATTTATACTTTTATGTTCAACTATGATTATACCTATTCTCACTTACAATTATCTATGGTTTACCATTATTATATACACCTATTATTACCAACTATTATTTACACCTATATTTACTTGACTCTCACTGTCTTTTTAATTCGCAAAGTCATTCTTCTTACATACTTTATGACATGGACTCTTAATTTCTCTCCTATCTCAATTACTATTTCAACTGTTTCACGGACAATTAAAATTAAGATATCATTGACGTACTGACTATACACTCGTTCATACGCCCCTAAATTTGCCTGCTTGGCCTTACTCAATACTATACTTGACTTAGACAAACCATACGGTACCACCTTAAAATTATAAATTTTTCCTTCTGCAAAAAATCCTGTGTACCTTCTAGAGTTTTTATGTAACGGAATCAACCAGAAAGAATTTCTCAAATCAGGTTTACTAAAAATTAGTTTACCACTTAATCTATTCAAAAGTGTGTTCATGGATGGTGGACAATGAAATTGCGGTTTAGTCCGTTGATTAATTTTTCTCGCATCTAAACACAAACGAATGCTATTATTTTTCTTACTGACAACAACCAACGGGTTCAGAAAATGTATATTCGAATATTCAATTATGCCATCACTCAACATCTTTGCTAACTCACAATTTACTTGCTCCTTATATGCTGCAGGTATCGGGTATATTTTAGAATTAAATGGTTCTGCATTGTCGACCTCTAAAACGTGCTCATAACCTAGCACTGTGCTCGCCTCCACATCTACTAATTCTAAATGTTTGTTCAAAAGTGCCTGAACTTCCTCTAATTTCTCCTCCGGACATTTAATAGTATCTAACTCATTTACTCCCCCCATCATATATTTCCATCAAATTCACACTTAACCCCACGTCATCTTCTGTGACATCATAACTATCCTTCAAGGGCAATACAATATCCCCAACCTTTATTAAACGTTTCTCCATGTATATAACCAGACTCAACTTCATCATACAATCCATCCCCAAGATACTTTTTAATTTTAGTCCAGGAACAATCACAAATTCCTGTTCACAGCTTAATGAACCTATCTCTACCTTTAACACAACAATGACATTTACTATAGCAAACCTCTTTTTGTTCGGAGCTACTAAATGACTCCTCCTAATTGGCATAATCCTATCACAAATTTCCTCCCTAATTTCTTTCACAAATTCTTCTGATGCTAAACTCGCCTCTGCTCCTGAATCGAGCAACGATCCTACCTTATAATTTAAAATTTTAACCTCTACTATCCGCAAACAAACTTTCTCAATTACTTCTGGTTCAAATTCCTCCTCAATAGTAATAAATTACCCCGGATGTTCATATTTACCTATTGTTAACTCTAGTGGTTTGTCTCCTATTGAAAATCCTGTCTCGCACGCGTCTCACTATTCGGTCGTCCCCCTTGTCCCTCTACTACTTCGGCATAAGTTCTATAAACTTCCGGTCTACCCCTAACTTCATTAGTGCCACTACCTGCACTAGGTTGCGCTCTCGAAATTTCCGGTGAACTATTTTGATGTTGCACACTCGGTCCCCGAGTTGTATTTTGTGTGCCGCTGCTACTCCGATAATAATTTCCCCTAGACTCCCTGTTATTTCTGAATTGCGGTCTGTTAAAATTTGTCCCCCGTCTATTGTAAAAATTATCTCCCCTATTTTCAAATCTCACCTAATTCACATTTCTATCACTGTATTCCCTTGGTCTCCCTGTACTTGCATCATCGTATCTCTGTAAATATTCCAAAAATGTCTCTCGTTCCGTAATGTTTTGGAGTGCCACGTGCTGTCTAACCTCTACCTCAAAATTCCATGCTAAGTATTTAATAATGCTAAATTTTCTAATCGCATTCTGCTCACAAGATCCTGCAAATTCCCCCTTATATTTCCTCATAGTCAAAGCATCCCTCACTTGTTCTTGTTTATGATCTCCCCAATAATGTTTCAAAAATGTAGCTTCAAAATCTAAATATGACTCTATGTCCTCTCCCACAAGATTGTACCATGATTCTGCATTATCCTTTAGTAAGGCCTTCGTGGTGTTCTCGCCTCTAACTTTGGGTCGCCATAATTATGCTGTGTTAATTACTGTAGGAAAAATAATATACCTTAGTTATATCCCTTATATTGGGCCCCACAGTTTTGGGTGCCATAATTATGCTGTGATACTCGCCTCCCCTTACAATTGGGTGCTATAAAATGCTGTGTTAAGCCCTGTTATTCTCTCACAGGCCCCACTCAAACACTTGTAAAAATGTAAATTTATAATTTTCTTTTGCCTCGACTAGCTGATTCAATTAAATAAAGCACTTCTATAATACATGGTATAATGATTGAATATTTACAACACTTTTAACTATCTTCTCCCCTTTTTGTATCATATACATCTGTCAAATTATTACAAAATCAAGCCAGCAAACGAGCTTTTTATTACCTTTAAAGACTTATTGAAACGTTTCAAGCGGTCTGAAACTTTTCATAGAATTTACGCAAGAAATCCCCAATTTGTCGGCTTTTACACTTTAAATTATGATCGAGATAAAACAGTTTATAAATAAATCATATCAAAAATATTTGAGATAAAACAGTTTCAAAAATAAGTCATATCAAAATCTCTAACCTGAATAATTTTCATAGGTGCTCCCAAGAATTGAAGTCGATATCCAAATCGTTATTGGTGCGTTTATTTATCATCAATTTGCTTGACCAGGCAGCATTCTCCAAAATTGTATTTTGATCGTAATGTTTCGTAATTTATGGTTCTACAGAAATCGTAACATTATTTTACTTGTAGTTTATGATTGTATTTTATATCGTAATTGAGATGGTAAATTCGGATTGACATTCAGAGAGTAATTTAAATCAATCTTCCGATCGACATTCAGATCGACGTTCAGAGCCGTCTCAGAAATACGGCATAATTTTCACAATTCTACACTTTATAATTTCACTGTTAACAAATATTTATTATTCACGTAAATATTTGCCACTTTCAATTATAGTCACTGCCCAGTTTCAAAGTATACTCCCTTGATATTCAATTCTCCAGATATTTATAAGATCGTCCCACTCTTGTTTGTGATTCGCTGGCTTCACGTGCTAGGCGAGGCAAGTATATTATCACTTGTTATGTTTGGGAAAATTTACCAATTGTATGTATTTTAATTGTGTGACGCGGTGCTTGAAGTCACGTAATTCAATTGTTATATCTTATATTTACTTCGGGAATCCCAGGAACTTCTTTGTTAGCTTTATTCTAATCTAAATTGAATAAATTTGGTATTTGTTTATTTCCCAATAAATTGGATTTTCGAACAACTGTGATTCTCTTAGATCACGTACGCTTTTAAATAAAGCATAATTTCTGCGTGCGTTTACGATAATATCTTTACACACTTTATGAATGTTTATCTAGCCACTTCATGCAGGTTTAACACTGATTTAATTTTAATGTGTTTCGTTACCTTTTTAAATTCTAATCTCTGCTAGTAGCTACATTTGGATATGTGTTTTAATTGTTTGTACTGCTATATACAGTGTGCTCGCAACTAATAATTTTTATAATAACCTATTTACTCTCCTAATATCTAAAATTTTGTGCTTGTTGCTTGGGAGTTTCCCTTGCTTATTCTACGACCCCAATGACTTAACCTATATATATATATATATATATATATATATAAAAGAAATAGAAAGAATATGCCATTCTAGCAAAGAAAGTCATAGAGTGGAGTGGGTCATAAAGGAAGGAACAAGAAACCTCAAGAACTACATTTAATAATTAATAGAAACCTGTGTTCATAAACAAAAAAAAAACCTATTGGTTCTGGTTTATCAAAAGCACTGAAACCATTGAAATTCAAGAAAGTACGTTTATAAAATGTTTATATATACCAACCAAACAAAGTAGTTCTGTCTTGAAAATTGTATACAATACATAAATACATAAACACATCAAGTCAACCAAAATTAACTGGTTTTCAGGAAACCAACATAGTATTATATTGAAGAAATTAATTATATATACAGTACTGGAATTGATGAAAGATGACCCATCGGGTGCACATCTGGGCCTCATACTTCATAGAGTCAGGTGTTTGAAAATTCTACGGCACTCGATCCATCTTCAAATAACATTGAGCAAAACCAATAGTGCCTCTTCTCCCAGTTAGTCATACCATGTGCATTGAAAGGTATCTAATTTCCCTTAAAAACTTTCTGCCGATCTAACAACCACAGGGTAGGTATTTTTCAGAACATCACCTGCTGATAAGAAAACAACAGTGCTTCCAAAACAACATGTGTCTAACCAGCTAAAAAACATCTGCAAGCAAACTTGCAGAATCATAGAATAGATGTAGGATTGATTACCTACATTTCGTATAAAAATCATAGAAAATGTAGCATAAACCCAATTAGTAATGTGATGTTAACTAGAGTCTAACGATAAGTGGTCATAAATAAACTTACAGAAATATCTTACAATCTCGTAAAACCAAATAGTTTTAATAAACAGCCCACGTTCAAAACTTATTAGGATATTCCCAAAGCAAATATTTATAGATAACCAAAACCCACACTTATACAGCTTTTTGCAAAATGCATGTGGCTAAAAATAAATACCATGTTTTAAACTTATTAGGATATCTCCGAAGCAAATGTTCTTATAAATAATAACCAGCTTTAATGCTATATCCAAACTAAAAGATTTAAAATATTTAAAATTAGCGTGGTAGTAAAATTTTTCCCTTTGCTAATAAATGAACCAAACCGTTGTTATCTCTTTCTTTGAGCTTTTAAAATCGTTCCTATCTATTTTTTCTGGCTTTTCTGATAGTAGCGTTTCTTCGAATTGAGACGTTTATTTATTGATACAAAATAATTAGCTTATTAATGACTTTTAGAAGATTTCTAGTAAATAACGTATATGATTTATGACTTTACCGAAGACTCCCGAAATCGTAGTTTGTTTAGGCAAACAAATACGGTATTTTTGTTTTGGATTAAATAATATAATTTGTTCTAGAATTAACCCGAAATATGTTTCTTTTAGAGGAAGCTATTCTTTATTACAACTCTTAAGGTGGTATTTTTTAACCAAAATAAATATTTTATTTTTATTTTAAATAATAACACAGAAATTTATCTAGTATTTTAAAAGTGTATGCGACTCGTTTCAGTCTGCAATAAGATTTGTTTTACGGTAAATGAAACGAGTTCTATCGGATATCTACACACAGATTTGAATACTTTTATTTTTAGGAGTTTAAAAAATGGGCTTTGCTTTAACACTTTATTTAAAATAGTATGTGTCCTTAAAGACTGTTACTTTACATGCGAATCTCCTTTTCTATGTTAATGGAATATGCTTATGCATGTAGATGATAAACAAATTAAATATTAGAAAATTTTTATTTTTCTCCGCTTTCTTCCCTTTTGATGGTCTTTTCATAGAATATATTGCTATGTATTTTCAGGAACAATCGAGCCCCGACGTTGGGCCGTCCAATAAAAATTGATATGACAACGCCGTACTCGGTGTCAATGAACGTTTTCTACTTAACCCCATCTCTCTGTGTTTTCCTAATCAAATTTAAATCTCACTAATTTTATTATTATGCCACGGCTAGCTTTTATTATTCTACACAGAGTGCACAACGTTACGATGATCAATTTTTTTCTCTTCTGCTCTTTATGATTACCTCTTTGTATGAATTATAAAATGAAGTCAATTAATTCCATATAATGAAAAGAAATATTATGTACAAGTTTTGAAATTATTAAAATACACCCTTCAATCAATCAATATCATAAGTCTTATTTATCCCAAAATTTATATGCTTTGCAATCAATCTAAAGTCACCAAAAACTACCCTTTTTATCAAAAAAACCTAGAACGTTCCAAACCCCTTTATAATATTACGTACTTTTAACGTATGCAATGTTTGTGCTGACTTCGTTACACTTTTACGTAAATTCAGTATTCCAAATTTAATTAGAAAAAAACATTGAACCCCTTGGTTTCCATAAATTGCTTTGTGCTCCTTTGTTTTATTTGCATTGAATCTCGCAACCCAAAATTGTACCAAAATCGTCGACGCTGCTTTAAAGTATTACATTAATCTATTTAAAATATCCCCATATTCCAATTATCATCAACTATAATATCTATCCACTCATTTGAAATATTATACCATCAATTAAAATTTTCCATGCATCTAAATTATTATACCATCCATTCAGAATTATACTACACTCGGAATTATTCTCCACCAATTAGGATTTGAATTATTAGCGTCACATTCAAAATTATTATCACGCAATCAGGACTAGGATTATCACCCTCGGATTATTATATCTATCCACTCGAAATTATTATATCTATCCACTCGGATTATTATATCTATCCATTCGAAGCCCTATTATTATATTATTAGTTTAAATAAATTACCCCAAATTCTACTCACGTTAAACGGCAACAAAACTTTTCATATTTGTAGCACTTACTTGTCACTATCTATATCATAAAACATTTAAATATTACAGGTGACTTTTTGATTCAGAGTGGCACAGCTTTGCCCTCTTGAGTTAAAACTGAACTCTCTTATCATTAGTTCTCTGTTAAATATAGGCAGATCCCACTTGCATGTGGGTTGGGTTTCCAACAAGTCTGTAGCTATCTTAAACAATAAGGTCTTTGTATGTCCTGCACTTGAAGTGGTTTTCTGATGTAATATACTTGGTGTTCCGGTTAATGGTTAATTGCTTATAGATACCTCGTTATCAGACCATACGTTGTTTTGTGTAAATATCGCGTTTTCCATATTTAACCAAAATACATGATGTAACTTCAATTTCGATTTTCGTGTATGTTTATTTATTTTACGCATCTTTGAACTGCATTTTCTTATCAAAAATGTTGATTGTTTCTACGCACTTATACAAGGCTTCGTTAAGTTTTATCTCTTATCTCCGTATTAAATTATAACTAATTAGAATTCTTTTCAATGCGTGTTTAATTACATGTACTATGCTTTCCTCTAAATACGCGTGCTTTTCCTGAAAGATATTCTCATTTGTGTTACTTAACATTAATAAAGCTCTATATACCGAGTGTTAAATACTTGTTATTTACCTAATGTATGAATTACCTATTTCTATGCTAAATATGCGTCCTATTGTTGTAAGATGTGTTCATTTGCGTCGCTTAAAACTAATTATGCTCTATATACAGGGTGTTAAATGTTTACTATTTACATAATATCCTAAAAAAGTTAATCAAAAAGTCATCAAAAATCTCCCTTATTATTTATTATGAGAAGCCGTCTGAACGTTCATTAAACTTCATGTATTGTATACGTAATTTGTAACGTGAATTATGTAATCCCCCATCTATTATATCAATATAAAACTAATACTTAAGAAGTTATTAGGAAATATGCCACAATGTCATAAAAGACAATTTGTTACAATTTATTTCAGTTTATAAACGTTCATGGAAACGGAAGCGCTACAAAGTAGCACAAGGATAAGTGACACTGCAGATGTCAGGTCACAGACGGTCGTAGGAAGTCACGTACCGAGATTACGCAAAAGTAAGCTCGCAACAAAGTATTTATGAATAGCTTTTAAGATAGCAACTATGTATCATGAATAGAATCAAGTGTAAGCAGACATTAGGTCTGCAAGTTCCCACAGAACTGTGAGGGGGTAGGGAGATTATATAAGGCCCGGGAGCTCCACTCGCAGTCAGTTCATCAAACGTTCAGCTTTTACATTGCAGTTCGTAGATAGCTCATATTGTACAATTAATTAATGTATTTCGACTTAGAATAATTTAATTCAAGATTGTAAAATTCCATTGCTCAAATCTGTTTAAATCAAATAAATTTGTTAAAGTTCAAAGAAGTCTTTTTAAAAAGGACCGCTCGAAGCCACGAACCTTAACTAGCGCAGTCGTAACGGATGTCAAAAGAGCACTAGCGAATCCAAAATCCAGGAACTGGTGGTCCTGGAATTTCAATTCTGAATTTGGCAGAACAAAACAAAAGTTAGAGGCGAAACTAGCATCGTTCAAATCCAGCAGTTGAAGGAGAAACAAGAATAGTTCAAATTCAACAAAAGAAAAATTGGAGGCGATACAAGAATAGATCAAATCCAAGAAACCAAAAGAAAAACCGAAACAAAGAAAGAAATCAATGAAAGCAACAAAGCAACTAGTGTAAGTTCATTTTCCTTTAAACCAATTGAATTTTATTTTATTATTAACAAAAACATTTGATATCTGCTAGTTTATAATTTATATATGTATATTAACTATTGTTAAAACTATTTTATGCAATTTTTTAAAAATAATCGACTTAGCAATTGCTAGAGATTATCTTCAAGCTTTTATCATTATTTTATATATTGTATACAAGAAAAATTTATAAGAACTTGAGAAACTAATTTCTGAGACAAAGAACTGAGAAAAATTAATTCTGAGAAATAAAAACTACAGACAATTAAAAAGTCGCAAAGCGCACAAGAGACTAGATCACGTTTTAACTAACGCAAGAAAATTTTTAGAAACAAAACCAAACCTTTAATTCAGCAATCTTAACTGGCGCAAGAAATTTTTAAAATTTCTAATTCAACAACTTTAACTAACGCAAGAAACAAATTTCTAATTCAACAATAAGAGAATTAACTAGCGCATAAAAATAATTTAAATACACGGAGAATAAAAAGCGAAAGCTAAAATCACGAACAATTAAAACTAAAATCCTTATAACAACGCAACTATTCAAACGCGAAACGGAATACGATTCATAAAAAGACAACGTACAAATCCATTATTAAAAACCACATTCTTATTACAAGAAATAACGAAGCGCGATTTCAAACGCAAAACCAACATTCATCTTCAAAAGTGAATAAAATCTAACCTTGGATAAATACGCATAAATCTAATTATAAATCACTGTACAAAAGCTCTTTAAATACATCGCGGAAACCTTTCAGCATTGTAAAATTAAAACAGCATAAAATTACGACCAGAAACTTTTTATAAAACTATCAACTTAAATTACTCAGGAAAGATATTAATAATTACGGTACTGAGAACGCATTCAAACGTGAAAATTTTAATGAAATATTTCAACACACAAATTGTATCATTCTCAAACACGACATTGTATAAAATCGCAACGACTACTGAATAACACCTACAGTATAATTAAAAATAACCTTACAACAGGAACTGACGCAACTAATTAACTAACAACATTGTAAGCATAGCAGACACCTTACAATCGCATAAACCAAAAAGATAATTATTACACACCTAACTAAAATCAACATAAATTAAAAATAGAGAAGTTTTAACTGACGCAACTAACGCAAAACATTCAATCACGATAAATTACCACAAAACTCACTCAGCCTATTGAAACTTCAGAAATTAAAATTAAAATCGGCAAATTAAGAGTAAACTCAACCAAACCAATACCAAGCGTAAAACCCATTAAATAACACCGAAAACTACAAAATAAATCCAAAATTTTTTCAAAAACAAAATAATTTTTTTTACTTTTTTAAAATTACCCAAATATTACCTCAGCCAAGATGACTAATGAAATGAAACTGTACTTAGAAATGATACCAAGCTTTAACGGTAATGACCAATGTTTACTTGGTAATTACATTTCAGCCTCTGAAATATTCCTAAAAACGTTTTATAAGTCAGGTGATAACGAAAGTAACACTTTGCTGATCCGTCTTATTATCAGTAAACTGACCGGAAGGCACTAACATTAATTGCAAGTCGCGTAGACGTAGACCAATGGAAAGAATACAAACGCATATTAATAGCATATTTCGGCGACCAAAAGAACCTAAAATGTTTAGTAAGAGATTTGACAAACCTTAGGATAGAACACAACCAATCCCCATACCAGTTTGGAATGTAATGCCAAGATGTAAGAAGCTTAATCTTGACAAAACCCAAAATTGAAGAAGCCGACCCAAACGTAAAACTTTTAAAAACAAAAATGTACGACGAGATGGCATTAGATACCATCTAAATGCACTACCCGAACGACTTTCAGATAAAATTAGATTTCAACATCCCCAAAACTTAGAAGAAGCAATGAACATGACAATTGAAGAAGAAAATGTATTGTACTATAGAAACCGACTATATAACCCCAACGCGAATAAAAGCTACACGCTAATGAAAACTATACAACCCGCAAGACAAATAAATCCACAACAAAAATTCAACCCGTTCAATGCACAAACAAACCAAATGCGAACCAATAATCCACATTTTAATAACTCAAACTTTAACAACCAATACAAACAATTCTCAAAACCAACATTTTACCCAAACTTTTCAAGACCCGCATATCAACCAACATTTAACTCGAACTTTTCAAAACCCGCATTTCAACCAAGATTCAACCAAAATGTAAATCAGCAAAGACCAGCATTTAACGGGAATCCTATTAGAAACTCACCAATGATAAACAATAATAATCCCAATAACTATTATAAACCTACACCAATGGATACCTCATCTGGTAACACCAGACCCAACACAAAAATAACAAACATAAGACCAAACCCTAATCAAAAACGCACTCTCACTTCAGAAGAGCTATTTCATCAAGAAGTAGAAGATTATGAAGATGACCAGAATAATAGCAATCGACCGTGTACGAATAATGAACAAAACCAATCAAACCACTATGAACGCGAAGAACCATACGAAACTTACGAGGAGGACGACGAAGAAAACGCGTGTTCAAATTTTCAAATGGACCACTTTATAAACGACCAAACTTAATAAACCTAAATAATATGAATCACCTTGTACTACCCTATATCGAAATACCCCACGCTGAATTTAAATTACTAATTGATACCGGATCTTCAAAAACATTAATAAGCCCGCGAACAGTAAAAAAACATTATCTAAACTATGTAGAAAGAGAACCCTTCAAAATTAAAACCGCCCATCAAACAACCCTGCACCAATTCGTAGCAAACACACCTTTACCAAAAACCTTTAACGTAAAGATGAAACACAAATTCTGCATATTTGAATTTAATGACAAATATGACGGACTATTAGGAATGGACCTTCTAAGAAAATTAGAAGCCAAGATAGATATTAAAAACCGATTATTAAGAACCAAATATGGACGATTCCCCATTAAATTTCAAAACACCCAAATTGACGAAAAATATACATTAGAACCCCGAACAGAAAAAAAGATAAGAATCCCCGTAAATTCAAATAATAACTTAGGAATAATAAACCACATAACTTTTCAACAAGGAGTAGAAACCCCAACCGCATTAGTAAAAATCAAAAATAATTACGCCACAACAATATTAAACTCAAATGACTACCCCGTAGAACTATCTTTAACAAACCCGATTAACGTAGAAGAAGTAAATTTTAACGAGATGGAAATAGACGAAAACTCAAACGAAAATTACAACCCCGTAGAAAACGACGAAATGTTAAGACAAAATTTGAATAATATCCGATTTAACCGCGACATAAATCACGAGGAACAAAGAGCAATACAAAAATTATGTTTCGAATACCGCGACATATTCCATTGCGAAGGAATACCCCTAACATTTACAAATACAGTTAAGCACAACATTGAGCTAACAGACAACAAACCGATATTCACCAAAGCATACAGATTACCCCAGGCAAGTCAGGAAGAAGCTGACAGACAAGTAGCCGATCTATTAGATCAAGATATCATATAACATTCCAATTCACCATGGAGCAGCCCCGTATTAATAATACCAAAGAAACTGGACGCATCAGGAAAACGAAAATACCGAATGGTAATAGATTACCGCAAATTAAACGAAAAAACGGTAGACGATAAATGTTGAGTAACAAACATTAACATTTATGAATATCACTTTAAATAGGTGTCAGTGTTTTGTTAGACACTTTTCGGAACGCACTGATGATGATATAGGTGTTACGTTAAGAATGAAGTATGGTGGTTATTGTCAACAAGGTTCCTGATTTATGTATGTAAAATATCTAAGAATATAATATCAATCAATAAAGGTATAATGAATATAATCTTTCAATTTTCTGTAGTTTAACAATAAATACCCGTTACCAAATATAACTGAAATTTTAGACAAGTTAGGCAAGTGCCAATATTTTTCGACGCTTGATGCCGAACCCCGACAAAACAAACGCTGTATTAAATTACCCCATACCCAAAACGAATAAAGAAATAAAAGGATTTTTAGGCCTTAGCGGATATTACCGAAAATTCATAAAAGGTTATGCTCAAATAACAAAGCCCCTAACCAATTGTTTAAAAAAGGGAAACAAAATTGTACATACCCCAGAATTTATAAAAGCAGTAGATAAAATCAAAAGCATTTTAACAAATCACCCCGTATTAGAATACTCAGACTTTTCGAAACCATTCATATTAACAACGGACGCATCAAATGTAGCCTTAGGCGCAGTATCAAGTCAAGGAACAGTAGGTAACGATAAACCCATCAGTTACGCATCAAGAACCCTTAACGAAACAGAGCAACGATACAGTACGATAGAGAAAGAATTGTTAGCCATAATTTGGGCAACAAAGTATTTTAGATCGTACCCATACGGACGGAAATTTTATATATACCGATCATAGACCATTAGTATGGCTATCCACACTCAAAGAACCTAACTCGAAATTACAAAGATGGAGAATCAGACTAGAAGAATATGACTATGAGATCATATACAAAAAGGGAATTTACAACAATAACGCAGACGCTTTAAGTAGAATCCAACTTAACACACTAGAAACCGAATCAGTAATAGGAAACGTAGACGTAACTCAAGGATTTCTACACTATTTTACATTTTACGGAACGCCCGAAACAATAACGTTAGACAACAGAAGCGAATTTAACAACGAAACAATTCAAAACACGTTAGAATTACACAAAATAAAAATTCACTTTATAACGGAGAACCCCCCGAATCCAACGGACTAATCGAAAGACTACATTCAACCCTATTAGAAAAGATCAGATTAATAAGAATCAATTACAAGAAAGAACACATAACTAACTTAATGCCATACGCATTAATCGCGTATAATAACACAATTCATTCAACGACAAATTTTACACCCTTAGAACTAACTCTAGGACACTCAGATTCACGCAACCCGCACGATATACATTATAACAAAGAAATCTATCAGCAATACGCTAAAGATCACAAGGAGAAACTAAAAATAACTTATGACAAAATAAAGGACAAATTAGATAACGATAAAGAACGCATTACCGCGACCCGTAATAAAAACTCAGACAAACAAATTTTCCATAGGACAAACCGTATTCGAGAAAAATTTCCAAAGTAAAAGACACAAAACGGCACCGAAGAAGCTTAGGCCCCTTTAAAATCAAACGAATATCCGACAAAAACGTAGCCGCAATAGACGACGGCAAGATAACAAAATATGTTCACCTCAAAAATTTAAGACACCCTGTACTTTCAGATGGACAATCATCACCCTTACCGTCAACCTCCACCCAGGTAGAACGGACACAAAAATTATAATTGAAGACATAAAGAACAACCCCGGTATACTACCAATAAAATTAGGCAGTATGCAGAACACTATAGATTATTGGACCTTTGCACAAAAATTCGATTTAACCGAGCTAAAAACAAAAATTTGAAATAATCAAAAATAATTATTTTCGACTAAAAGAGTCAATGGACACAACAAAATTCGGAAAAGAATACGCAATAGAAATGATGAACTACGACAGTATAACAGAAAGCATTTTGAAAAATATAGAAGACAAGTTTAATCGACTAATACCTACAGAACAAATGACGAGAAGAAAAAGAGGACTAATCAACGGATTAGGAAACATAATTAAAGCAATTACCGGAAATCTAGATAACCAAGATGCAGAACGCTATGATAACGCGATACAACAATTGATAGAAAATCAAAACGACATTAAAACCATAATTAGTAATCAAATATCGTTAACTCGATCAACGATCATCAAATTTAATGAAACCCTAAGAAAATTAGTTAGAAATCAAGATAGTATAGCTAATCGAATAGAAACCTTAGAAAATAACATGCGAACTACCATGTTAGGCATGCGAGATTTAATCCGATTCAATACGATATACAACCAGATAATATCAACCCTAACTTTAATTCAACAAATCCTAGCAACATTAGAAAACGCAGTAACCTTTGCAAAATTTAATACCCTACATTCAAGTATAGTAGAACCAATAGATTTATTAAAAGAATTATTGAGAATAAAATCTTTTATAACTAATAGTAAATTACCTTTCGATGTAATAGAATCAAACATTTTAATATTCGAAAAAATAGCCACAGTTAAAGGCTATGTAAAAAATAACGATATAACATTTTTAATAGAAATACCAATAGTAGAGATTAACAATTACAATTATTATCACTTGTTTGCTTTTCCAATGAAAATGACTAGCACATACCAAGTTATTATTCCAAAAACCAAATTCCTATCCTTAAATGAACAAAGATATGGCTATACGAACGAAAAATGTAATGAAGTCACACCCAATCAATACCTATGCCAATCATTGACAACAACAACAATTCAAGAAGACAGCCCTTGCGAAGTACAACTACTAAAATTCACCAATCATTATGAAAATTGTGAAGCCAAACCTGTACAAATTACCAATATGAAAATTCAGAAAGTAACGGAAAATAAATGGATAGCCATTTTTCCCACCGAAGTAATCGCAACAATGTATTGCAACCAAGATGAAAGTAATTTAGCATTAACCGGAAGTAAATTAATCACCCTTAAGGAAAATTGTTATTTAAAATTAAAAAATGAAATAATTAGAGTTTACCAAGATCCCGTACAAAGCAAGGAATTAGCAAATCTACCCGATTTACAAATTAAGATTACCCAAGACGAAGACGAAGAAAGAATTCAAAAACCAATGCAATTGGAACACCTGGAATTAGACAACCTAAACCACGCCATGAAACTCATGGAAGATTATAAAGAACACCTGAACGAGATCAAGACGCCCAAAGTGCACTACGATAATATTAGTGTATGGACAATTATATTGATTATATTGACTATTTTATTGATCACTTATGTAACGTACAAAATATGTATTAGATATAAGAATAATAAAGGAAACAGTTTTAGATTTAAGAAACCCAAAGAAACAAATGTACCCCTAGAAAATATGAATTTTAAATGAGATTAAACGAAAACGAATTTAATTAAAAATCAAGAAAAGGTAAAAATCCTTAATTTCTAATGTACGTTGGGAGGAGTTATGTGATCCCCCATTTGTTATACCTAAATAAAACTAATACCTAAGAAAGTTATTAGGAAATATTAGGAAATGTACAACAATGTCATAAAAGACAAATTGTTACAATTTATTACAATTATTTCAGTTCCCACGAATGGAAAAGTAGCCCAAGGATAAGTGACACTGCAGATGTCAGGTCACAGACGGTCGTAGGAAGTCACGTACCGAGATTACGCAAAATAAGCCTGCAACATTGTAATTATGAATAGCTTTTAAGATAGCAACTATGTATCATGAATAGAATCAAGTGTAAGCAGACATTAGATCTGCAAGTTCCCACAGAATTTTAAAGAGGTAGGGAGATTATAAAAGGACCGGGAGCTCCACTCGCGGTCAGTTCATCAACGTTCAGCTTTTACATTGCAGTCCGTCGGTAACTCACTTGTACAATTAAGTATTACCTATTTCGACTTAGAATAATTTAATTCAAGATTGTAAAATTCCATTGTTCAAATCTGTTTAAATAAAATAAATGTGTTAAGGACTAAAGAAGTCTTTTTAAAAAGGACCGCTCGAAGCCACGAACCTTAACTCGCATACACAAAATAAAAGGATGAGGTCTTTATTGTTCCGAAAAATCCAAGCTTGATCACATCAATAAAAAAAGTAATGTTTTAGATATACGGACTAGAAGTAAGCAATTATCGATTTGGAGGATTTGAGATGTAAATTCCTGATGGCGATACTTCCTATCGAAAGTGTGCTAGTTGCACTTTTATTTAGACACTGCTACCTCTGAAGCCGTCATCGTGATTAGTAGATGCAAGTTGCGATACTCCATGACGGAGATGCAGGCATAGGGGTAGGTGAGTAGTGTTGTGATCGCTATGTTGGTTCTTACAACGTACAATCCCAGGTATTATTTTAATTCGTCCAATTCGTACTGTATTTGATAATTTTATTGCATGCGAACAATTTAATTCTTAAAAGTTTCATAGTATAATGGACGTATTCCAACACTTAGCATATCGAGGAAAAATGTGTTATTTATATTTTGTGTTTCCTTATGTGGTATATTTCGGTATAATCCGGTTTAAATAATATAGACATACATTTAGGTGGATGCTATTTTTACATAATTGTTGACATTACTCACGAAATTCATTTCAGTAGTAAAAGATTTTTTTCTTTTTTGGCTTATTGTATACTATCACAATTTTTACTTTATGTTAATATCAGAAATTTACGTTTAAGGAGTGTTTGTAGACAATACATAAGTATACATAGTTGGTGAAGTATCCACTATAAATTGTTTAAAATTTTTGTTTTAACTCGAAGGCGAGAATGGATATTAAACGTTTCTTTTGAGGTCTTTAAACTTGTAGTAATTAGTTATCTGCCTTGGTGTTACTGAATATGCAAACTCCAAAATTTGTGTATGGTGTAAAACCCCGCCTACTCGTCGATTGGGCCCGGTCATTCTTTCCTTGTCCCTTCCGTTTACGTCTATGTACGTAGCAATTTTCCAAATTGTTCACTAAATAGCCACATAAGATATTAAGATGGATTTTAAATAAATTATTCTACATTAGTTGTTAATCTGAGGGGAAATTTATTATCGCATATACTTCTTACAGAAGATGATCACTGTCATAATTCTGCGCTGTAAAGTGTATCGGAATATTTTTGCAAATAACAAAATTTAAGTTATAGTGGAGGCTTAATAACATTAAGTTTATATAAATAAAAATTTGACTTACCGAGGAATAGGACATTATTTTTAAATAACAAAAAAACGTGTTACCAAACTATAATGATTTATCTCGATTAACAGCGTCTTCTTGTAAACGAAGCTTATCAATAAAATGACTTCTATACGAACAGCTGTTGTTCTGGCAACAAGCTAGGTAGAAATTACGTCAAACCATCTGCATCTAAGTTTTCAATCAAAGACTGCTAAATTCATTATTTCGCAATAGCACTTTATAATACAGTTATCACATAGATACAGAGTTTAAATTGTATAGTATCAAAGTTCGTTCATAGAATTAATTACAATGAAAATTATCGTAAGTTAAATCACAGCATAGATCGTATCATGAAAGTTGTGCGATAATATTTAAGATTAAATAGATATATATATATATATATATATATATATATATATATATATTAAAACTGATAGACTTTACCGACCATATTGTCCAGTTTAGGACATCATTGACGAGAACTCTGAGAAGATTATTTAAAAGAACTATGGGGAGGTTGCATTTCAACATATTAATTTGGAGAGACATGTTGTTCACATAATGTCTGTAATACAACTGACCTGTTTATGGAAAAGCCATCTATCTGTACTACGACCGTTCAACACTGCACGCGCAGCTTGATTATACCAGAAATAGTTAGTTGTCATTACTTGTATTATAGCTAAATGACGTTTTCTATTTCAATAAATAATTTTGAAGGTGACTTTTTAATGCTTTTACAATTCTAAAGAAAGGGACTAACGGATGTTAATTTAAAACATTTGGATATGCAAAGAAAATTTGTTTTCAACAAATAAAACCTAATGCTGGCTATATACATGGTGATTTACCAACAATAATCAAATTTAATGTTTTCTAAACTGCATAATTACATTAATGAAATAAAAATGCTTCATAGCCTCCTTCCAAAAGGAAAACTTAAGGTATTGTGAAAATAATATTGGCAAAACCAAAAAGTTTTTTTACCAAAGCACATTTTTGACGCTTAGCAATTCCGACAAAGCTTCAAAAAGAAAAATTAAAAATCTTTACATTTATCGAAAATACAAAACTAACCTAATAATATTCAATAATGAGATGGCAATCAATAGTAGAAACGATTTCTAAATATTAGGAGGATCAAGAGTGCGCTTCTACCTTCGTGTCCAACACGAGTTACATATCCCCCCAAATTAGACTATATATGTAATCAAATGAAATTATTAAATCTTAAGTTAGATTGTTACAATGTATAAATTGAAGGACATATTTGAAAAAGGTAAATGAAAGTTCACAAGCCAGATATGAGAACGGAAACAGACATTGTATTCCAGACACAACATGATACTGCAGGTGCAGATCACAGTAGGTTATAAGACAGCAATTATTAGAATTAAGATTACTAAAATGTAATACATTATATTGTATAAAGAAATAAGCAGACATGAGCTCTGCAGTTCCCATAAACAATGTGAGGGGCAGGAATAGCATAAATACCCTTAGGAGATCAAGATGGCCAGTCAGTCTAGAGCTTCACAACTTTAACATTGTTGGTAGTTCAGCTACTCACCGTAATTTTAGTTTATTTAAAATAGTAAAAGTCAACTTAGAATTATTTCGATCTCCACACTTTACTGCATATAACGTATTTGTAAATTAAAAAGTAATATTGTAATTTCCGTTTCAAATAAATTGATAGAAGAGTTTTTTGAGGAAGCTTTTTTAAAAAGCCGCTCCAAGAGGCCCAAAACCTATCTCACATCCAAAAATGGAGTCAAAATAGGGATGTCACAAATCAAGTCAATCAAAATCGAGTAATGTCATAATCAAGAATTCAGGATTCAAAATATATATAATCCCATACCATTACCTTATTTTAACAGCAAAACAACATAAAGAATTACTATTTTTTCAACTTGTATATACAAAAAGGGGTTTAAGATACACAAATCATTTTTAAATACGGAGAACACTTTCTATCTAAACAACAAAATCATATAAACATACTTTCATATGTTCGAAACCTAAAAAGATTTTTTGTTTATGGCAAAACAGATCAAAGGAGACTTGCCAACAAAAAATATATTATAAGTCCCACAGACTTATAACTAACAGTATTAATTTTATTTGTACCGTCATACACCATAAATAAATTTGTTCACCTTATATGAGTGACAATTGGGAATACTACAAAACATTTTGAATTAACAAAGTAATTCCAAACAAAATTTCAGCATTATTACTCTATAGAGTAAGCAACAATTACTCTAAACAATTGATTATGTAGTCAGTGGTACAATACATCAAAAGAATACTTTTTGAGTGAACACCAAAAGTACACGGGAATGGCTAAATATTTTTGATGAACAAAAGTTTTGTTTAACTCAAAACTCACCAAAAAATTATAGAGTTCACTCGGCAGGACTTCTTACAACAAAAACATACTATATGATGACTATATGTACAACATTTCTATTTATAAATAAGAAGATTCCTATACAAATAAAAAAACGAAACAACTCGTTTTAATCTAAGGATGGGTCTATCGCGTGGAAGGGCTTCAAATCTTTAACATGCCAACAACCAGCTTTTGAATCATCTTCATTTTCTAATGTGTATGCAAGATTACTAATTTTCTTTCAAACACTCAATACAAATTTTGATGCTAGCTTAGTCATAAATTTATCAGCAGCATGAGAAAGGACTTTGTTAACTCTCCATACTCTATCGCCAACTTGAAAAGAAATTTCTCTTCTCCTAAGATTGTAAATTAGCACGAACTTCTTTATAAATTTCAAACAAACTACTTTGGTCTGACACATACAAAGGTCTACTACCAGGGATGATTTCAATATCATCAAGTGACTCTAAACCACATCCATAAAATTTTTCAATAACCGGTACATGTCTTCCATAAACTAAAAATTTGGGGGTGTATCCAGTAGGTTCGTATTTCGATGAATTAATGGCATACTGAATTTTTGCTAATTCTACATCCCAAGTATCGTGTTTATTTATGTACGATTGTATAGCAGTACCAATAGTTCTATTCATGCGTTCAACAAAATTGCACTGTGGAAAATAAACAGTGTTAAACCAGATTTTTTATACATCATAAACTAATCATAATTTCTTAAAAGAGTGACTAATAAGCTGGGATCCGTTATCGCAAATAATAAATTGTGGTAAACCAAACGTAAGATAAATTTTATTTCTAAAAATTTTATTATTGCAGGAGCTATTGAATTACGAAGTGGACACAACACAGTGTATTTTGAGAACCAGTCTCCTATCACTAATGACCATTTATGACCTAGCTTTGAACGTGGAAATAAACCCATAAATCCTAAAAGAGATGCGTTTGATGCTTTCCGGGCACTGCAGACCAAACAATTTTTACAAAACCTTAAAACATTTACATGCACTCTAAGCCAATAATACAAGTCTTTAATTCAAGACAAAGTTTTTGAAAATCCAAAATGACCAGCAACAGGTGTATCGTGATAAGAGCGTACAATCGTTTCTCTTTGAGCTTTGGGAACTAGTTGTTTCCATTCTTTCTAATTCGCAGACAAGGGTAATTTAAATGGAATAAATTTATAAACTAGATTATTTTCAACCTTCCATTGAGGATAACAATTAGGTGCAAACACAATTTTATTTCTCAGAGAAATATACTACGGGTCTAAATCTTGTAAGGTAACTTCCATTATTTCTTAAGGTGTATCATTCCTCGAAACGATTAATTCGATTGAAACAGTCTGGTACGACGTTAAATTTTCCTTTGCAGTGAACCAAGTTAAAAGAATGTTGCCTAAGTCTTACAGACTATTTTGCAAGTTTACCTGTTGAATTTTGTAGCTTGCTTAAACACAGCAATGAGTAGTGATCAGTGACCACTGTAAAAATGTACCTTCGATCCAAGGGCAAAACCTTTATATTGCAAAAATGACTGCAAGACATTATCCTCCTGTAACGAAATAACTGCGTTCTGCTTTACTAAGGGTTCTACTCGCGTACGATATCACATGTTCAACATTGTCAACTTGTTAAATCAAGATGGCTCCTAGACCGGTATCACTTGCATCACACTCAACCGTAAGGGGGCAGAAACAAGAGTTGCTTAATCGATACAAAATATGACTCTGCTTCCTGATTCCAACTAATAGATTGGCCTTTTTTCTTTCCTTTAATTAATTCGTGAATTGGCAAAACTAGAGACGAAAAATCTTTAATAAACTTTCTGTACCAACTATACATTCCTAAAAATCTTTTTACTTCTGTAGTTGTACTTAGATGAGAGAAACTGACCATTGAAAAAACTTTTCAGGATCTGTTTTTAAAGAATTAGAGCAAACAATGTAACCTAAAACTTTTAATGGTTTTTTGAAAAATTGGTATTTTTCTAAATTTATAGTCAAATTAGTATCTTTTAATTTGTCTGTTACTTCTTGAAGGAGTTTAATATGTTCTTCGAACGTCGATGAGCACCAGATCATGTCATCTAGATAACAAAAACTAAAGGTTCGAAACAAAGGCCAAATATAGTATCAATTAATTGTTATAGAGTTTGTGCAGAGTTTCAAAGACCAAAAGGCACTACAACAAATCTATATTGACCACGACCTACTATACTGAAAGCTGTTTTATTTTTGATTCTTCCACAAATGATATTTGCCCAAAATGATTTCCTTAAATCCAAACTAGAAATGAAATTTACACCTCTTAACGTATTTAAAATTCTATCAACATTTGGAAGTGGATAGCTATCATGAGTGGTTACATCATTTAGTGATCGACCATCAAAACAGAATTTATATTCATCACTATTTTTTTCCTTCGCTAAAAGGACTGGAAATGACCTTGGGCTTTGATTAGTTATGCAACACCTAGACGTAACATATCATCAAGTTCTAGATTTAAAATGTTACTCATGTATGGAGACATTACATTAGATTTTTTGCGAATTGGGGTTGCATTACCACTAATAATTTCCATTTGTATTTTATCGATGCATCCTAACCTTATTACGTTTATCTTGTATATTTTGCCTTCCTACAATAAGCACTCTTGTCAATAATTTCATCTAAACCCATTTGCTGCGAATTTGAAAGGTTACTCTATAATTTAAATAGTCGGTACCTTGTTTTCGGTGTCCGGTGGCTTGCTACACATTACGATAGCGTACAATTAATTCTTATACTGCAACGACCAAAAGACTCGTTGAAATAGTGTATTACACTAAATGATAAAGCTTGGGTCGAGTTTTTAATCTCCTTTTTGGTATGTTGTGATACGCGAGAATTGAATTATGAATTCTTGTTACTAAAAACGAATTGATTACTCGATTCTTGCTATATGCGGCAAGATTACTCGTCGTTACCTTGTTATTTTGTTTTGTCATCTTCAAAATTTCGTGCGCACACTGTGCGGTAAGTATTTGCGGGTTTTAAAAAAAAGTACTTTTCGGTGTCAATAAATTAATTTTTACCTGTACTTATTATAGCTCCTTTCGCTGGATCAAATTATCCAAGGCCTAGATTGATAAGGCGTTTGCCGCTTCTTTTTTGGAGAGAAGACACGAGTTGCGTGATCCCAAGTCCATCTGCTCCGTCCTGCTCTGGGGGAGGGTGCGATTAATACTACACCGTGGACATGTGGGTGAGGCTGTTCCCTATTCTTTTATATGGGTCCTAAACTTTGTACTTTTGGAATGATTGTCTTTGTGTGAGAGGATATTTATTATTAATATTGTAATATGTGATGACTTCTTTATTGGGGTAGTTAAGTTTATGCTTACGACAGTATTGAATATTAATATTGTATTTACTGTGACCAGTTTATATATTTAATTGTATATTTAATTGTAGATTTACCATGATGATCTAGAGCTGTTGGTTTTAGTGTTGTAATGTTGCATTTTTTGTTTGGTAATTAATATAGAGGAGTAACCTAAAACTGCAGCTCACCATTTGAAAAATGATTTCTTTTGGGTTTTTTTTGCTGAGATATATATTTAGTAATGATTTGACTTTTGTGTTGTTTGGTTAAACAACACTGTTACGTCTCTCAAAATGTCACTTCAATTAATTATAGTTAGTAGAAAGCCTTGTTAATTTCTTTTCTTTATTTCAGGCCTTTCCTTTATTTTTCTTTATATTTGTAAGACCCCGACTACTCGCCAACTGAGTCCGAGCATTCCTTTCATTGTTCTGCCAGCTACGTCAATGTACATAGCATAAATTTTGACACCCTGGCATGGGGCTCCGATTCCTTTTGGGTAACGTTTGCTCCAATTTTGTTTTGGGTAACTTTTACTCCGATTTTGTTTTGTTTAACTTTGGCTCCAATTTTGTTTTATTTGACTTTTGTATGGCTTAATCTTTGCTCCGACTTTTGTTACTACTGCCTAATATCCGACATTACCCGCATTTCTCGGCCTGAAGTTTTTTTCTTCCCTTACCTTCGAACTGGTATTTATTTCTTTTCTTTATTTCTCGTGTGGGTTCGATCTTCTTCAATTTTAGTTTGGTTTTCTTCCTTGATCGCTAAATATCATTGGTTGGCTAATTTCAGATTATTGTTTTCGCCAATAATTCTAGTTCGTTGAAAACTCTGGCGACCTATTCCTATTCCTAATTTCAATTTTGTTGTTTCGCTCCTATTGGTGTTCCCGATGTTTATCCGTCGAATATGTTTTAAATTGTCCTGTATTCGCAATAATTTTTTTTCTTGAGCTTTTATCGAGTTACGGTTAGCCTTTACTTAGTTACTTTCTCCCAATTTCTTTTTTAATTCTTATTCAAAATGACATCACAGCTATGTCAACGTACGTAGCAACCTATTTTCACTACTACTGATGTCATTATAAGAATCTATTGCAGCTTGAGCTTTACATCTTTGAACAAACGATAAATCATTAATGCTACATAAACTATCACGTTGGTTGATTGGGGTTGAAGACCAACCAATACTCAAAAGGTTATTATTCATATCATCAGAAACATACCAAGTATCGTCTTTCAAGTTTGCAATTATACCAAACAATTTTGGAAAACCAATACCAAAAATAAAATTTTGAGGAAGGGAAGGAACAACTAGTACATTAAGAATACGACAGCGGTTGCCAATTTTAATTGGTAAATCTATAGCACCTCCAACTTTTTTATTTGAGTCATCAACCGGTGCTATGTTTCTATGGTCCGAACAAAAGATTTTTATTTGTAACTCTTCTAATAAGGGAAGTGCTAGGGAACCAATCGCCTGAATCTAATAAACTATAAACATTATTGCCTAAAACTTCTACTGTAATATAAGGTATATTATCCGAGGGCTTCTTTCCAAATAAAATGTGTTTTACTTTTGGTAGATGAAGAATGAAAATTTTTAATAGTACATAACCAATTACACCAATCACTTTTATCAAATAAAGAATTTTTACTAGTCTTTGTATCCTTAATAGTAGAAAAGAAAGAACGTCGGCTAATACTTTTCTGTCTGTTTACTCAATTTTTGAACGTTTAACACAATTGGGCTGAGTAACACCTTTGTTTCCACAACCATAACAAAATAATTTTTTAGCAAATCTATAATTTCTATGAATATGTCCATATCGCGAATAATTCCAACAAATGTATCTTACAACTTTTGAAAATTTCGATGAATCTCTAAATTCAGCATTAGTAGAGCTATTTAAAACTTGTAATTAAAGTGTAAAATAACTATTCCTAAATGTGCATGTGGGGATAGAAAAATATTGAATTTTATTATGAACCTTATACGAAGAAGATGTTTTTTATCACTAAGATTTGTCTCAAGTTTATTGGGTGGATCAACGATTACTTTGGAATTTAAAGATAATGCACTTCTAAACTTTTACATAATTTTATTAGGGTTTTCATGTCTGGAATAACAGATAGAGCTAAATGTGAGATAAACTCTGGTAGTAAAATTTTTTTGTTAATCTAACTTTAGTTGTTTCGGCAGAAGCATTTGGTAACTGATTAAATAAATTTTCTAAATGAGCAATAAATAAAACTACTAATTCACCTTTTTTTGTATTCGATTTTTAATAGCATCCCAGACATAGTCTTCTGAATGAGAGAAAAGAAAATTTTCTTTCAATCTACTTACTAATGAAGACCAGTTTGTTAAAGAATTCCTTACACTACGGTACCACATAAGACTATTTTTATCGAACAAATCAACTGCAGAATTAAATAAGTGTTAATCCGTAACCTTGCATGAATTTGCTAATTTGTTAACTCTTTCTAAAAATGTATATAATTGATCAGAATTTCCTGAAAATTTTATACCCCATGTATCGATAGATACGGGTTGCAAAACATAAGCAACAGTATGAGATGGTATATCAACAACAATAGGAGATATTATTGACATATCTTTTTTTCTATCTTTTCATCTTTATTATTTTATCATATAATTCAACTTCTAACATTAAAATAGTAGCTAGAGTTTCATTTTTAATTTTAGATGCTTCTTTTAGATTTTCTATGAAAGTGTCATTCTTTTAACACGCTCACTAAGATGATTTAAAGGAGTCGAACTTTTTTGTGAATGTAGAGTCAAGTAGGATTTTCATCAAATTCTAATAAATTATTTTTTATCGACTAGATAAATGTATTTATTTCTAAACATTCATCGTCATAATTTTCTGGATACTTAAAGAGATCAATTAGACAACCGGGCTTAATAGTTTCCTTTGCTAACAATCTTACTAACATTTTTCTTTTCTCGTGAATTTCTCTATTACTGACAATACCTTTACTCTTAACTCATAATTTAACGTGTCTTTATGTATATATACTACATGAAAATTTTTTGCCATTTTGAAATATTATTTCTATACTTGAAAAATGAGATATAAAATCTTTTTAAAACCAATTAGAAATTGGGAACAAATTCGAACAATAGTGTCTACAATTCTTGCTTCACGAATCGGGTGTCAGTGAAATTATGTCGGGTCTCATGTTTGCAGTAATACAACTTTATCGGACTCTACGTTTGAAGTGTAAGTGTAGCTTTGTCACTTCCACGTTGGGCGCCAGTGTAATATTTTCTTCAATAGATGTTAGCAGATGGGGTAACTATACTAAAGATATTGATTGTGGTTCAGCTATTTTTCCAAACGTCTAATTTGTTTTTACTGCTTTGGGTAAAACAGCAAGGACAAAATACTAACACCAAAGTCGCTGTTCAAGAAGTTAATTGGGGTGAGGTGAGGTAAGAACAGAACCACCTAAATTCTCTCAGAAGCTAACCAAAGATGTTGTTTTATCCGTACTAACCATAAGTACTTCTGGAGACTTTCGAACCAACTCTGAACTCTAACTTCAGCGAAATGATATTAACAGGGTTTTTTTTATAAATACGGAAATGTCAGGCACTACTAAACTCAAAGATTTGACATAAGCAAGACAGCATCACTAAAGAGTGTAGGAACTTTAGTAACGATTATACGCACATAAAGCACACACGCTAAGATTATTAAGTTTATGCAATATTATCTATGAAAGAAAAAGTAACTATATATTAAATATATAACAGATCGTCGATTGCATCTGGGTAAGAATTATATGTTTATATCAATTCATAATATTGTAAGGGAACTTAAACTGATCCATATGCACCACTTATTTTCATAGTCTATTAAGTTTATTAAAGTATATCAAATTTAATCATAGAATTACTTCCTAAATAATTTGTTACAATAGTAATTTAATAAAAGGGCTGAAGAAAGTAATATATGTATATCTATTAAACTAAATATTATACTTTTCATGTTACAGATATTTACAATTTCTAAAATAAAGTTTCATATGTTATCGTAGCTGAGGATGGAATTTATATCAAGTTGTAATATTATATAAGAATAACAATTGTTGTATTTAATGAATTTTTGTATCATATTCAGATTTGTGTACGATGTACATATAATCATGAATGGATCTTAAAAGATGTTAAATATTTCTCATTGCTTTTAATTTTCCAAATTGTTCACTAAATAGTCACATAAGATATTAAGATAGATTTTAAATAAATTATTCTACATTAGTTTTTTAATCTGAGGGGAGATTTATTATCGCATATACTTCTTACAGAATTTGATCACTGTCATAATTCTGTGCTGTAAAGCGTATTCGAATATTTTTGCAAATAACAAAATTTAAATTATAGTGGACACTTAATAAATAACATTAAAATGCCGAATAAGGAACTATATATAAATAAAAATTTGACTTACCGAGGAATACAACATTAATTTTAAATAACAAAAAACATGCTACCAAACTATAACGATTTATCTAGATTAACAGTGTCTCCTTGTGAACGAAGCTTATCAACAACATAGCTTCTATAGAAACAGCTTTTGTTCTGCCAACAAGTTAGGTAGAAATTACGTCAAACCATCTGAATCAAAGTTTTCAATCAAAGACTGCTAAATCCATTATTTCGCAATAGCATTTTATAATACAGTTATCCCAAAAATACAATTTTTAAATTATATATAATCAAAAATCGTTCATAGAATTAATTACAATGAAAATTATTGTAAGTTAAATCACAGCATAAATGGTATCATGAAAGTTGTGCTATAATATTTAAGATTAATTAGATTTATATTAAAACTGATAGATTTTACAAGCCATATTGTCCAGTTTACAACATCAGTGACAAGGACTCTGAGAGGATTATTTTAATGACCTATGCGAAGGTTGCATTTCAACATATTAATTTGGGGAGACATGTTGTTCACATTAATGGCTGTAATACGACTGACCTGTTTACGGGAAAGCCATCTATCTGTAGTACGAGCGTTCAACACTGTACGTGCAGCTTGATTATACCAGAAATAGCTAGTTATCATTACGTGTATTATAGCTAAATGACGTTTTCTATTTCAATAAATAATTTTGAAGATGACTTTTTAGTGCTTTTACTATTATAAAGAAAAGAACTAACAGATGTTAATTTGGAACATTTGGATATGCAAACAAAATTTGTTTTCAACAAATAAAATGTAATGCTGGCTGTTTAGATTTGTACAAATTCCGCTATTCATAAATTCAAATTGTGCCGCTTAATTTTCAAGTAGTGGTAACCTTGCAAAACAGTATCGATTTTTACCTGTTTAAATGCATGGTTTTCGGTTTCTCTCCCCTCTCAAGAGAACACTTCCGATTGAACGCTAATCAAGTGCGGTTGTAAAGATGTAACCTAAGTTGTTTTGTCTACGTAAAAATGTATAGTGTATATAATTCGCCATTCTAAGTTACCAATTCATTGTTGTTTGTTTATATGAAGATTCGTTATGTTCAATATATTACAATTTCGCAAGAACACATTTTCTTATTTTGCAGAACGAACCAGCAAGCATTTTTCTTGGGTACGAAATATCGGTTTATTTGTAATAGCCCTATGATAGTATCCTCCACTGGCTGTATACATGGTAATATACCAACAATCATCAAATTTAATGTTTTCTAAACTGCATAATTACATTAATGAAATAAAATGCTTCAATTTTAGGATTATTTCGATTACGCATTATGATATAAATACTAAAATATACACACGGCTTCCTTTATAATATAAAAATGCAATTCAATGGAAACTTTATTTTTCCAGAAAATATACAAACGTAGTTTCTGCTTAGAACCTTAACTTAGAAGCTAAATGCATTATTAACATAATAAACTGCATTGTACTAAAAACATTTGTAAAGCTGTAATAATAGTAGTAGTAAATAAAAAAATATGGAACGTAATACCTGTATAACGTACAAAGTATACGATCTTACCAAAATACAGTTATTATTTTGACAAAACATACTTATTCTGAACATAAACTTTAATTTTTAGTCAATCTATTATCTAATGTTCAACAATTTTTTTTGTTCATTAGTCCAAGGAACCAGTTGTCCCTTTTTCTTTGTGTAATTTTTATTGTGTTCGTTTTCATTGTTGGCTTTAACTATCTGTTGGTATATTTGAAACTTTACTATTAACTTTTTATTTGTACGTATTTCTTTACACTCTTTGGTTTGGTCTTCTTCTAAGTTTATAGAGTCTTTTAAGCTCACTTCTATATTTTCATTAAATAGAGTGGTGTCAATTTCATCATGATTTGTCACTTTCTGTTATGACTGGTTCGTTCCCCAAGTCAAAGTTAATTTCGTCCAATGTTTCTGCTTTAAATTGCATAACTTTTCCATCTTTCATTAACATAAGTAGTTTTGATATCCTAGCCGTTTAATATATATCGCCGGGCAAACCATAAGATTGCCCGTGAATACCAATTCTGTATCCATGAATGTGGCCAATCGCTTAAGGTCATTTTGAGCAAGAGTTGCCATATGTTTCCTCAGCCTAGTGCACGCTAAAGCATTAAGATTTTTTGCACTTTTATTTCAATTGTATAGCATCACTATTTTAAAGTGTAAACTGTGATCAATATTTTTCTATTTATTACATTTTCAAGAACTTATATCTCAAAATTTACTTTAGCTAAATTCCTATAGTTTTCCTTTTAATTTTCTGCATGACTGATAAATGACTAATATTTTTATTGCCTCCCTAATAGAAATGTTTAATGTTTTTAGTCCAGCTCCCGGTTTTTGGATTTTGTATTTTGGGTATATCCGTAACCCATACTTAAGCTCAAGTCATGGGTTCCTGCTGTTGTTTGATCCTCTACACCACACTCATCTGCCCTTCACCTGGAAATTCCAAATCGTATTTTAACTATTTTGTGTGGCTACCATAGTATGTCGGTTGAGTCATCACCTAGATCTCCAAACAACATGCTTAAGGTAAATATTAGAAAAGTACCAATCATTATAAAAATGACAGCTTTGCTAGTTTACATTACGTTTTATTTATTTATAGATACTGGATGTGGCACTACATACGAACTATTCGCTGGTATTTAAATTCTTAACAAAGTATATGTAGAAAGATTTGTGCTATATCTTTGAAAAAATATGTGTCATATCAAACTTGGTGTTTTATAAATGAAGCACCCTGTTTTTCATGCATATGTGAATTATAAATTAAAAAACAATGCATGTTTCTTAAAATGCCCATATTTCTATGTATGATTGTTTTGAGATAAATCAATTTTAAGCTAATTTCATAATATACGCCAAAATAAAATAACTGTAAATTTAATAAGAATAAACAAATTCGTCTTTGACCAACTGATTAAGAACTTTTGTTCATATGCATCACTGTAATGATTTGATAAATTAATTATATTGCTGCGAGATTAAGTTAATTAAGAAGCTATCATCATAATTTTTAAGGATAATACCTGTACTCATAGCGACTATGTCAAAGTAAATTATTGTGCAAACTTTTACAAATTTTATTGTAGCTGCGAGTGTTGAAGTATAATCAGCTTGAAAATAAAGAACTGTTATCGCAAATAGAGTTTTCGTTACATTTGTGTCAACTGGTGGTATTTTAGTACAGATAATAACTTTAGAACGATTTCTATTTGCATTCCAAAAACTGATAGTCAACAGAAAATGGATAAGCGAAATCTTTCTTTTTTGAAGGAGTTTAAGTCAAAGAGCTTGGCTTAAAATTTCCGAACCTTACAAGAACATCTAAGGAAACACGACCAAAACTCTGCAAGCCTAAAGAAACAAGACTAAAACTCTGTAAGCCTGGCACCAAAATTAGAAGAGAAATTACAGGAAAATACCGCAAGCCTCGCAGAAAACAGTACAATCACCAGAGCACTCAGTGCCGGTGATATAACCAGAATCTAAGAATGTCGGAGAACGCGAACTGACGTCAAGGTTCACTATAAAACCACCCACATTTGATAGGAAGTCACCTTGACAGACATATTTTAAACAGTTCGAGGCTGCCGCGAAAGCTAATGCTGGAACGATGGTAAAAGGGCAACCGCGTTAATTGTCACGTTATGGGGCGAGTTCTTGAATAATCTGCAGGTCATACCAGATCATGACCAAAAAAGCCATGGGGCCTTAACATCAAGGCTAGAAATAAAGTATGACGACTCTCTGCAACATGTGTATCACGCTCAAGTGAAGAAACGTTACCAAAAGGATAACAAGAATTTGCAAGTGTTTAAAGCAGATATTGCTTGCTTGGTGAGACAAGCCTACCCAACAGCACCAGATAGCTTCCTAAAATAACTGGCAGTACAGACCTTTGTTGACGGGATACGTAACGAAGAGATCCAGTATGCAATACGGCTGGCTCGGCCAAAGACCTTAGATGATACGCTAGCTGATTCTTTGGAATTTGAAGCAGCAAAGCGAACTTGCATCATAGTAGTGGCAAATGCAAGATGTTTCGTATAGGAGCAGTACTCAGAAAACATGGAGAAGGTGATTCGACGGGTAGTTCGTGAACAGCAACCAAAGAGGAAGGGATCCAGATGCTGAAATTGTGGCGAGTTTGAGCATATACAGTCCAAATATAAGCAGCCCAAGAGGGAGGTAGAAAAGCCGAAAACTAAAGGGGTTCGAACGAAGGGACAACAGTAATCTGGACGAATTCTGCACAGGAGACGTTCATTGACATCGCACGATCTAAGCATGAACACATTATTTACATATGTGAACAGTTCAGTGGCAAGATTGTGAAGTTCTTGGTTGATACTAGAGTAACTAGGACAATTGCTAATCCGAATGAAGTGCAAGACAGTGGTTTAGTATCCACACGGTACATCTTCGAACTGTGACTGATGAGGAAGTTCAAGCACACGGAGTGCTAGATGTAAAAATCAGAGTTGGGAACAAAATATTTGACCACCAGGCCGTAATTACGAACACCACCAAAGACGTTATCTTGGGAATATATATCTTAAAGGGATACGAATCCCATGTAGATATGAAAAAGAGGATGTCTTGAGAGTAGGGAACGAGGAAGTGTCGTTTTGCAAAACAGACGTGTCTGTGCGAGTTTGTTTTGACGGACAAGGTTATTCTACCTGAAGGAGAGAAAATGTTGTACTGGGACGCTTGGATGGTGTTCTCAGGAAAGATTTTGTGCTCGCTATTAAACCGATTAGTGACGAATTTCTTGGAGATGATGTGCTTTTGGGGAAGACTTGACGAAAGTGACGGATGGTGTACCTGTTAGAATCTTAATCGCCAATGACTTCTAACATGTTAAAAAAGAATTCAATGATTATACAAAACAGTTTAAAAATTTTTTATTTATGTACACCATTTGGTGTACATATGGTGTACATAAATAAAAAATTTTAAACTGTTTTGTATAATCCTAGCAAGATATGGTTTGACATTATTGAAATCAAATGATTGTGTAGGCAATTTAATTATTGGTAATCTTATATTTGAGGTAAGAAACTGTTTGTATCAAACAAAAATATGATTATATATAAAAATAGTTTGGTTAGTTATGTAATTCTACTTTCAGATATGAACATCCATTGAAAAAGGCTAATATATTCAGCCGAAACGTTTGGAGTATAATAAAAAATAAATCATCCTATTGAATATTTACATAGTTAATTAGACCTTAATACCCAAGAAAAAATTTAAATTCTTATATTAGGTCAAAAATATCATCAATTATATATATATATATATATATATATATATATATATCGATATGATAACGCCGTACTCGGTGTAATGACGTTTTTACTTAACGCCACCGCTCTGTGTTCTCACTTCAAATTTTACTAATTTTATTATTATTATGCCACGGCTAGCCCTTTTTAATCTACACAGAGTGCACAACGTTACGATGATCAATTTTTCTCTTTTCACCCCTTTATAATTATTTGTTTGAATTGATAAAACGAAGTCAATTAATTTCATATAATGAAAAAAAATATTATTTACAATATTTGAAATTCTTTAAATACACTCCTCAATCAATCAATATCATATGTATCATTTATCCCAAAATTTATATACTTTGAATTCAATCTAAAGTCACCGAAAACTACACCCTCTTTACAAAAAAATGTGGAACGTTCTAGACCTCCTTATGATATATTACGTAAGTTTAACGTATGCAAATGTTTCTTGTTGACTTCATTACAAGTTTTGTATAAATTGAATAATTTCAGTATTAAAAATTAAATTGAAAAATATCATAAAATTAAATTATTATTATTATTATTATTATTAAAGGTCTTTATTGTCTTAAATTGATTTACACAGTATACATATAAACTAAAGCAAATTGTAAAACTTAAAACAAGAAACAAAAACCAAAAATAATGTATACAAAAAAAGGGAAAAGAGAAGAAAAAAAAATTAAATTAATACAAAAAACACATTTCATATAAGTAATAGCTTATAGAGTTACAGTGCAAACTATAAAAGCAAAAGATGTCTCTCAAAGAAGCTTTTGATACATTAATTTTTTAAATCTTATAATGCCTACCCGATTTAATTTCATCCACTATTGAATTATACAATTTTGTTATATTGTAGGTATACGAACGTTTAAATAGCTCAGTATGGTGAAATGGAGGTGTCAACGTTCCTTTATGTCGAATATTGATATTATGAACGTCTGTTCAAAAGGTAATCTTATCATACAGATATTGTGGAGCTTTATTGATTATGATTGAATGAAATAGAGATGCAGCATGCAGATTTCGTCTTGCAGACATCGTTAGCCACTTAGATTAAGCTCTTTTACAATTAATACGATCATACTTTCTCAAGCCATAAATCAATCTAATACAGGAGTTTTGCAATTTCTGAATTCTATTAATATCAACAGATGTTAAGCACGGACCATATACTACATCAGCATAATCTACACACGATAAGACCAATGACTTGCATAGAATTGTTTTTGTCGATGCATTTAGTATATCACGATTATTAAACAAAACTTTCAAGTTGCCATACGCCACCTTTAAACGACTAGTTATATACTGAGTAAATCTTAAATTCGTATCAATGGTTAATCCCAATAGTTTAACAGTATCTACTTTTGGCAACAACTCTCCTTCAATAAATAGATCTAGATTTTTTGAGGCAAAATGTCTATCACTTGCATTACCAAATATAACAAACGCAGATTTACTTGAATTGAGTTTTAAACAATGATTGTTACAATATTTCACTATATTCATTAAATCCAAGTTTATAGCGGCAGCAGCTTGTTTTATTTCATCAACGAAGAATTGCAGATATATTACAATATCATCAGTATACATGTGCAATTGAGATGAAAGAAGAGAATATTCAACACAGTGAGTATACAGTATGAACAGTAAAGATCCCAAAATGGAACCTTGTGGTACACCAGAGGCTACCATTCGAAAACGTGACGTTGCCCCTTCAACTCTAACAGCCTGCTTTCTAAAACTCAGATAGTTTTTGATCAAATTACAGCTCTCAGGAAGCAAACCAATATAGAGCATAATAGCAACAAGAATTACATGACTTACGGTGTCAAACGCTTTACTGAAGTCTAGTAGAACTAGACACGTTATTTTTTTATTATCGCAAGCCCGAATTATATCATCAGTAATATTTAACATTGCTGTTGTACAACTGTGATTTGGTCTAAAGTCTGACTGCATAAGTGGTAGTACATTATAAGTCTGTAAATATTCACGAAGTTGTATATCTAGGACTTTTTCTAAAATTTTTGAAAACGTGGGAAGAATGCTTATTGGCCTTAAATCTGACAAAGTTTTGGGACTGGAATTTTTTGGTATAGGCGTAACGTAAGCTATTTTCATTTTTCCAGAACAATTGATTTAAGAATACACTGGTTTATAATATGGGTTATGTATGGCAGAAGAAAGGGAATGCAGAGTTTGATCGTTAGTATATTTATCCCATCCAAACCTGTTAAAGTACTCTTTAAAATAGATCTGACCTATGATCTGTTGTTCGTGTTGTGGATCAACACCCCCCCTTGTTGTCTTCAATCGTCTACCAATGCTCTCGTGCTACTTTATATGTGTCTGCAAATCCTTTGAATCTCTTCCCTTATATGCTTTCGACGCAGCTTAGAATTGTACCAGAAATTACCAAAATCCGATTAGAATTGTCCCCTTTGAGTCCACTTGGAATTAGAATTTTTATTTACCAGAAATTTGAAATATTATTGTCGTCAACGACTTGAAGTATTATAGTCGACACAGACTTGAAATATTATTGCGACGCTAATTTGAAATATTATATCGACCCAGATTTGAAGTATTATTATCGCCGCATACTTGAAATATCGTCTACGCAGACTTGAATTATTATTGTCGACCCAGATTTGAAGCCCTATTATTATAAATATTTAATTTAAATCAATTACCCAAATTCTACTCACGTTTTCTATAAAAAAAACGGCAAAAACTCTTCGTAATTGTTGCACTATTATCACTGTAACATAAACTTAATATTCTATTATACTTTATTTATTTTACGCGTGGATTTTTGGTTAGCAATGTCGCAGCTTCGACGTGCATTAGTTGTGAACTGACCCGTCTTATCACAGAATGGGTGTTAAATAGCATTTTCCCACTACATGTGGGCTGGGTTTTCAATCAGTTCTGCAGATTATCTCAACCAATCAGGCCCTGTCTTCAACATTCTCTGCATTTAGAAGTGGTTTCTGATGTAACTTATTCGGATTTCCATGTAATGGTGTTTATGTGCTATTAATACTTTGTTATTTTTGCAATACGTTGTTTTGTGTAGATATCGGCTTTTTGGATAATTGTACAAAATAAATGATGTAACTCTAATGCTGTTTTCGTTCATGTGTGTTTATGCATCTTTGAAACTGCGTTTCTTATCAAAGCGCTTATTGTTCAAGCGTACTTGCATAAAGCTTTGTTCGGTTTTATCTACTCTATTGCGTATCTGTTTTATAAATTGATTAGACACTTCTCAACGTATGTTTAATTACATGTATGATTATTTCTCTTCTGAATACGCGTTCTATTGTTAAAAGATATTCTTACTGGCATTACTTAAAATTAATAACGGTCTATATACAGAGTGTTAAATGCTTGCTATTTACATAATGTATGAATTACCTATTTTTCTGCTGCATACGCGTTCTATTGTTGTAAGATATGCTTACTTGCATCATTTAAAGTTAATTACGGTCTATATACAGGGTGTTAAATGCTTGCTATTTACATAATGTACGAATTACTTAATTTTCTGCTAAATAAATGCAGTTTTCTGTATCCTATTGCTATTAATTGTTACTACACGACCCTTGCTACTCAATACACCCCTAAACAACTCTTTATCACGACAATATATATATATATGTGTGTGTGCGTGCGCGCGTGCGTGCGTGCGTGTATGCGTACGTGCGTGCGTGGGTGTGTGTGTGTGTGGATAGTAATATTTTTTTATTCGTTTGTTACCAATACCTTAATTATTGTCTGGTTCTGTACTTTGTTTTGTATTTCTACACTTTACTGTCGGGCTGTAACTTCATTGGTTTCGTTTTGATTGACCCCTCAATCTTCGACTGTGTTAACGCGACCTTCTCCTTCCTTCCGTTTCTTCTTCTGTTCTTGACCTTTTCTTTATGGCCTGCTAAAGTTATAACCAGTTTGGGTGCTTTATTCTATGCTTACAAAAACACACATAGAAGGTTCGCGGCTTCTAAATTAGGTAACATGAACATTAATTGCTATTTATAGGCAATCCTAAACAAATTGGGCAAAATGTATTGTAAAAGTTTTGTATGGTCACTAAAAATGTACCCTCAGGTATTTGAAGATGTTACATTAATACTAAAATGTTTAATTGTGCTAAGTTTTTGCACTATTTGTACCTTTTGAACAAAATTTTGTACTTAAAAAGTACACAGACTATTAAACTTACAAGTTGTGAGGACTGTTGTGTATCGTCAAACAAAAGTGTTATTTCTTAATATTTGGCAAGCTAGATATCAATATATATAAAAACAAAAAGTTTTTCGTTCTCAAATGTTGAAGTACAAAACCAATAAAATACATTTTAGCTGTTATCGTTAGCAATTGATTTCAAACAGCACTTGATATACTAATCCCCAACCTTTCAACTTCCCGGTCATCATATTCGCACAATAAATACGATATCTCTTGCATAGACCTTGAATTTAATCTAATTCTCACTGTTGTGACAGATGAAAACTGAGAAACGTGATATCTAAACCATTTTTAACAACATTTACAATGCTTAGTTCTAAGCAAATCCCGTAATGCATTTCAACTTCCGTTGTTTTTGTAAAAACTTTTTTACTTTTTAAGAAATGGTATGTAGATAGCCTTTTAAGACAAATAATTTCAATTATCACTCAAAATGAAGCATGTTTACACAGCTTAATTCATAGAATAAGCAAAACTAATATGATGTAAAAAATTCCATTTATGAATATAAACGGTTTTAATTCCGACGAAATTCACACAAGAACTGTACAGAAAGCATATACACTTAACTAACTTGTTGACTACGAGATATGCGAAAATGCTGACAACGTTGTTGGATCTTTGGTTGATATCATAGTTGGCTGTATATGAAAGGAGTATATACGTCGGAAGCTAAAGTGTACAATATAAAAGCACGCAGTGAAGATGGAAAAGTAAAAGTAGATATTATTGTAACGATAATTTTTAAACTCCCTAAGCAGTTTAATATCATGCATGTATATTGAAACACTAGCAGTATTTCTGGCAGACGCTGTAAGTGTTACTTGTAAAAGGACGCGCTATTAATACTGGGATGTAAATATATTACATATATTTACATCCCAGTAATAATAGCGAGCGATATATATATATATATATATATATATATATATATATATATATATATATTACTCATATTTAGACCAGGGTAGAAAATTAAATAATCACATCAAATAATTTTAATCACCGTGTATAATGAATATTATTAGATAATACGCGTTATTAAAACACCGTGGAGAATAAAAATTCATTCGTTTCAGTAAAAATAAGAGATTTAAATCATGTACAAGACGCTTTATATCAAAAGAAACAGTATTAACAAGCTCTACGTGTAATGTATTTATTCCGAGGAAAGAAACAAATGGAAATTACGTGCAAAATTTATATTAATTAACCTTATTTTAAGTAACCGGTATTAAACAAAGTGTACACATAATAATTAATATTTAATTTGTATTCGCTAAAATGAAAGGATAGAAGTCAATTTTAATTGGAGTTAATTAAACCATTATTAATAATAAGCATAAAAGTCTGTGAAAATCCAAGATTAAAATACCACGGAATAAGGCTCTGAGAATTAATAGTATGTTTGAACACCTGCGTAGTTTAAAAAGCTCATTCGGCGAAAATTTTGTAGATAACAAATGGTTTCAAAGAATCTTGGAGAAACCATCGCATAATAGTTACGAGAAATGCTAAAGGTGGGTTATTTCACACTCCACATGGACTAAAATAATCGATAATAAAGAATATCAATTTGCATCAATAAGAACAGGTTAGATAGAGACAGATAATATGCACAAGACCGAGACACATATAGTAAAAGGCGTGAGTAGAGCAACGTCATAGGGTTGCGATTGGTTGAAAGTAAAAGGCAAAATTTGAGAGGTAAAAATAACATTTCGGTATAAAATTTAATTAGTTATTCTCGGACATGTTTGCGTGCCGTGTGAGAATTTCTGAGATTTAACTGGGACGACTGCAAAATTCGTAAAAATCGCATGCCGAGCTGCGGACTGGGAACCTAGCATGCGAAATTCTTTAGAATTGTCCGTTTTGGGGAACAGACCGACAGACAGGCTAACCGCTAAATATACCGAGGTGAATATAAACCAGCTCTCTTACATCCGCGACTTGATTCAATACGTTAAACAGTGCATTTTAGTTTGATAGAATAATTTAAAGTTTGTTCGTATATTTTGGTGATTTAAAACAGTTTGTTATTTACGTGCTAACATGAATGTACTTGAGTGCACTTAGATACAAGGTAATACAATTTAGTATCACTGTACCAATTAGTAAAATTTACAACGACAAATGAATACACCATTAGTAGGCAGTTTTGGCGTATATTGGTGAAAGAAGTATGAATTTCTTTGCTATTTTTCGGGGGTGTTAATGATTAAATGGTTCATAAATGTGTCTGGATCCACAAAACAAGGGTCAGATATACACAGATGAGTTCTGGAAAAGCCCAGAAACAACTTTAAATAAATGGTGATGGAGAAAATTTGAAAAGCGTTGAGAATCAGAAGCTGTAAATATAACCCAGTTGGAATGGTGTGATTAACAAAAGGGACGATGTACATTGAAGCTACGAGTGCAGTAACCTTCAGGTAATTTATACTATTTTGTTTGAACTTTGATATTTTTGTGTGTGTTGAATTACTTTATAATTGATTTACTTTAAATGGACATTAGTGAAATTGTACTAACCATAAAATTTTAATGTTAAGGTGAAATTTGCTTGTTTAGGTAGAAAGGGGTATTTAGTATTGATGTTCTGGATTATGATGAAAATTTGGGTATGTCTTTGAGCTCAATTAGACGAACCTGGTTAATTAACGTAAAGGGTGGTAGATGCTCCCTTTGTACTCAGACTCCGGTCTGCATATATTGTTATATTAATTAGTAGGCATCCAACAAGGACTTTAATTCAGGATGCACATTTAAATGATAATAAATGTAATCTTGAAAATTTCTGATACTGAAATTTATGCCAAAATTTAATTTTGAAATTTTAATGTATTGTGAATATTGATGTAAATAGAGTTAACGTTCGTGTTTGTGGTAGGAATGTGTTTGTTTTTTTTATGAATGAGGATGAAAGTTATCTAGGGGAGCAGCCGAGGCGATTAACAGAAGAAAGTCAATGGACCAACACAGTTAAAGTAATGAATAGCTTTTCGTAGGATTCACAGCATTCTGGACATCCAATCCGTAGGGGCTCGATTCGAAAAGCGGAGTACCCGGATTTTGGTGGTATCACAGCAATATATATATATATATATATATATATATATAATAAGATGATAACTTAGACTTTATAAGTATTTATCAACTTACCTTGTGTAAAAAACTACTTATAATATTTATATATATATATATATATATAAATATATATATATATATATATATTGCTATGATAAGGGGTTGTTTAGGGGTGTATTGAGTAGCAAGGGTCGTGTAGTAACTGTAAATAGCAATAGGAATCAGAAGACTGCATTTATTTAGCAGAAAATTAAGTAATTCGTACATTATGTAAATAGAAAGCATTTAACACCCTGTATATAGACCATAATTAATTTTAAGTAATGCCAGTAAGCATATCTTCCAATAATAGAACGCGTATTCAGCAGAGAAATAATCGTACATGTAATTAAACTACGTTGGGAAGTGTTTGGCAAGTTTATAAAACAAATACGCAGAAGAGTAGATAAAACCTAACAAAGCTTCATGCAATTACGCTGAAACGATAAACGCTTTGATAAGAAAACGCAGTTTCAGAGATAAATAAATACATGAACGAAAACAGCATTAGAGTTACATCATTCATTTTTGTACAATTATCCGAAAGCATTATCTATACAAAACAATAGACGTAAGTTGAAAGTCTGGCCACGATAACAAATAATAAGGTATCAGAGATCGCAAATAAACACCATGGCACGGAAATCCCAAAAAGTTTCATCAGAAAACAGCTTAAAAATACATGGAATATTAAAGACAAACCTGGTTGGTTGAAACAATCTGTAAAACTGCTTGGAAACCCAATTCAAAGGTAGTAAGAAAAGCTATTTAACACCCACCGGTGATAAGGCAGCTCAGTTTCCACTTGAAGCAGGTTGAATTCACATCACTTTTAACCAGAAATCTACGCGTCAAATAAATAAAGTTTATAATATAGTGAAAATAGTGCTGCGTGAACATTGTGTTAAAAATATATGAAAAGTTTTTGCCGTTTTTTTCAGAAAACGTGAGTAGAAATTGGTTAATCAATTTAAATTAAATATTTATAATCATATAGGATTTCCAACCCACGTCGAAATACAATTCTAATCCACGTCGAAATATAATTCTAATCCACGTCGAAAATACTTATGGTCCTAATCTGCGTCAAAAAACAATTCAAATTCTAATCTGCGAATATAAGAAACTTTAATTCTAATTCTGGACTATTTCTGGTATAATTGCTAATCCACGTCGAAAACAATTTTAATTATGGGACACTTCTGAGTATGGAACAATTCTGGTTCAATTCTGGGACAATTCAATTATAATACGCTGTTAATTTATAATCCGAAGTCTGGAGTTTCAAGTGGTATTTAATGGAAGAGATTCAAAGCAGAGAAATATAGAACAAGCACGATGTGATTTTGGAACAAGGTTCAACATAAGGAGTACAAAGTAGAGCATTGGTTTCGATTGAAGATAATGAGGGGGTGTTGATCCACAACACGAAACAAATCAGGTCAGATCTACCTAATTATAAGAAACATTTTCTAATCTAAATTTTAACATTGAATATATTAATTTTCTCACTAATTTGTAAAGAGTCAACCAGGGGCATTGAGTACGTTAAAGCTTACGTAATAATCACAAGAAGGTCTCGAACGTTCCAAATTTTTTTGAAAAGATGTTTTTGGTGACTTTATTTTAAATCAAAACAATATAAATTTTGGAATAAATAATCCATACAATATTAATTGATTGAAGGGTGTATTCAAAGAATTTCTAAAATTGTGAAGTGTAAATATTATTTCCTTTCATTATATAAATATTAATTGACTTCGTCTTATCAATTCAAATAGGTAATCAGAAAGGGGTAAAAAGGAAATTGATCATTGTAACGTTGTACACTCTGTAAATTAAATAGGGCTAGCCATGGCATAATAATAAAAGTAAAAGATTAGAGTAATACAGAGAGGTGGCGTTCAGTAAGACGTTCATTACATCGAGTACGGCGTTATCATATCAATATATATATATATATATATATATATATATATATATATATATATTACTGTGTAACCTTATAAGAATCGCCTCAGCGCCTGAATTGGGCGTCAAAATTATGCCGTGGATGTCGGGTAAAATGCTTACCAACCATAAATTATTTTCGAAATTTTTATAAAATTTTCATATTCGACAATAAACAAATTTTCAAAAATTAACTAATTCAAAAAAATTATCCTTACCCGTTTTCCTCTCTTGCTCGGTTGAATGGCCTTCTTCAACTGCTTCCGGCTAGCTCATTCGGATCTCCTCTTGGGTATATAGATTCACTCGCATATTCTCAATCATACACACACACTAGCAATAAAACCTCAAATACAACCAACATACAAGCTTTTATTTATAACTATTTACAAATGAAATGCAATATAGTTCATATTCCATTAATCACGTTACACTTCAGAAAAACCTTATTTTATAATGTCCAGTATTTTATTTTAAAATAAAATAAACACATAAATTGTACCCGGAGTAAATGGTCCTTGAATAATACCTTCTCTAAAATTCCTTCTTTATAATTTATTCATTGATTTTACTCTAACTAAACTCTGGGGTAGGGTGAACTCAGAATAACCCAGCTAATTATGCATTTGCATACTTTTAAAACAAATAACAAAGCAAAGCCATGTACTCTTCACAAAAATTTCACGTTCTAATGGAACGTTTAAAAGCTTTATAGACACCTTCAACTTTTTAGTTAAATACCATAATAAAGTTTTTACACATATTAAGTTCAATACGTAAATAATACACACTACCTTGAAATTTCACTCTCATACTGTCTCCCAATATTCACAGTTTATAAAGTCACAATTCAAATCGTTACCTGGAATTTTATAGTAGATCTCTGCTCTGAGGATGATGCCATCTATTTCTTCTATCCGTTCTGCAGGTCGTTTCTAGCTGTTACTAGAAAAACTCCATCTAAATTGAACTGCAACCGCGGCCTCCCCGGTGTAACCAAATTCCATTTAAAATTATTTCTTCATTAATTAGATGCTTCAAACCACGTTACTTAATGTCCCGCCACAAGTTGATTATAATTATAAATGATATCTATTAAAATGTAATTTCGGCACACTTAACCGCGTATTTAATCAAGAGACTACCACCATGTAAAAAATTTAACTGATTTAGTAATACTTACAACTCGTGATACTGAGATATGTTGTTTGGAGCGATCGAAAACTTAAGGGCCTTCACCACGTTCTCTAAAAGCATTTATACACTCCGAATGTAACCTCTCCCTACCTGCTTAACGCGAAATCCCCTGTTAACACCACACATTCTCGCAATTTTGCACTCAACTCCACTTTCAAATCTGCAAATTTCAATACCTCGTTATAAAATTTCAAGAATATCACGCTCCACTATCCTCGTGCTTGTTTCAAATCAAACTAACATATCGACCAATCGTAGACCTCGTGACGTTTCACAAATCTCTCCTATCCTATTAGTGTCTCTTATTTATGCGTTTTCTCTGTCCCTTTCTACCCTGGTCTGAGTGGTACAAAATCGATATTCTTGACTATCTGCTGTCTAAACACACGTGGACTGGCGACGTGACTTTACCTATCCCCTGTTTAGTATTTCATGCTAAAACATTCACCCGTTTCCAATATACGTAGAATCTGCATGTTTATCTACTCAAATTTATTAGAACTTGACATTTAAAAGTTTGCAGGTGTTCGATCGTAACAAACGTTTTAAATACAATTCTCCGAGCTTCGTTCCATGGTATTTCAACTCTCCTGATATATCCGTTTGTTTAGCAACGCGTTTCACCTTGGGTTTTTACAGGCTTTTATGCTTATTATATATCAATAATTGTTCAATTAATTCCAATTAAATTAATAAATGCATGGCATTGACTTCTACCATTTAATTCTTTGCAAAGCTATTAAATTTTTAATTATTATTTGTACAATTTGATTAATACCCATTACTTAAAATTGAATTAATTAATATAAATTTCGCACGTAATTTCTGTTTGTTCCTTTATACAGGGTGTTTTGAAATTGTTTCGTTTATCTTTATTTTTAACCCTTTACAACCACTATAATATATATATATATATATATATATATATATATATATACGAGGCTTGTTCAATTGCACCCATCTTTGGTTCACGAAATGTTTATTGACAGCTAAATTACAAATAATTACCACTACGATTAAGGCACATATCCCATTGTTTCGTCAATCTATGTATACCCTGCTTAAAGAAATCTTGTGGCTGCTGCTCGAAGAATTCTTTCATGGCGTTTTGTACTTCTTCATCCGACTGAAAACGGTTACCTTTTAACACTTTTTTCAGTGGCCCAAAGATGTGAAAATCGCAAAGCGATAAATTGGGACTATAGGGTGGATGCTCTAATATACTCCATTTCTTTTGCAGTAGATTTTCTTTCACTACGTTAGCAACATGAGGTCGATCATTGTTGTGAAGCAGAATGACACCACGTGAAAGCTTCCTGAACGTTTTCGTCTTATTGCTTGAGGGACCTTGTTCAAAGTTTCATTATACAGGTTTGCGTTGATATGCACCCTAGGTTCTATAAATTCTATTAACAAGAGTCCTTCATGGTCGAAAAAATGACTGCACGCTGATCACATTTGGTCGGATTGTTAACAACAAATGTCATTTCAAAGCCACAATACTGTGCGTTTACCAATTATGCCACCGAGACCAATGACTATAATTGAGAAATTTACAAATCTAAATCGTGTACAGAACTATATATAAACCTAACATTCAATTACGTTTAGCATTTTTGTCAATCATATCTGACATTGTCAAGTTTTTTTGATTTATGTCAGATATAGACAGAAAGCAACGCTCAAAATTACGGCTATAAGCCAAGTATTAAATATATAAATATTTTAGGTAGTTTTTTTACAATTAATAAGAAGAAATAATAACTTAGACTTTTATGCAAAGCCCAAATGATCATTTCAAATCGAACTAGTAATTGAAAGAAGGAAAATATAAGGTCCTGGACAGGATTTGAATCTGCATCTCAGTCTTGCTGGGACTGTGCGTTTGCCAATTACGCCACCGAGACCAATGACTATAATTGGGAAATTTACAAATCTAAATCGTATACAGAACTATACATAAACCTAACTCTCAATTACGTTTAGCATTTTTGTCAATCGTAATTGGTAAACGCACAGTCCCGGCAAGACTGAGATGCAGGTTCAAATCCTGTCCAAGACCTTATATTTTCCTTCTTTCACTTACTAGCTCGATTTGAAATGATCATTTGGCTTTGCATAAAAGTCTAAGTTATTATTTCATTTTATTAATTGTAATACGTTAGTACTTATCAACTTCCCTTGTGTAAAAAAACTACCTAAAATATTTATATATTTAATACTTGGATTATAGCCGTAATTTTGGGCGTTGCTTCCTGTCTATATCTGACATAAGTCAAAAAAACTTGACAATGTCAGATGTGATTAACAAAAATGCTAAATGTAATTGAAATTTAGGTTTATGTATAGTTCTGTGCACGATTTAGATTTGTAAATTTCCCAATTATAGTCATCGGTCTCGGTGGCGTAACTGGTAAACGCACAGTCCCGGCAAGAATAACATGTAGGTTCAAATCCTGTCCAAGACCTTATATTTTCCGTCTTTCAGTTACTAGCTCGATTTGAAATGATCATTTGGGCTTTGCATAAAAGTCTAAGTTATTATTTCATCTTATTAACTGTAATACGTTAGTATTTATCAACTTACCTTGTGTAAAAAACTGCCTAATATATATTGCTATGATAAAAGGGTTATTTAGGAGTATATTGAGTCATGGTGGTCGCGCAATACAAGAAAATAGTACTAGGAATTAGAAAACTGCATTTGATTAGCATAAAACATACGTAATTCGCATATTATGCAAAGAGCAAACATTTAACACCCTATATAAGGACCACAATTGACTTTACTCAATGCCAGTAAGCATGTCCTTCAATAATATAAACATATTCAGCAGAGAAATAATTATACACGCAATTAAACTAGTTTTAAATCAAGAAGCGTTCATAAATAGATACGCAATGGAATAAAGCAAAAGCTAGTAAATCATCACGCAATATCTATTAAAATTAAGCATGCGATAATGAAAGAAGATAGTAAAGCGCTCTGATAAGAAACGTATATTTCAAAAGAAATGAGTTTTAAACACAAGATATAAACAGAAATATGTTATTTTACGTCATTTACGCTACGTGATTTTATTCATAAAATTCGTTCGATTCCCAAAAGCTTTATCTACACCAACAAGAGCCATAAGCTAAATTAAAGGCCAAGGTAAATTAAAATTTCCAGTAATAATACCAAAACAAGCGGTCAAAAATCGACAAATAATAGAAATATTAGGAGAATACGTGATCACTGAATCGTTCCATCAAAAATAAACTTGTAAAATCCACAGAAATACCCAAAACAACCTGCGGTTGGCTGCAAACTTTGAACGACAGTTCCGATAAACCAATGAATTTTAGATAGGGATAAGCTATATAACGCTCAGAGTTTGATAAGAGTCTTATTCTCAATTAGAACGACGTAGAAGCTGCATCACTGTTACTCAAAAATTTACGCGTCGAATTAATATTTAAATTAAATAATTAAAATTTGTAAAAAGTGGTGTTATACAATATTTTAAAATAAATTATAGTGAAAATAAATGAAAAAGGTTTCGCCGTTTGCTGGAAAACGTGAGTAGAAATTTTATTAATTAATTTAGGTTAAATATTTATAATGTAGGGCTCTAAGTCAAGCAAGCAAACTCTCAGTTACCTCTAAGTCGAGACAAACAAACTCTAAGTTACCTCTAAGTTGCGTCTAAGTTACGTCTAAGTTACGACAAGAAAATTCTAAGTTGCACCAAGCAAACTCCAAGTTTATCTAAATAAAGCACGCAGTAAATTCTGAAAACAAACTAATAATACTGAATGAAAATTATTGGTTGAAATTCACGGGAAGGAGCACAAAGCAGAGCATTGTTTTAAAAGAAGCTACTCGATTGAAGGTAATCAAGGAGTGTTAATCCACAACACGTAACAACAGATCAAAAAGAAAAACAAAGGGCACGCCAGGAAAACTACAGGTGATACAACTTCCTCAATTTTGTTTTGCCGTGGTCACCATATGACTTTCGCTTCGTAAACTCGTATTATTTTAGATATTGTGTTAGTGCTCTTTGTATTAGGTTTAATTTTATCTGTTTTTTAAATTTTACTGTAGTTACTTTACTTATTTGACATTGCAATCTTTTAATTGTGTTAAGGTACTTAAAATTTTTTTTATTATAATTTCACCGCTTGTTATGGAATCACTTATTTTTAGATTAGTTTATGTGAATCTTTTTACGTCATAGTAAGTATGTAAGTCGAATAGCTACACTGTGTCAAGTTTGTATGCTAACATTTGTTAAATTTCAGTCTTTGAAGAAGGCATAATTGTTCATGCCGAAACGTTGAATATAGTTACAAATTGACGCTGTAATTTTTATTTGTACAAACGTGTATCCCAAGATTCTATACAACTTTATTTCATTATTATATATATATATATATATATATATATATATAGTGAATAAGATGAAACAATAACTTAAACTTTTATGCAAAGCCCAAATAATCGTTTCAAATCAAGCTAGCAATTGAAAGATGGAAAATATAAGGTCTTGGACAGGACTTGAACTTGTATCCTGGTTTTGCCGGAACCATGCGTTTACCAATTACGCCACCGAGACCGATGACGACAATTGAGAAATTTACAAATTTAAATCGTATACACAACTATACATAAACCTAACTTTCAATTACGTTTGGCATTTTTGTCAATCATTTTGTCGCTTCCTTTCTATAACTGACATAAGTCAAAAACTTGACAATGTCAGATATGATTGACAAAAATGCCAAACGTAATTGAAAGTTAGGTTTATGTATAGTTGTGCACACGATTTAAATTTGTAAATTTCCCAATTGTCGTCATCGGTCTTGGTGGCGTAATTGGTAAACGCATAGTTCCGGCAAAACCAGGATACAGGTTCAAGTCCTGTCCAAGACCTTATATTTTCCATCTTTCAATTGCTAGCCCGATTTGAAATGATCATTTAGGCTTTGCATAAAAGTCTAAGTTATTATTTCATCTTATTCACTGTAATACGATAGTATTTATCAACTTACCTTGTGTAATTAACTATCTAATATATATATATATATATATATATATATATATATATTGCTTTGATATAGGTCCCACGATTGGGCGTACCATAAATTTGCTATGATATGCCCTATTTTAGCATTATCAAGCCCCAATGTTATGAAATGTTAAATTAGGATTTTTACCCAGACTATCTTACTGAATAAATCTTATTGAATTAAATAAAGCAATTCTAGAACACACAATATAATAATTGATAATATTTACAACACTCAAAATTTTCCTTTTTGTACAAAATATCTACATATACTAGATTTACGCCTTTCTGAAAGCCAGCAAAAATATCTTTTAATTATATTCAGAGACCTACGAACGTTCCAAGATACCTATTCCATTTTCACATTATTTCAGTGACCTTTTTGATGACTCTTACAAATATACAATGCATAGCAAATATTAAATTGAAACAATCTTTCAATAATACAGGGTTCTGGAGTTCCATCCTAGTCTATGACCTGCATCCCTTTGCTGTATTCGCTTTGCTTATTGGTGTGCCGGCCCCATATAAGAATCGCTTCCAATTAAAATCGTATCAAATTACAGTACATCCAAAATTAAAACGTCCCAAATCGGAATATGTTCAAATTAGAATATCTCCATTTTTAAAATATCACCAAAATTAGAATATGTCCAAAATTAAAGCCGTCTCAAATTAAAGGTCCCAAATTAAAGTCCGCAAATTAAAGGTTCCAAATTACAGCCATGTTTCGTTAATATTAGAAATGAATTTAATTAAGTTGTTTAACTTACGTCTATCTATAGAACGGCTTATATTTCATTACACAAATTCTCGCACTTTTAAAACTGATTTGTTTTGATATTTACTTCACTAGTTACGTGAGTTTTCAACACTTTGAACATAGTTGTTGCTTAGTTAAATGTAGACAAAATGTCGTTCTGTTACTATCGTATATATAAACCCTTCCTCCATTGTTTTCATTGGCGTGTTTTCAATCTAGGCTGATACGTTTGCATTATTTAGCATAACTCGGAATTTTTACAAATTACTTAGTTTAAATCTTCGATGAATGCTCTGTTCGTCACGTCCGTATTCGGCATGTTGCAGTATTATTCGAGGATTTCCAACTTTTGGCTTTTAATTTACTCACGTATTTGATGTTTGTTAATTTATCATATAATTGAACCACCTGGTGTTTATTTGTTTCCACAGAATATTGGTTTTCCGAGCAAATGTGTTCTATTCTAGTCACATAACGATTTTCTAATAATGAATTATTTAGGATAAGTTTACGTTGATATTTTCGACGCAATCGTTAAATATTTGCAATGCCAATTTATCTATGCTTCCCGGTAATTTAATTTTGATGCAATTTATTTAGGTTTAAAATCTTATCCTTACCTGTAAACTATACTTAGACATATTTATGTTCTCAGCATTTAATCCCGTGTATTTTATATACAGTGTCCTCTTAATTGACATTATGTAGAATGACCAATTTACTCCTATAATTTCTGTAATTATTTGCTTTTCTTAAAGTTGAAGTTGTTTATATTTATTCTACGACCCCTATGACTTACCCTACCCTTAAACTACCCTATTATCATAGCAATATATATATATATATACATATATTATAGTGGTTTTAAAAGATCAAAAATAAATATAAACAAAGCAATTTCAAAACACCCTGTATAAAGGAACAACCAGAATTTACGTGCGAAGGTTATATTAGTTAGTTCATTTTTAAGTATCAGGTATTAACGAAATTATACAAATAATGATAAGTATTTAGTAGGTTTGCAAAGAAATTAAATGGTAGAAGCCAATGCCATTAATTTATTAATTAAATTGAATTTAATTGAACCATTATTGATGTATAATATGCATAAAAGTGTAGCTAACAGACAAATATATCGGTGGGATTAAAATACGCTAAAATACAACTCCGAGAAATGTATTTAAAACGTTCTTTACGATTGAACACCTGCGTAGTTTGGAAATGTCAAGCTTCCCATTATTTTTGTAGATAGCAAACGGTTACAGAGAATATCGGGTAAACCGTCGCTTATATTCTCTGGAAATGCTAATGAGCGGTTAGTTAAATCACGTAGTAAGTCCACGTGTGGTAGACAGCGCACAAACAAGAATATCGATTTTCTACCACTCAAGCAAGGTTAGAAGGAGACGTAGAAAACGCATAAGCATGAGACAACGGTAGTATAGGAAGGATTTGAGAAACGTCAGTGGGTCTACGATTAGTCGATATGTTAGTTTGACTTGATATAAACACGAGAATATTGTAGCGTAATTTTCTGAAAATATTGTAACGACGCACTGAAATTCGCGGTCTTGGAAGTCGGGTTGAGTGCAAAATTGTGGGAGTGTGTTGTTGTGAGCAGGAGGTTTCGAATAAACGTGGCCAGGAGGTGGCAGTCTAAAGATATAAATAGTTTACGAGAACATCATTAAAGCCTTTATTATTTCGATCGTCCCAAACGACGTATGAAAGTTAACATGAGTTGTAAGTATTATAAAATCATTTAAAGTATATTGCATAGTGGTAGCCTCTTAATTAGTACGCGGTTAGTGTGCCGAGATTACAATTTTAATTGCGGTATCACCTATAATTTTTAACCAATTCGTGTCGGGACTTTAAGTTACGTAGATTACGGTAAATATTTGTGAAAGACGTATAATTGAAATGGAATTTGGAATTTGGTTGCACCGTGAAGGCAGCGTTAGCAGTTCAACTTAGATAGAGTTCGTCTAGTAACAGCTAGAAACGGCCTGCAGATCAGATAGAAGAAATACCTACCATCATCTACAGAGCGGAGATCTTCTAGAAATTTCCAGGTAACGATTTGAAATTGTGATTCCTATAAACTGTAAATATTGGGTGACGTATGAGAGTGTTTTTCAAGGTAGTGTGGATTATTTACGTATTGAACATAATACGTGTAAATAACTTTATTATGGTATTCAACTAGAAATTTGAAGGTGTCTATAATGCTTTTAAACGCTCCATCAGAACGTAAAATTTTTGTGAAGAGTACATGGCTTTGTTTTTTTTTGGTGCAAAGTAGAAGAACATACATTATGCATAATTAGCTGGGTTATCATGAGCTCACCCTACCCCAGAGTTTACTTAGATTAAAAAAATAAATAAATAAATTATAAAGAAGGAATTTTAGAGAAGGTATTATTCAAGGCCCATTTACTCCAGGTACATTTTATGTGTTTGATGATTTTAAAATAAAATACAGGACATTACTAAATAAAATTTACTGAAGTTTAACGTGAACAATGAAATATGGACAATATTGAATTTCTTTTGTAAATAGTAATAAATAAAAGATTGTATGTTTGTTGTATTTTGTGGTTTTATTGGGAGTGTGCGTGAATGATAGAATATGAGAGTGAATATAGATATCCAAAAGGAGGTCCAAATGAGCTAGCCGGAAGCAGTTGAAGAAGGCCATTCAACCGAGGAAAAGAGGAAAACGGGTAAGAAATATTTTTTTTGTATTATTTAATTTTGAATTTTCGAGTTTTGAAAATATTTTTGTTGGTGAGGATTTTACCCGAGTTCCACGGCAATCTTATAGCGACCCAAAAGTGAGGCTCGAATTCCAAGTAGAATTTTAGTGATTTTATTCAAGGAAACTGGCGATCTAAGAGAGAGAGTTTCAGTTTTTTTGTATAAATTTAAGAGTATTTTAGTGTGTGTGAGAGTGATTTAAACGTATGCAAAGAAAGGAGTGGTTAAGGAGTCAAGGAGTGGAAATTGGAAGTGACGATAGTGACTTGTGTGAGAAAAATACGAAAATGGAACAAGCAGGAGGTAGTAGGGATCAGTCGAAGACGGAATCGGGAGAAGCTGAAAATGAATTAATTTTGAGAATGCTAGAGAGGATGAATGAAGAATCTAACAGAACATTAGAGGAAATGAGATTATGTAGGGAAGAATCAAATCGGAAATTTGAAGATATTAGAGAAAACAAAAAGTTTAAGCAAATTAGTCTGAAAATCGATAATTCGCCGAAAGAATTTTCAGAGTTTAAAAATAGTTTGACGGTAAAGATGGGGGAAGTTGAAAATAGGGTTGATAAAAATGAGCGTGATATTAGAGGTTTAAATTTGGAAATGGGACAATTAAGGACTGATGTAAGGAATTTCTGTAAGGACGAGATTAATGCAAAAATGACTGAGGTAACGGACTCATGTAAGGATCAGTTAGGTCGGGTAGAGAGACAAGTGACCGGGATTAAGCATAATGTAACGACTTTAATGGGGGATGGTCCAAGGTTTCTAACAGGTAATGTTTCTTTAGAGCAGCAAATGAAATTTTATGGAGATAGTAGAGTTAACCCGCAAATATTTATTAATAACGTTAGAGGGTTAATAAATAACGTATACGATGAACAGGCAAAATTAAATATTGTAAAAGCTTTACTAAAAGACCATGCAGAAGCTTGGTATAATTTAATAGGACAGGAAATTGACACCTACACGGACTTTGAAGACAGATTTTTAAAGCATTATTGGAGTGACCACAAACAAGACCAGGTACGAGACGACTTAATCACGGGGAAATTTAAGGGAGAGTTTTCAGGAAGTAGAGAACAATATGCTATATGAAAGTATAGCATAGCAAAGCAACTGAACCCACCACTGACGGACTGACAAATTATAAAATATTTATCGCGACACTTTGAGGTAGAGGTAAGACAACACGTTGCACTACAGAACATAGTGGACAGAGGAATGTTTTTGGAATACCTGAAGAGGTACGATGACGTAAGTAGTGGACGACCTCGAGAACATAGGGAAAGACAGATCAACACGGTTAGGTTCGACAACAGACGGGACAACTACGCTAGACGGGGGAATAGTTATGGATACCAGCGACAGAATTGGGAACAGCGACGGCCATATTTTAGAAGTAACAGTTTAGGAAGGGGGCCTGCACAGAGACCGGGACCTACAAGACAAAACAGTTCACCGGACATAAGGAGGACTGCTAATACCAACACAGAACGAGTGGAAACGCCTAGGACATACGCTGAGGTGACAGCTAGACCAGGACCGAGTAGGGAAAACAGACTTGGACAGGATTTTTAAAGACGGCCAAACCACTAGACATCACTGTGTACAAGTATGAACATCCTAGGGAATTTTTGAATATTGAATAAGAAATTGGGCCAGAAATAGTAGAAAAATTTTGTTTGCCCATAATAGAAATTAAAATTTTTGAGAAAAATTTAGAGCATTATTAGATTCAGAAGCTGAGGCGAGTTTGGTATCGGAGGAATTCGTCAATGAAATTAAAAATAAAGTGTGTGATAGGATAATGCCAATAAAAAGAAGTCACCTGGTTGCGCCAAATAAAAAACGATTTGCTGTTGTGAATAGCGTAGTTATTTTGAAAATAGAATTAGGTTCAGTAAGCTGTGAACAAGAATTTATAATTGTACCTGGGTTAAAGTTTAAAGGGATATTAGGGGTCGATTGCATGATGAAGTTAGGGGTTATAATAGATATGGAGAGGAAAATAGTTAGGATTGGGGATAGGATATTGCCCTGGAAGGCAAGTTATGATGTCACAGAAGATGACATGGGGTTATGTATAAATAGTATAGAGGGAGATGATGAAGAAATGAGAGAGATCGACTCAGGGGAATATAGTGAGGAAAAGTTAGATGAGGTACAAGTAATTGTGAAAGAAGAAGCTGAACAAGTAGAGGTAGAGTCAGGCGCAGAATTAATAGTGGATAAAAAGTCAGAGTTAAAAGGGTTAAAAGTAAAGACAGCATTATGTGACACACAAGTAGTGAATATGGGCATAAGGGAATTAAGAGGCAAAGATAATTTTGGTAATTTGAATTTGAATTTAAAAGATTTTTGTGAATTGAATATTGTACATGAAGGGTCTAGAAGACATGAAAAGTTTTGTATAGAGGGGAAAGATAAAGATGTTGAAGTGGTATCGTTTGGCTTGTCCACAGAAAAGGAAAGTATAATAAATGAGAAACAGAAAAGTGTAGGCACTGAAGAAGAAGAAATATTTAAAAGTCAGGATAATAGGGATAAGTTTATTTTAGGTGAAGTAACAAAGATGATAAGTATAGAAATATGAGGAGAAATAGGGATGAAGAGTATTAGGATAGTTAGAAGAAAGACTTGGAGGGTCAAGAAGAGAGTTAGATTTAAATAACTTGATGAACAAAAGATAGAGATAGATGAATTTTAGTATAAATGTAGAAGATAGAGATAGCGATAGGTATATAGAAAAATAGAAAGTAGAGATAGGTGTATAATAGAGAAAATTTAGATAGATAGGGATAGAAATAGATGTATATAGAAGATTAGAAGTAAGGGTTTATAGAAAATAAGATTAGGTATAAAATAAATATGGGAGATAGTTAGAGATAGGTATAGAATTAGGTATGTATAGTTAGGATAAGAATAGATAGTGATAATAGGAGAGGTGAACAGTTATAAAGATTAAAGATAAAGAGAAGAGTACAAAAAGAGCAGTGGCGTAACTACACCCCTGCCAGCCCCCGCTATGCGGGGGGGCCCCAAGTGCAAGAAGGCCCAAACGATAATAAACTCAACTTATTCATCTTCAACGTATTTGGCAGGTAAGAAACAGTCAAGAAAATATTGCAGATAATTCAGAAACCGCAGGTTAACGAACGTTTTCTTGATGTTACTACTAGGAACTGCTGAAATACAAAAAATAATAATTAAGATAAATACTGAACACCACCTGCAGCCTGCATCCTTTCTTCTTTCTATCCGTTCTGTCCTATTTTGTAAGGGTTAATAAACAGATGAAAGAGACTGTAAACTTTAATAACAAAGATGTCTATATTATTCTTAAGTGATAAGTTGTATAAAGTGGTAAAGCATTATTAAACGACGTATAGTAGGGTTAGTTTGGTTTGTGGGATTTTAAATAGGAATAAAAGGGCTATTGTCTGTACAGTACAGATTCACAGGATGGCAGGTAGCTTAGTAACCTTCGCTTTCTAGAAATATAATACTAGAAAGAAATTCATTTTGTGGTTTCTAGTCAGCTGGTTGCAACGTATTTGCATTAGCTGCATTATATATAACGAAAAGGAAGTAAAAAGCATTCCAGTACGTTTTACTCAATAGTGTTGTGTTCGTATTACAGGAGGTCTTTCATATTTAAACGTAAGTATTTATATCTATTTTTATTAAACTACTATTGATTTGATCATAGTTGAAGTCGCGCTGAGAAATACATATAAATAAATCTTTAAGCATTCAATAAAAATCATTTATATTTTGTTAATTAAAGCATTTAAAGCAAAGTATGTATGTGTTATTTGTAATTTCAAAAGGCTTTTAAATAATTATTACTTATCTAATTACATTATAATTAATTTCATTCAAAATTGCAGGAAATAATATACAATGAGCACTACAAGCGGCGCTGCAAAAACGAAAAGGAAACTATTGGAAGAATCAAAGAGCAAGATTCCAAAAATAAGTTCCTTTTTACTTCTAAAGAGTCCGAAAACAAGAACAATCTATGAAAGAAATTGGGCTTTCGACAGTAGCATCTACTAGTTCCGCTACAGACGAACAGCAGTCGTCAACAATTTTAAAACTCTCACCCAGGGCGCAAGTACATCACATAATGACGGCCGCGATAGAAATTTGGAACTAGATACCACTACAATTACAGAGGTAAATGTGAGTAGTACTTTTTCACTTAATGAACTATCTATGGATCTGACGAAAGAATATCCAACCGATTTTGCACATTTTTAAAAATCAATGTTTTACAACATGACAATTTAAGAAAAGAAATAATTAATTACGGATTGTGTAGACCAGATGGTGCGTTTCCTAAAGATAATAAAAATAGAAGTTTTCAGTTCACTATTATTACTTAATAACTGCAAGCGAAAATAAAAGCAATACGTTAAACTTACCACACAATTCAAATGGGTGGTTGTGTTATTCTAAATTAAAAATTGTGTTTATTGTCAACCATGTTGGCTGTTTGCTTCAGTAAGGTCAAGTTGGACGACCGGAATTAATGATTGGCAGGGTTTATCAAAAAATTAAAGAGCATTTGCTTGCTCAATCTCATTTAACTTGTTGTTTTATTTACGATATGTGGAAAAAATTATACCATAGATAAGAAAGATACTCTACTATTAAAACAAGAAACTGAATTTTGGAAAAATGTTTTACACAGACTTTTCAATGTTACTTTAACACTATCCCAGCGCATGCTGTCATTTCGAGGACATAGAGAAAGTTTTTCTGATTCAAAAGACAGTTACAACGGTAATTTCTTAAGTTTAGTTCATTTAATTAGTAACTATGATCCTATATTACAAAAAGTGCTTGAACGACCCAAAGGTTCAATTAAATATCTTTCCCAAAAATTCAAAACGATATTATTAATACTTTAAGCGCACACTTAAAAATATTTTATTAAATAAAATTAGATCCGCTCCTTTTTCTCAATCATAATAGACACTACACAGGATATAACTAAGATTGATCAATTAAGTAAAATTGTAAGATATATTGATTTTAAAAAGACAGCTTGGGAGAGGTAACCAAAATAGATATTTGTAAAACTTTTGTGGGTTTTACAAAAGTAGAGTCCCAATCTGCTGAAGGACTATGTAATACTATATTAAGCAATTTAACCAACATGCAATTAGATATAAATAAATGTAGAGGGCAGGGCTACGATGGAGCTAACGTTATGAGCGGTACGTATTCTGGCGTGCAAAAGAGAATTTTAAACATAGAGCCTGCAGCCTTATATATGCACTGTAGTGCCCATAACTTAAATCTAGTCATAAATGATGCCGTTAAAGGTATAAAAGAAATAGAATCGTTTTTCTACTTTTAGAAAACATATATACATTTTTGCTAATAGTATAGTAAGATGGAATTGGCTTTCTGTTTTAAAGAAAATTTCACACAATTGAAACGCTTAAATCCGACACGTTGGGCGGATCGAGTAAAATCTTTAGCTGCCATAAGAATTCGGTATAAAGATATAGTAATGTCTCTTAATAAAATTATTATGATATCAAAAAACAGATGAACGAAATGACGCAAAGCAAATATTAACTAGCATGGATAATTTTAATTTTATTTTTTAAGTGTTTTTAAGTCAAATTCTAGAAGAGCTTAACAAGCTCTCACAAACTGCTCAGAGTGAAAAGGCGAATATTAATCAGATAACTCTCTTATTTCAAAAACTTTAAAATTTTCAAGGAAACAAGAAATAACTATTCCAACATCAAGGAGGAAGCAGCGAAAGTTGCAGGGCAATGGAATATTAAACCGGAATTTATAAAAAAAAGGCAACCAAAAATAAAAAAGCATTACGATGAATTATCCAATGATTATCGATTTAATGATGAAGAATTTAAATTTAAAATAAATGTATTTTATCGCGTAATGGATATTATAATTTCACAGCTGTCGAATCGTTTTAAATCGCTTTTTCATGTAAACGAAAAGTTTAATTTCTTAGAACCTAATGTATTTTTGAATTTAACTGCAGACGATATTTTATCTAAGGCAAAACAATTGCAAAAATTTTACTACAAAGATTTAAATGATGCTATAGGTATAGAACTTACTACACTCAAAAATAATAGACTTATTTGTGATGAATTAAAAATGTTAACGGTATCTTACAATTTTTAGAATATCTAGTACTTTCCAAATCTACAGGTTCTAGCAGTTTTCCAAACACCATAACAGCCTTAATGTTATACCTAACTTTACCCGTTAGCGTTGCAAGTGCGGAGAGATCTTTCTCAAAATTAAAATTATTAAAATTATCTTAGGAACCGCACTTCACAAGATAGATTAGACGATTTATCCCTCTTAGCAGTAGAACATGACACTGCCAAAAATATGAATATAGAGGATACAATAAACGCGTTTGCAGCAAAACATGCAAGAAAAACAAAATTTTGAATTTGATTTGGAATGTCTGCTAGCTCATAGGTTTTTACTGTATCAAATTTTTAGGTGTAAATAATTTTGTGCGGCGTATAAATATGTAGATTTAATATTAATTAACTTATAAGTTTGAATTTATGTAATTTGGTTTTATAATTAATAAAGCACTTGATTAATATAGTATATGTATTTAATTCTATACTGCTTCCTTCTCTACATGTACTATAATTTAAAAATATGGCTAAATATAAGCCAGTAAAAGTAATACATTTTAAAGAGAGCCCACTTTAAAATTTTTGCGGGGGGGCCCAAAAATCGTAGTTACGCCACTGAAAAAGAGGTACGTAAAGAGTCAAGAAAGGACTAAAGGGGGAAATAAAAGAAGAAAACTCAATGAAATAAGAGGGTGAAGAGCTAATAATAGATAGAAATAGGTAGGTAAAAGATAGTGATAGGTGTGAATAGGTAATTAGAAATAAAGATAGGTGTAGAGAGATAGAAATAAGTAGAGATAGGTGTAGAAATAGATAGAAATAGGTAGATAAGTAGTGATAGGTTGGATAAATAGGTATAGGTAGTGTTAGGTGAGTAGATAGGTGTATAGAAATAGCAGATAAGATTAAATTAGAATGTAGGTATTTAAATTTCAGAAAAACCGGGGATAGTTTTTCTTAGAATTGAAATAGGGGGATTAATAGTGGTTTTAAAAGATCAAAAATAAATATAACAAAGCAATTTCAAAACAGCCTGTATAAAGGAACAACCAGAATTTACGTGCGAAGGTTATAGTAGTTAGATCATTTTTAAGTATCAGGTATTAACGAAATTTTACAAATAATGATAAGTATTTAGTAGGTTTGCAAAGAAATTAAATGGTAGAAGCCAATGCCATTAATTTATTAATTAAATTGAATTTAATTGAACGATTATTGATGTATAATATGCATAAAAACGTTACTAACAAACAAATATATCGGTGGGATTAAAATACGCTGAAATACAACTCCGGTTACAGAGAATATCGGGTAAACCGTCGCTTATATTCTCTGGAAATGCTAATGAGCGGTTAGTTAAATCACGTAGTAAGTCCACGTGTGGTAGACAGCGCACAAACAAGAATATCGATTTTCTACCACTCAAGCAAGGTTAGGAGACGTAGAAAACGCATAAGCATGAGACAACGGTAGTATAGGAAGGATTTGAGAAACGTCAGTGGGTCTACGATTAGTCGATATGTTAGTTTGACTTGATATAAACACGAGAATATTGTAGCGTAATTTTCTGAAAATATTGTAACGACGCACTGAAATTCGCGGTCTTGGAAGTCGGGTTGAGTGCAAAATTGTGGGAGTGTGCTGTTGTGAGCAGGAGGTTTCGAATAAACGTGGCCAGGAGGTGGCAGTCTAAAGATATAAATAGTTTACGAGAACATCATTAAAGCCCTTATTATTTCGATCGTCCCAAACGACGTATGAAAGTTAACATGAGTTGTAAGTATTATAAAATCATTTAAAGTATATTGCATAGTGGTAGCCTCTTAATTAGTACGCGGTTAGTGTGCCGAGATTACAATTTTAATTGAGGTATCACCTATAATTTTTAACCAACTCGTGTCGGGACTTTAAGTTACGTAGATTACGGTAAATATTTGTGAAAGACGTATAATTGAAATGGAATTTGGAATTTGATTGCACCGTGAAGGCAGCGTTAGCAGTTCAACTTAGAGGGAGTTCGTCTAGTAACAGCTAGAAACGGCCTGCAGATCAGATAGAAGAAATACCTACCATCATCTACAGAGCGGAGATCTTCTAGAAATTTCCAGGTAACGATTTGAAATTGTGATTCCTATAAACTGTAAATATTGGGTGACGTATGAGAGTGTTTTTCAAGGTAGTGTGGATTATTTACGTATTGAACATAATACGTGTAAATAACTTTATTATGGTATTCAACTAGAAATTTGAAGGTGTCTATAAAGCTTTTAAACGCTCCATCAGAACGTGAAATTTTTGTGAAGAGTACATGGTTTTGTTTTTTTTGTGCAAAGTAGAAGAACATACATTATGCATAATTAGCTGGGTTATCATAAGCTCACCCTACCCCAGAGTTTACTTATATTAAAAAAAATAAATAAATAAATTATAAAGAAGGAATTTTAGAGAAGGTATTATTCAAGGCACATTTACTCCAGGTACATTTTATGTGTTTGAGGATTTTAAAATAAAATACAGGACATTACTAAATAAAATTTACTGAAGTTTAACGTGAACAATGAAATATGGACAATATTGAATTTCTTTTGTAAATAGTAATAAATAAAAGATTGTATGTTTGTTGTATTTTGTTATTGGGAGTGTGCGTGAATGATAGAATATGAGAGTGAATATAGATATCCAAAAGGAGGTCCAAATGAGCTACCCGGAAGCAGTTGAAGAAGGCCATTCAACCGAGGAAGAGAGGAAAACGGGTAAGAAATATTTTTTTTGTATTACTTAATTTTGAATTTTCGAGTTTTGAAAATTTTGGAAAATATTTTTGTTGGTGAGGATTTTACCCGAGTTCCACGGCAATATATATATATATATATATATATATATATATATATATATGCTGTGGATTAAGACGATAAACATGAGCCCCAGATTGGGTGTCGATGTGTCGAAGTGTTGCCCTAATTACTTTACTAATTGAAATTAAATGAAACGACAAAAATCAAACCTCAAACTTATAATGACATCAAAGACTCTTTAACAACCAATCTTTCAAACAACAATTGCTATATCCTCATACAGCTCTTCTTTAACAAACAATGCCCTCACAAAAATACTTACATGAAAACATTGAAATTTAAAGATAGAGTCCAATATTGTCAGGATATGTTAGGTCTAAGATCAAAAATTTTATAAATACTAGATAATCACTCACTAATAGAGTCCAAAATAAAATCTCTCTTTTGAATTAAGATTTTCATTGCCAAATCCTTCCTTATTTAAATCATATTATGTACAAACTTTTAGAAATTATGATAAATAACTCAAACGTAGCTGTGCAATAAATCTTTTTATAATGGTCAAATCTTATGTAATCTTATGTAGTCTAACCTACTTAACTTATAAAAAGAATGTCTTTTTAAAGATTTTAAAAACAATGAGATTTATGTTTTACCATTAAATTATGTTGGTTGTCTTTTCTTCTTATATCATAAACTTATATACATGTCCAAAATCAATAAATGCAATTAAACTTCCTTTTTTAAGCAGGCTGTAACTAAATCAACTGCTATAACAAATCTACACATTTAGTTAATGTCAAACTTTGCTGGTGTTTATTGACATTTTGCGTGTTTTACATAGTCTTTGAAAGATTTTTCATAAATGTGAAATGCCCAGGTATAACGCGTTTTCTAATGAAGAGATGCGGGATACGGTATATATATATATATATATATATATAGACACACACACACACATGCACACACACACAAACACACACACACAAACACACACACATGCACACACACACACACGCACACACAAAGGAAAAATTTCATGGAAAAAAATATTTGGAAATGCATCCATAACAAAGAAAGCCAGATTTTAAGATCTTCAAGAAGTTCTATGACCGACTGGGAGAAACAGGTTCTGTGCATTTTGTGCGTATGAAAAAATTTTTCAAAAACTATATAAAACACGCAAAATGTCAACAAACACCAACAAAGTTTGACAATAACTAAATGTGTAGATTTGTTATGGCATCCGAGTTAGTTACAGACTACTTTAAAAAAATTACTCTCAGGAATTTAAAAAAGAGCACTGAATAATTGATACAGGATATCCTAAAAAGCAGGTGCATGCATATGTGTGTGTGTGTGTGTGTGTGTGTGTGTGTGTGTGTGTGTGTGTGTGGCGCATGTATGTGTGAGTGCCTACATGCGTGCATGCATAATACATATGTGTGTGTGGATATTTGCATGAATGCATGTGTGAGCATTGGTGTATGCATGCCTGCATGCATGGGTACATATACATGTGTGTAAGTATGTGCATGCATGAGTGGGTGCATGGGTGCATGCTTGCATACATGCATGCATGTGTGCATGTTTTGATTTAAAAAATGGATGTTTGGAATTTATTTAAAAACTAAACAAGTACACTAAGCAAATGTTAAGTAATAACCATCTTAACCCTGGCATACTACAAGTGCTAATGTTTTTAATTAGCAAGTTGTTAACAATTTTCTTTAAATAAAAATATAACACTATTTAACCCCAAATTGTAAATAATTTCAAATCAATCAAAAACTTACCATAATTGGAGAAACTAAACCATATTTTTGCTTGCTCTGTTGTATCTGTAACCAAATTAAATTATTACTTGCATTGTTTCATATTCCAATCTACTATATAAAAAGTTTTTCTTTTAAAACTAACTAGTCCTAATAAAATAATTTGTTTATAAAATTTCAGAATTACATTTCACAAAATATAACAAATTTCTTCAATAAGAAAAACAATATTGTTGACTTCTTCAGTGCACAATCAAATAGCCTGAATATAACTCAACTTGTAAATTATACTATTTAAAAAACTCCCTACAAAGAGATTTACACATCAAATACTTTGCATACTGCATGGTTAATGTAGAATGTGTAACTCAAGATTTTGTGGTTTGGAAAGTTTATATTAAATATTAAAGGCAGCCGTCTATTTCTAGTATATGTAAACAAATTACTTTGTTGTATTTGAATTTCACATAAAAACAATTAAGTGCTGCAATGATTTATTTTTTTTTTTTGATAAAAGAAAGGCCAGCATATGACTGGATTTAATATGCATTTATTTTTCCAAGAGGTAATGAAATAATTATAACACCTAAATGATGATATTCATAAATCTCTCTAAATTTTATAAGCAATTACTTGTACATTACAATGAATAGATATGAACACTTTGGAAGTTTGAAACAATAATAAATTACAGCTGTCAATTTAGGTAGAATTTCTCATACATTTAGTTTTTGTACCATATTTATCCGTTCCAAATGGACCTGCACCTTGAAGAAGTTCTAGATTACTAGAATGGGTGGAATTACTTGTGCGTTCCAGTGATCTAAAGAGCCAAACTACAGGTTCAACCAAATTAGTAGGGTCTTTAGTGAGGAACCAGATTAAGACAGATCCCCAAAAGAAGGCAGCAGATCTTTCAGCACTTAGATTGGCAGAGACCATAGGGGTCGGTATGGCTTTCTAAGACACACTACTATGATATGGAAAGCAACGGAAAACCACCACATTACCTCCCAAGTACACAGCGTACTTAAATTGTTACTCGAAATGATGGCATTCTCTAGGGTAAAAAATTCCAGAGTTAAAAAAATCCCCCATTCGGATCTCCGGGAAGGGACTACCTTCGCAGGATATGATCAAAAAGTCTAGAAATAGAGTTGGGAACATTTTGCGAATCGGAGCGTGGAATGTCAGAAGTATGTAGCAAGTAGGTAAGCTAGAGAACTTGACAATTGAAATAGATAGGTTAGCACTAGACATAGTAGGAATCAGCAAAGTTCGGTGGCCAGAGGCGAGGGATTTTTGGAGTGGATACCTTAGGGTAATTCATACAGGATCAGAGGAAGGAAATTCGAGTGTGGGGATAGTTATGCGAAAACAGATAAGACACTGTGTAGAAAACTCCTTACAAAAGAACGAAAGAGTACTCATGGTTAGATTAGAATCTAAACCGGTAAATACAGTAATAATACAAGTATACATGCCCACCTTTAGCAAGAGGTAGAAGCGATCTACAAAGATATCGAAGACATACTAAGATACGTAAAAGAATATGAAAATTTAATAATAACCGAGGATTTTAATGCAGTGGTAGGTGAGAGTAGGGAAGGAGCGATAGTAGGGTTATTTGGTTTGGGCACAAGAAACGACAGGAGAAATAGGCTGGTAGAATTTTGCGACAAGAACAATTTATCCACCACAAACACATTATTCCAACATCATGCTAGAATTTGATACACGTGGAAGATGCCAGGAGATATAGGAAGATGTCAAATAGATTACATTCTTGTTAGACAACGGTTTAGGAATCAAATAAAAGACTGTAGAAGCTACCCAGAAGCAGATATAGACACTGACCACAATGTCGTAATTATGAAAGCTGCTTTTAAATTTAAAAATTTGAAAAAAGGAATGGAAAAACGCACTTAAACTTTGAGAAACTAAAAGATAAAGATATCCACAAAAGATTTGAAAAAGGACCAATGAATTGCCGAAAGATATCGGGAAAGTTTCTTATACTAAGGAAGTAGAAAGAGAATGGAATAACATAAAATCTAGCTATACACAAAAAGAAAATAAGAAACCATGGATAACAAAGGATATCCTGAATTTAATAGAAAAAAGACGAAAATACGAAAATCGATCAGACGAAACAGGGAAACAGAGATATAAAGTCATAAAATGGGAAATCATTCGCAAATGCAGGAAAGCTAAAGAACAATGAATTGATGAAAAGCGCAAAGAGGTACAAAATAAGATAGAAATAAGAAAGACGGACGAAGCATACAAACTAATTAGAATGCATTTTAGGGATATAAAACCCTATAGCAAAAATATAAGGAACCCGGGAGGAAACGTCATTATAGAATATGTAGAGAAAGTGGTTAGATGACAAGAATATATAGGGAACTTATATGCAGGACAGGAACCAACAGCATTAGAACAAAAATCAGACATTGAAAAGAATTACTTGGAATGTCCTATACTTAGAGATGAGTTTGAATTAGCATTGAAAGGCCTGAAAAATGGAAAAGCACAGGGTGCAGATAAAGTGCAAGCAGAAACTCTAAAAGCCGCTGGATAAGCAGTAACAGAATGTCTCTTCCAACTTGCAAGCTATGACACAGGCGAGATACCCAACATCATTATCACTATACCAAAGAAGAAAGGCACAGATAGAAGTGAAAATTTTCAAACAATAAGTTTGACAGCAAACGTGTCAAAAATATTAACTAAAATTGACAGATGTATGAAGAAAATATCATGGTTAGACAAAGCTAAGAACAAAAAGGTACTAGAAATGGTAGGCGAAAAAAGAAATATGTGGAAAACAGTATAAAATAGGAAAGATAGGAAATATATTAGAAGCAGAGATAGGAAAAAGAAAAGTAGAGATAGACCTAGGTTAGAGTATTGCACACAAATAGTAAAAGATATAGGCTGCAGGAATTTCAGGGAAATGCGTAGGCTAGCTCAGAATAGAAATCAATGGAGGTATGCATCCAACCAGTCCCATGATGGATAAACTAATGACGAAAAAAATAACTGATGATGATTATTATAAGCAACTACAAGTATTGGTTGTGCAATATTCTTGAATAATGTTAATTGTGTGAAAGGATCTACTGGAAAACTATTAATTCGGCAAATGTCTAGGTGTTGAGAGATCATGGCAGCCACAGGCTGCTGAACTCCCTTCACATACCTTACATGTGATTTTCCAATGCTCCAACCAGGAGGCGAGTTTTTTGTTACCTAAAAATTTAGAATTTTGCCTAACCCTTGCCGTTACAGGCAAGGTAAGGATCTTTAACGTGCGTGACAACACTCACACACGGGACCTCCGTTTAACCTCTCATCTGAACGAGGCGCGTAATTTTTGTAAAAAATGCTCACCTGCCATTTTTCGAGCAGTCGGCCGTGTCGGGATTCAAACCCAGGACCTTGGGATCCGTAGTCTTACGCTTACTACATTGATCCACGGCGATGCCTTCCCTTCATATACCACTGAATCTTGGTGAAATAGGGCAAATGATTAGAAAACAATAGAAGGGGAACTGTAGGCCAGATCAGAATATAAATAAGTAGAGGTAGGCGTCCAACCAGTTTTGAGACGAAAAGTTAATGACAAAAAATAAATGCATTTAAATCTGACGGTTATTACAGACAAATACAGGTGTTGCTTGTGAAATATTTTCAACTAATGTTGATTATGCAAAAGGATGTATTGGAAAAACTATTAATTCGGCAAATGTTCAAGTGCTGAGAAAACTTGGCAGCCACATGCTGCTTACCCCCTTTCACATACCCCTGGATATTGGGGAAATAGGGTTTATAATTGTAAAATAGTAGAAGGAGACCGAACTGCATCTAACAAGAAAGAACAGTGGCTATGTTCAAAGACAACCAAGATAGAAACACGAAGAAAATTGTTGAAAGCATATATGTGGAGCACAGCATAGTACGTCTATAAAATAGAAGCAGTAGGAAAGGCAGACAAAAAGAGATAGAAGCCTTCTGGAATGTTGTGCTTCAGATGTATGAGGATGATAGCATGGACAGACTAAGTTAATAACAAATATGTTATAGAAATAGTAGGGGAATAAAGATATCTGTGAAAACAAAAAAAAATTGGAGAAATAGAAGGGTAGGATACGTTCTAAGGTATTTTTGGGGAATAGTACAGGATATATTACAAGCAGAGATACGAAAAAAAATAGAGGAAGACCTAGATCAGACTTTTGCACGCAGATAGTGATAGATGCAGAGTGTGCAAATTTCATGGAAATGTGTAGGTTAGTTTAGAGTAGGAAACAATGAGGGTATGCTATAACCAGTTCCAAGACTGAAGATCTAATATTGATGATGAATTTGTATACTAATATTCTAATTTTATGTTTAACAAATATAATATTAGGCAAAAGAAAAACCCTTACACAATCAAAAACAAAAAAAAAACCATTTAGTATTGGCTAAATTTCACAACTGAACACAAGAGCAGTCATCTAGAGTGATAAATCTACATTTGAATTTGTGTAGGAGTAGTGCAATTGGTACAAAATTTGTAGCTTACAATATAGACTGCAAGCAGATATATGAAAAAATAGAGGTAAGTATAGACCTAGATAAGACTATTGCACACAGATGGTGAAAAATTCAGACTGTGAGAATTTCAGGGAAATGTGTAGGTTAGCTCAGAATAGAAAACAATGGAGGTACGCGTCTAACCAGTTCCAGGACTGAACACTTAATAATGATGAATATAGACTGTTTTCAGAAAAAAGTTAAGTTTTCTGCCTTAATTATTGTACGTAGATGCATGTTAACCAAATATGTTGGGGGCGTTCATCTTATTGAAATTATTATGCATGTTGAAAAATGCCTTGCCATTTTAAATCAATATCTTCTGAAGATAATTGAGTCGCTACCAAAAGGCAATAAAATGATTTTCCAACAAGACAATGCTCCTTGCCATACAATACAGCAAGTAAGGTTGTAGATGTTCGAAAACAATAGTCGGTTATTGAACTGAACTTCTAGTAACCCAGACTTAGCACTAATCAAGACTTTATAGTATCAAATAAATATGAAATGGCAAAATCGCCCTGCTACGACAACAGCAAAGTTACAAAACCGTCTTCAGGAAGTATATGGGGCTCTTTTTTCAAGATAATTGCCAAAGTCTAGTTGATACTATGCCAGTTGCATTTAGAGAGTTTTAAAAGTGAAAGTAACATTACACAATGGCAAGCTTTACTACTGTCAACTAGAGTAAATGACCAAGCTCAAAAAAATGCAGCAAAAATTCAACATCATATTTTTTACTGTAGTGTCATTTTAATTAATAAACAAGACACTTATGGAATTCAATCTGTAATTTTATTTTTATTGAGTTTTTGTAAAGCATTAAGTTGCAATATTGAGGCGGGTCAACAGCTGCCATTTTGGACTCATATATACAGATATGTAACTGACAAAGCATAAACAGTTGAGAATACAAAATAAATCATTATAAAATAAGAAAATACATCATAATTGTAGATAATGTAGCATTTCATAGGATAAATTCATAATAATATCAAGAAAAATTAACCAGAGGTTACATTAATTAATAAAGACGGAATCAATTGTCTGAAGTCAAGAATATTCATTAAACCACACTGCAAGTCTCTAGGTATGCAAATGTAATACTCAAGTTGTAGAAATAGAATGTGCACAGTACAGACATGCATTTTATAGTACTCAATATCCATTAATAAAAACGCGAATTTTTAGTTACAATACACATATTCGGTTTAGCTTTTAATATTACTCTAAACTGAAGCAATTACTCTTATTCTTTTATCACTTTATTACTTAAAATGTTCATCAGTTTACTTTTAGGCATTTTAAAATTTGGTTCAAGTTGCTATATTTGTTTTTATTACTATTTATTTGTATTCCTATTCATTCAAATAAGATTCATACTACTGTTCCGAAAACAAATGAAATCATGAGAAAATAGCTAGTAGTCATTACATACTCTTATTTCAAAATGTCTGCTTTGACAAATACTTAAAACTGTCTCTATGAAAAATAGTCGTTTGAAACATAGTATCAACTGCTAAATATAAACTATCATTACACTTAGCAGACTTAGACATAAATTATAAATTGCATTAACTGTAAAATTAAAAAACTAAATTTCCAAACAATGAGTTAAGAGACAAATTTGAATATATTTTTCAGTTTAGAGCAAACACAAACAAGCAAACTTAATAGGTTAATTGGAAACACTAAAACAAACTATAAAAAACGCATGGCCATACTAACTTCAAATAAAAGCATGTTTAAATTAATTTTCAAAAAATACAATCATAATAAACAACACCAACAAAATGCACATCTCCATTAATACATTTCTTCTTTTATCAGTATTTAAAAAACCTATGAGTGTCAAATTGAACAAAACAGAATATTAAAAGTGATCTAATATTAATGCATCTAGAAAGACCAAACAAACCATTTAAACATTAAAACTTTTTATTAAATTAGTCACCAAGAAGTATAGATCACAAAGAAGATTAGAAAACTTCCTATTTTAGGTTAAAGCCGCCGACTTTAGTTTTATGAAACCTAATTAGAAGTTTTAAAACTTAAATTAAAAAATAAATCATTTCCAAACATTACCATTAGTATGTTCAATGTAGAATTATAGACACATTAAACTCATAACCCCATATGAGGGTTAAATCCTCCCCCCCCCCCAAACATTTCAATGGAGCAAGAAATCAGGTAAAAACCATTGCGGTAATGTGTGAATTTCGATTTTACGGTTGATAGAAAATGTGAATTTGTGTCCTTTTTCCCCTTTGGCTAACTCAGCAACAAATATGCTGTGGATTTTGCGAAAATAAAATGAAATAAAGAAATCTCAAGAAACATTTATGAACAATCCTCTAATGATTCAAAAACATCTTTCTGTTAAACACATTATCTAAATAATCTACCTACATACACAGACATAAATAACGTTTATAGATGCAATTTACAACTTAAGTTTAGAAAGAAAAATTATTAACACTACTTACGTCCTTGTTAATAATTAAAGAACCCCAAAGTATTTTATGCGTAAGTCACAAAATTCTCTTTAAAATTTTCTGGATAATTTAGATATCCTTGTATTATCCCGTCTGTTAGTGTAGTTGATCAACGACTCTGGGCAGAGAAAATTTTGTATAAGTCAAAACGCTTCAAGCTCTGACCCCAAAATTGCTGGAATAAACTATCCATTGACAAATGCGCAAAATAAAAACTTATTTTATCTTAATCTACTTAATAATTCTTAAATATCCTTCTAGGTTACAAGACAAAGTTATACTTGTATTTTGAACCGTTAAATTCTTCTGTATGACTATCTGTCTTCACTTATAAAAACATCGTTTCCATTGCAATTAGCAGCATTGAAAAATTCTTGGTTCCAAATTTTTAGAGATCCATTTTCATTAATTTTCCATCCATCGGAGTAGACGTCTTTGAAAGTACATTTACTTTTAATAGATTAAAATTAGTGTTTGACATGCTCTAATATTATTTATTTTGAAGCAATAAAATTGTTAGGGTACTCTATACAATAATTATGCCTCATAACTTGTGTTCAAATTTCTGTTATATGTGGAACGCCGACAGAATGGATTACGAATCTGAAATGAATTTACATGTTAGATGCCGGAGGAAGAAAAGACCCCGTTCTAATTCATTTCCGTCTTTATATAACTAATAATCTTAATACGTCATCGTTTAATTACCTTCTAGATTGTGTTATCAAAGAATTAGTCACCTGCATGATGTCATAATTACCCACAATTCCGCGTTCTGTTATCTGTAATGAGCTGTCAATACAAAATTTATGGCTATCGAAAAAGAAGTCTCAGATCCTTCTGTAATCCTTTTGTAATAATTAGAGCTACTAAAACGCGTTATCTTATTTATTTTACAGTCTTTCGGTATTGTCACGTTCGGCGAAGTTAACTTGTATTCATTGATAGAAAATATAATTTATAGCTTTAAGAACACTTCTTGAAGAAATGCCGCTCGCGCGTGCACATACACACACAACACACACACACACACACACACACACACACATACATTATCATGTAATTAAAAGGGTCAATAGAATACGTAAGGACATAAGTGAACTCATAGGGTTGAGAGCGATTGGATACAGTAAAATAAATTTAGGTTAACGCGTGATTAATGTAGGAATAATTTATCTTAATTAGATTTAGTTAGGGACTATGTATTAAAGTATGTATGTAAATAAAAAGAATAAGAATTAATAATTTGGGGTAAAATTATAGCATATTGGATTGATAATGAAGTACTATGGAACAGTTTTAAAAACGTTAAAAATAACGATTTCTAGGTTTCAAACGTAAAAACCGACACATTTCAAATAACAAGGGGAGAGATATATTTCTTAGTAGAGTTGCTACAAAGAAACTTAATAGCTTATTGGAAAGAACGACCATTGAAATTAAAACAGCCAAAAAAGTAAACAAAACCACACAGAATTGATGTAAACACAGTATACGTTAGTTGAAATATTGATTTTTAATCTTAGAGATAGAGTCGCAAGGCGCAATGAAGAGACCAAGATTGAGTATGAGAACAAAAGAGAAACATAAAGTATATCCAGAAGAAGGGAATCAAAAATCGATAATTTCAAGGATAGTTGTAAGCAAGCGCGCGTCGCTCAAAAAGTTGGGAAATGGAGCCAAGCGAGACGATTGGTGAAGATTAAATGAAAAGGGCTAAAAATTCAGATGGAAGAGGCATATGTGTGCGATAAAGCGATATGTACAAGGAAGATGAATGATGTTTGCTTGAAGTTGAAGGCGTGTACCAAGCGAGAGGTAGAGGCCAATCCGAAAAATTTGAAACGACAGTTGACGGTATTAAGTGGATTACCACGTACTGTTGTGTTGTGTTATTAAAAATTACGAGAAATCGACGGTCGTTGGTAATTTACGGGGAAAATAAAGCAACGGTTAAACAAGTATACGTGCTATTTTGTAAACAGGGGTGGGGCAGTTTGCATTATATAATCAGTAACCGAGAGGGATCTCTCTCTCTCTCTCTCTCTCTCTCTCTCTCTCTCTCTCTTATTCCATCTGTGATACAATTATTTTACTTCCAAGTGAATTAGTGCAGTCTAATTAAATAAAATCTATGTAAAAGCTGATAAAGCGTTATTATTAAATAGTGAAGTTGAGATGTAAGTATAAAGATTTTTGTTTGGATGCACGAGAAATAGCGGAATTTGAAAATTGTTTGGACGAGAATAAAAGCGATGTTTGGGTAGTAGAATTTATTTGCAATAAAAAGAACAAAATTTAGAGATTGGATATTTTGATTAGAATTTATAAAAGAAGAGGTCTTGGAGTAGAGGCATGTATGGTACACATGGTGATTCGACCATGGAATTAATGGATAGGCGGAGGACCTACCAGACGGCAACATCTACAAGGGGCTAGTTGGTGGATCGCAGTACGAAGACAACTACAAGGTAGGAGATAGAATAAGACATTTCATGGTCAATATTTTCATAGTGTTTGTGGTGTTTTGATGTGTTTTATTATTATTTGATTTGATTTTTATTTGAACAGACATTTATAGCACTGTTAAAACGAAATTTATTTTTGAGCATTATTCATTAATTTGCAGATAACCAAAAGTTGTAAAGAGGTATATAGGGCTTTTTGATATTTGGTCATGCAGAGAACTTATATGCACATCTATAACGTTTTAAGATGAGCTCACGCTAAGACGAAGGGTAACGTAGGGTATGAGGAATGCCCTCTTACTTTAATAAAAAGGTATGTGTTGAAAGGGTTATCAATATGCAAAATGATTGTTATAAAATTTAGTGAACACATGAATGTATATAAAGCGATGGTATTTTAAATCTGAAAACACTATTATTACGATATTCTAAAATGAATTTTTCAAATACAGAGAAGGTGGATATGCTAGAAGTGTATTTTTCATGCAAAAAAATGCTACCAATGAGTTGCGATTGTATTCAGAACGCTACCCACAGAGAAATCTCCCAAGTACAAGTATATTTTCAAGGCTTGAGACTTTGCTACGAGAAAGGGAAAGCTTAATAAATCTAGATGAAAACAACAACCACGTATAGTGAGTGAACTAGTAGAAGAACCAGTACTTGCTTTGTTTGAAGTTTATTCTGAAATGTCTACACGGCAAGCTGCAGCCGAATGTGGTATTTCCACAGAAACAATTCGCCTAATTTTAAAAAAAGTTTCACTATAAACCATATAAGATTATATTAGTGCAACCTTTCTCGGTCTCCCCGTGTTTGTCCAATGGGAGCCTCCGCGGCTGCTGTCTTATTGGCCAGACATTTTTGGTATCGATTCTATGCTTGACTACTGCGGTCTTTCCAAATCGACCGCTGTCGACCGCAAACACGTTCGAGTACGGTCAAATCAAGTTCTTAAGTCCTACCAGTTGTTGTTAAAGATACCAACACAGTTTCATTAGCTGCTCCAATAACTTCGCGGAACACTTTAGTGGGCGGTTCTTTTTCAACACCGCTACACCGTGCTACGTGAACCACCGAAGAACACTATCTAACTGTTGTATCTCTTTTCAGCGCTATATCCTAGTCATTAGCGTTTAAGATCCTAACAGGTATACCATTCGTCACCTTTGTCAGAGCCTTTTCCTACAAGCACGCCCTTTCTGAAAGATTTGATTCTAAGCGGTTTAATAGAGCGCACAAGGCCTATCTGCAAAACACCATCCAAGCGTTCCATTACTGCATTCTCTGTTTTTCATCGTAACTCGACAATCGATGCGGTTGCCTTTTCACAATTTTTCCAACCGTTAATACTCTCGGCAGCTTCAAATTGCTTCAAATGTGTGTGCCAAGGTGACTTTCCATACAATGTTGGTGGTTTTACTCTGAACTCTGACGTCAGTTCGCATTCTCCGACATTCTTAAAATCTAAGGCGTACTGTGATATCACCGACCCTGGGGGCTTTGATGTTCGCACTGTTAGGAAATCAATCCGTTCGTCCATCTTCAAAACCATGACTTCCATTTTATGCGAGTTTTCTTACAATTTCTCTGCAAACTCCGGTTTGAATTGCTTTAAACCGACGGAAAATTTGGTATTCCAATCTTCAGCGGTTTTGTAGCTTGCTGTATAGACTCCTCTCTCAGTTGCATGCAATTTTCAATTAACTTTACATCCAGGAGATCAAGATAAATGAATCCAGTTTTGTAACTGGTTGTTAAATAATATTAGAAGAGACAGAACTTTTCCAAATTACATCCTATGGTCAGATGAATGTAATTTTTCTAATAATGGCATGTTTAATCGAAAAAATAATCATTACTGGTCTACCGTTAATCCAGTACAAACCAGAGATAGGAATTATCAGCGGAAGTTCTCAATTAATGTTTGGTGCGGAATTTCCAACAACAGCATTGTCGGGCCATTTTTTTTATAACGGAACGTTGTCAACAGGAAGATATCTTGACTTTTAAGAAATTATATGAGGACTGGTTGGATAACTTGCTACTAAATCTACGAGAAAAATCGTACTTTCAGCAAGACGGTGCACCTGCGCATAATACTGTTTTAGTAAGACAGTACCACAGTACCTTACCCAAATGGATAGGAACTCATGGTCCTACAAAATTTTCTCCATGATCGTCCGACTTAACCCCACTAGATTTTTTCTTATGGGGTTATTTAAAAGACATCATTTATAAGCAAACACATGAATCCATTGAAGCCTTGCAAAACAAAATTGAAGAAGTAGTAAGAGAATTTGATAGAAGAAAACTATGTAGCCTATGCAAGAACATACTGTGACCAGCACAATTGTGTATAGAGAAACAGGGGAACAATTTCGAACAATATCAATAGTAAATATGCAAAAGTTGTAATATCTCCGTTATTTTTCATTATAGGCATCCTTAATGCTTATACTTTTGTAAACCCAAAGGTATTTCCTATCCAAAACTATTATAATATACGGGGTGTTCCATTAAGAATTTCAAAGTTGGTTACATTTCCGGCTAAACCAGAAGTGATAGAAAAAATGTGTTTAGTTGCCTTAAATGACAATGAAATACACTGACACTTTCCTCATTTAACCTACTTTCTATCTCTAAGAATAAACGAATTACCAATGGTAGACACGTTAAATTTGGCACCCTGTATATATTGCTGTGACATGCCTATGAATTGTGAGCCACAAATTAATGCTGAAAGAATATGAAATTACTATCTTACCGTGTACTTTTCCTTGCCTGACCAGCTCAACAGAAATTATGCTGTGGAATTTACAAAAAGCAAATGAAACAGAAATCTCAAGAAACATATATGAACAAACTTTTATGCATTCTGTTGAGTACATAAAAAGAGACTCAGGAGAGAAAAGCGGAGGTACAACCAAACAGATATTAAACAAATGCGGTCTTCAATATTCTTACCTGATGTCCAATTAGAGCGGTGAAGATTTTTGGATCCTGAACATTTATTACTACACTCGAAAAAATAATATAAAACAGTGAGGTAGTCCTATACGGAGACTGACTTCCGAAACAGAAACTTATTGTTCAAGCGGTGACATTAGAGTGTGTTAGGCCGTGCAGCCAACAAAACATATGGCAAACAAGATAGAACATTGAAGGTGAAAACGCGACCGGGTTTATCAAATTTATCTAAAAGAGCAGATATTACCATTAACAAATAAACTTAAAATGTATAGTAATAATATAAACAAACATCCAGAGAGAGGGGGCAGAGTTTAACCACAGTATGCCTAAACTCACCACGCGATGTTCTAACGGCGGCAACGCGAAAAATCCCGTCGGCGCAGGATGCACGGAGATAATACGCCCAAGTGGCAGCGCCGTCAGTGCGGGACCAGGCGAGGCGGAAAGAGCGGAAAGGGTCAAAAAATGATCCGGCGTTAAACAACTAAAGTCGTTAGGATCATTACTAACTGGGGTCAGAGGGCGCAAATTGAGAACAGCTTCAATTTAGATGAAAATGGTTGACAACTCTTCAAAGGTTATAACTTGCTCGCCTACAACACGAAGTAACAGGATCTTGACGGATTTGACGCCAGCTTCCCAAAGACTCCCAAAAGTGGGAGCGGTAGGTGAGTTAAAATGCCAAGTAATTAGTTCTTGAGAAACTGCGGCTTTAGCAAAGGAAACCAGTTGGCGATAGGCACTGACAAAGTTTGTACCACAGTCGCTGTACAAATGTTCACACCGACCACGACGAGCAAGAAACCGACGAAACGCGGCCATAAAAGCGTCAGCGGTTGAATAGGAAACTAACTCCAAGTGAAAAGTCTTGATACACATACAAATAAAATTTTGGAGCCGCGGATTCGGCTCATGGTTATTGTAAACAGGCCACAAAAGTTCACTTCAGTATGCAAAAATGGTTTAACTTAAGTTATTCCAGCAGATGGAAGATTGCCCATGGGGGGCTGAAAAGACTTGGGATGTGTTTTCCAACAAGGAATACAAGATTGAAGTACCCGGCGAATAGATCTCCTCGCAGAACTATCCAAAATCTTTGGCTTATAAGGAATGTTGTTTGAATACCTACGTGATAATTTTGTGATGAATGTACTGAATATACAGATTCGTGAAACGACTGTTACTGGGCAATAAAGCGCGGAATCGTTTACCGTATGAAATAGGGGCGTAAGTTTACCGGCCACCTACACGAAGCACGTCATTTAAAAGAAAGGGAGATAATTTTTGGAACCTTTTAGCAAGTGGGGTCCTTGATTGAAGGGCCCTGATCTCAACCGTAAAAGATGCTTATTGGGTATGTTTAACAAGGCATTCCAAAGCGAGCTCGAACTCATAAACGGATACAAATCCAGTACGCTTAGTTAAATGATGCCTAACATTATTAATAAAACGGAAGATATAAGCGGTTATCCGAATGACAGAGAGAAAAGAAGACTGATTTTTAAGTAGGACATCTAATACATTACAAAGTAGTAGTGAGTGTAACGGAGCGTTCTTCACTTAGTACCTGTTGCGGTTCCAGAGAACAAAAATGTGGAACATGATTTATTTCTTGAAAATGTACTAAAATGGGTGAAGCCGCCCACCATAACGAACATTGGAGCAACTCGGCGGGTAACAAACCACGTGACCCAACGTCAGCGGGATTATCGTTAGAAGGCACGTAAAGCCACATGGCGTTAGAAGTTTTATTTTGGATATGGGCTACTCTGTTGGCTACAAAAGTCTTCCATCGTTGGGGCGGAGCGGAAATCCATGAATGTACAACCATGGAATCAAACCAACAGTATATTCTATTAAAGGTGCGATGGGAAGAAAACACATTCAGAGCAAAATCTAGTAATTTAGCAGATAAGGCAGCGGCTAGCATTTCTAATCTTGGCAGGAAATGGGGTTGCAATGGAGCTACTTTAGATTTTGCACATACCAAACGAACTATAGGTTCTTTAACACTGTTAAGAAAACGAAGCGTTCCCAAAACAATGAACCGCACACGAATCGTAGTGAGAAGGGACTAGAAGGCGCGGTAAGAGACAATCTGCAAGAAGAGGAAGGCTCTCAACATATCTTTCCCATAAACGACAAAACTCCGGTGGTGGACGGGCATCCCAATCTAGTTTGAGAGTCCAAAGACGTTGGAGGAGAGAATTCCTAACGGGACAAAAATGCTGCCTAGATTAGAAAGAATATTACGTTTTGTACAAGGAGTATGAATAGGGTTGACCACGAAAAAGAAATTATCTGAAGAAGAGTTCCACTGGAGACCCAAAACTTTCACGGTAGGATCAGAAAGATCTTCAAAGCAATGCGGTTGCAAACATCGATGAGGCGAGAATGCCGTTGTGCAGGTCAAAGCCACCTCATTTTAAAAGGGCTACAAGCTGCTCTGTTAAATCCAAGGCGGATTGAAAAGTATTTCGACCTGTCACTACGTCTTCAATATATGTATGTTGACGAAGAGCAACAGTGGCTAAAGGAAAGGGTCCACCTTCATCATCGGTAAGTTGCTAAAAGTACGTATGGCAAGAAATGGAGCGTAGTTGACCCCATAAGTAACGGTATTAAGATAAAAATGCTCGATAATCATGCTGATCGGGTGAAATAAGAATTTGCCAATATATCTGTCAAATATCTGCAGCGAGGACCTAACGATGCAGACGAAATTGTAATAACAGTGTAGTGAGGTCTCTTTGCAATTTGGGACCAATTAATAAATAATCATTCAATAAACCTCCAGGAATACATTGAGCAGAGGCATTAAAAACCACGCGAAGCTTAGTGCTAACACTGTTAGATTTTATAACACGATGATGAGGTATATAATAAGAATGATAAAAGTGGCCCTTATTAGGTAATATTCAGGTAAACGTGAGAGCAACATCCTAAAAGGGCAAAGAAACTACATAACGGCACTAATCTGTCCGCGTATGAGTTTCTTTGAAAATAATTTCAGCTTCCTTTTCTGCTAAAATAACGGTTTGGGGCGCTCGCAATACAATGACAACAAGCAAGGGGGGGATCAAATCGAATTCCAATTTACAACTAAAATCGCTGATGAGGTAAGCAAGGTAAATGCTTATCAGAGCAGTCGGACCAAGCAGCTTCAATGTACCCCGAGCTAACCCAGTACCGAGACCGGAGATGGGGTAAACCATCAACCATACCTCTTACCAAAAATAAGCGCCACCTAAGTCTAACAGCTAGGCTCAGATGAAACTGAGATAGGAAATTCCTCACTGTCACAAATAATACCCACACAGCATACAATCCAGCTAACATACGTTGACACACAGTAATGTAAACCTCATGGCTAATTAATATGTTTACTATACAAGAATAAATCAAGTTAATAACAATAAACACATACACTATAGTTTAATTAATAACTGGACTCACCCACTTGTTATGGTGCAATTCTAATAATACATATACCAATACACCGATTGTCTAATTCGGATTTTACTTTAAATTCAAATATTAACACAGCCAACAAGGCAATATAAATTTGCGACCAGACGGCTGATTTAAATGACTATAATGCAAATAAGGGGTTGCACTAGGATCCTAGTAGGATAACCCTTAGGTACTGAGGGTATCTGCAATAATACCTGTAATAATAATAGGCGGGTCGTTGGCTTAGTTTTACATCCTCTATTAAGTATTGTAAATATGCAATGTTCAACACCCTAAATTAGAACTCAACCCTATTATAATCGTATGGACACAGCAACCCTAAACCCAATATTACAATGTAATTCACCAGCATGCAAAGTCAACCAAATGAGTAGAAGGTATACCTGTGTTCTGTCACACTTCGATCCTCACTTGATTGATCCCTCCACCCTGCCTACTAGTTGGCGGTTGTTGAGGGGGGCGTGCCTTGAATATTCTGACGATCTACATGACGCTTCTGGCACTCTTCGCTTCTCATTGGGTCGACCCCCCGCCCCCTCCCCCTGCCTACTAGTTGACGGTTGTTGTGAGGGAGTGGGGCTTATAATAATCCTCATGACTCATTTGAATTGTTCATTACGTTTATTAACCTTTCCTTCTAGTACACTTCAATCCTCATTTGATCGATCCCCCACCCTGATCCTTCCAGCACACTTCAATCCTCACTCGATCAATCCCCCCACCCTACCTACTAGTTGGAGGTTGTTGAGGGGGCTTATGACGATCCTCACGACTCATTTGAATTCTTCATTACGTTTATCAGCTCTGCGGGTGCCCCATCGGCATTTTGCGGTCTAGAAAAATTTTTTTAACAATCCACATGACTCATTTGAATTCTTCATTGCGATTATTAGCCTTGCGGGTGCCCCATTCGGCATTTTGTGGTCTAGAAAATTTTTTTAAAAATTTCAAATCGAGTTAATATATGCCCTGGGGTTATTAAAAATCAACTCAAAATTACATAACATAGGTATGGGGAATCAAAATTGAGCACAGAAACAGAAATAAGCCGCAATATATGGAAATAAAAATTTATTAGACAATCTATACACAGTAGTAATAAATTCTTTGTATATATCTCCATTTACAATAATATTATTATTGTACACGTTTTTAGGCTAAACATGTATATACATTGTAACCCCTAAAACAGGCATGTAATGTATACAACTTAAATCTAAACAGTATATATACAACTTATAAACTAGGTAAAATAAAATCTATCATCTATTTCCCTATGCCCCCATGCATATGTTAAAGTCGGGTTAAGGACCTAATAGACCGCATCGAATGCATGAGGGCTCGGAAGTTACTGTTATGTGCTATATCCTTAAAACTATTAACACTTATACTCCACACAACACTACGCTTAGCCCCTTTAATCTTTTTTATTACATCCCTTTCGCTAACTATACAGTAACTCTTGATGCGAGTACCCACAAACTCTAAAACTAACTCACCACCAAACTCATCCTTGAACTTTCCGGGCACTTTCTAGTTTACAAGTGGGATCTCATATTTATTGTCTGGGTGGTAGTCACTAGTGTCGAATAGGTCGAGGCGGGCATGAATATCACTGTACAAGTCTTCTGTCTCTACACTATACACGAGCGAATCGGTATCTGTATACAAAAGCGAAAGCTTAGACCCATACAGAGACATCAGTTTCTCATAGTGAAATCCGTAAATCAAGGTTTTTGATAGATCTAAAATCAAAAAGCCCGCATAAATAGGTTTGTTATAGGTGACTCTAACGCGGTCCATCTGTAGCCGCGCTAAATTTTCGCCTAGTACCAGATTACAATTAAAGTTCGGACGGGCAATCAGGGTACTCGTGCACAAAGTGTTCCGGTCACACTCCCACCGAATTACGAGATTGACGTCGACGCGCTTGTTAACGTTTTCCATGGTTTTACCAAAGATGGAATTGTTCATGAGTTTGTAAAAGTCCTTCTCAAAAGCGTTGATTGCACGAATGCGAAGGTCGGTGTTCAACTCGATATAAGGTTTCAACCATGGAGACTGGTCGAACTCAAGAACCCGGTGGATGGAGGTCAACACTAATCCGTTCCGCACACACTGCTGTAGATTTCGGTAGTGGATAATGTAGCGGCGTTTGTCTTCTAAGGTGGCGATGAGTTTTGGTGCCTTAGATAAGATATAAGGCGGCGTCTTCATTTCCGGGCAGAATGGCAGGTCGTTGTGGAGATCGTGTAAATATGGAGGCTACTCCAAGTCGACCTCCAGAATGAATCCTTTCGCAGAGTTCTTGAGCATATTTAAGATAGTGGCCTGGAGACCGGCTGTACCGGTAGGGGGCAGCCATCGAAATCCTCCAAGAGGGAGCGCCTGGCTCATAGCCCAGCCATACAAGTTATTGGCATCGTAGTAGGCCAAATACTTGGACGGAGCCGTAGGATCGTACTCTTCCATGTACTTGTTATTGGCAGCAACGTAGCGTCCACTACACTGGGTCAAACCCCCTCTGATCACAGACTTATAAAATGGTACATGTCAATATCCGTGAGGAGCTCCAGTTTCACGCCGGTGTATTTTAACATGGCGTCTCAGGTTAATGAGGGCGCTGTCACATACTGGCACGGATCAAGGTCATAAGTTGACATGCACACCCAGCGGAAGTTCTCGAAGATGTCTGCCAACAACAGTACATCTGTCTTCAAATAGAGGTCGCTATATTCCCCGAGCGTGTTGAGACCAAAATCGCGCCATACCTTCTGAGCCCTCTCGTATTCGTCGGTGGTAATGGATGTAGAGGCGAGGTCATTGTGGAAGGCGTCCTGTGGTGGTAGGGCTGTTTCCTCCAATACTTCCATACTTTGAATGTAAGTGTATGGAAACACTCCTTTCTTGGTAACCAGTTGAAACTTGGGGAAGTGACGTCTGACCTCTACAAACTGGTCCTGGATCAAATTCTTCAACGGTGCATCCAACCCGGATGCCAAAAATCGGAGAGAGTCGATAAACCGAAGTTAGACACAGGAGTTTTCTTCATCGTCCAAGAACACTTCTGTATCGTATAGCCGTACAGTTTTCGAAAACGAGATGAACCGTTCTTTATTGTTCGGTATAACGCTAATCTTCTCGTTATCATACCCCAGCTCTTTTATGATGAAATGAGCATCGTATCCACTAAGATTGTGAAACACCTATGGAATAAACTGCGGAATCCGATAGAGGATGTTACACTTGGAGTGTATAGGGAAGCGGTACGCCCCATTCATGTGGTTGTAATCCCGCACACGGTCTGTTCCGAGCGGTTTCTTGCATATCCCACAGTCTTCGGTCATGAGGAACAAATGTTCATTCTGGGAATCCAAAGGAATCATGGGCACATTCGTCGTCAATATCTTACCCAGACGTCTAGCTTCCTCTCTAAGTTTGGTGACAAATTCACGTGCTGCATCTGGGCCCTGGTAGATCTCAAATTTATTGAGGGAGTCGTCGTAGCTGCATTTGATGGAATATGACCAGCTATAAGGGATATGCAGTTGGAGCGGTGTTGTAGATGACGTGGAGGGGTCGGGCGTTGCAAAACTGTACGGCTGTAGGAGCGACTCGAAGTCGGCATAAATAACGAATGGGACCTACATTTGTTTTTGGATGCTCGAAAATTCCAAAACGATGTTGAAGACGGTGGGCATTTGGGTTACGACATGGTTACAGTCCCGCTCAGTATGCCTGGTCAAGGCAGTCTCAGTTGGAAAAAAAGATTAAACATCCATCGCAGATCCATTTATGTAAGCAATCTTTTGATAACTGTTTACCGACCAGACGACCCAAATCCTTGATCCAACAAAAGTGACTTTTTCTTCATCCTGGATGTAGAGCAAGTTAACGTGCCGGGCTCTCCTGCGTTTAGCAAAATGTAGAGGACCAACAATAAACCTTGGTTCCACTCCAAATACCTTGATACTCAGGTCGTTCAAAGCCTCGAACTTGGCAATCTTGTCAAAGGCCACAGGGAACTCTATACCACCCATATTTTAGCAAGTTGAGTAATGAGGGTACTTGTTAAAACGTCGAGGGTTACGCTCGGCAGGATACAGCGCTGCTACAATGGAGTAGGCAAAACAGTCAGCGTCCCGGTTTTTCACATTCACCATCGCTTTTTTAGCATTTATCCAGCGTGGAAGGGTAATGTAGGAGAAACCCATACGTAACTGCTATTTGTTGATGTTTAGTTCCAAATGCAGGACACGATGTAAGGTCCAACCGGACTGGTAATGTTCAAATTCTTGGGGCTTATCGAGCATCTCCCGAAAAAACGCCGTATACACTTTGTCCAAGTTGCTCGATGGGGTTATAATTTGATTCCTGGTATTGAAAGATTTAGTTGCTTCGGTATCACCCAGGTCCATCTTTGTGTACATACTAAACACTTCCACATTAATTTTAAGAGTCGTGTGGGCCTCTAAAATGTCCCGGATCAACTTTACAAAATGCTACTTTTGTTCAAGTAAAAAGTCTCCAATGTCTCTAAAACCCGACAGATTATTGATGCGGTAGGTTGCGGTCCTGGACCGGAAGGCAGACGCTAACACTTGTATCGCTTCTTGTTTAGGGTCTCCGAATTTGGTCTTAATGCGCAGCACTGTGTAAATGTCCAGGGAACTGGCGTGAAGGAACGTCCATATTGCAATCGTCACAATATCGTATGTCCTGTCGCTGGCGTTTTGGGGCGGGTGCAGCACGCGGTGGCGATGCTCCACGTTTGACTGACATCGATGTAGAAGAGACAGTATCACCGTGGAGGGCATGCTGATGCCGGGTTAAATTAGCTCGACGCCCGAACCCCAAACCGCAAATGTCGCACACAAATGGTGGAGGCGGTGGTAATCCAGTCGGTGGAACTGGGGCTGTAACTTGACGTGGTGGTCTAACGATATTATGAAGCTCCTTTTTGTGTAGCTTAAGGTTGCTCTGGATCGAGAAGTTTTTCTGGCACACAACGCAGGCGAATACTCTGATAGATTCCATTATAATCTGCACAATAACACAATGTTTATTACTCAGTTTAAACACGTAAACCGCGATGTTTTGCAGTTGTAAAAAAAACACAACTTAGGAAAATTGGCTGAGACTTCTTATAAATAGCAAGATGATCGCAAACAGGTAAATTAGAGCGCATACTCACAGGCAGCCAATGTAATCTGCACAATAAACCGATGTATATTACTCAGTTTAAAACATGCAGACAAATGTTTTCGCAATCGCGGAAGATGAAAATGGGCTGAGACCTCTTATAGCCAGATGATCGGAAATAGGTAAATTAGAGCGCATGCGCCCTGGTCGCTGATAAATCGTCGCCTCATTGGAAATACTCCTAGAGGAATGGAGCGCAGTTACGTCTGGGGAACTTGCGATACAACCAAAAACAGAAAAATTAGTATTATATGGATGATAAATAGGCATTGCTCTGCTTTCGGGTCCTATACAACATAGACCCATGGCGCCAATCGCGTCCAATGCTACTCTAGCCTATGATCAAACTATTCCATATATGCTCAAATTGTCACATTACTAAGTAACTTACTGTAGTTAATCACAATAGCATATTGCAATATAAAGCGTAAGGGTGGGGTATGACAGTTCTTTATAGCCACTAGGCAGCACTTTCAACCTGACATTAAGCAGAAGACAACCTGGTTTGTAAGCAAGGCTAAAAATCATCCAATGCCGATACACTTCCACATTGTGGTACCTGCCGTATAAAGATGGCCGACCACCAGTTTATCCCCAATTTATTTTCCAGTAGCTTTATATCCATGATGCTATTGTGAAAAACTGGGTTTACTTATTGTCATGGTATTTGGATGCAAGGTAACACGGTGCATTAACACTTACCTCATAGCCTATTTGCTGAGCTTTTGACGTTGAATTGAAACTATGCCGCAAGCGCCGTGAACCCAGCTTTAGTCAGAGGCGTATGCAAAGGTCTACCATGCGCACAAAGCTCAAAGCAACATAGTAAATATCTTTCAATACCTTTATCGATGAATTATAGCTATTAAGTTGATATTAAACAAAACATACAGTTACATATACACGATGGATTAGATACCCTTTGTTCTAGCCTGTATGGAATTATGGACTCTCAAAGCAATTATGCGTATCCAATAACAGAATGAATAAATGCGATTGTTTTGTTACAATGCAAATATGGTAAGCAAAACGGCGGAAAGAGATAATAAACGACATCATTGTTACATTCTATAATTTATAATGAATACGGCCGCGGGCCACTTCAGTTTTATTCTAGTATTTTTAATAGCTTGTAAATTTCCATATTGATATTCGAATTTATGTGTAAATATAATATAGGATTAAAAATTAAAACCAGTAGTTTACTTAGAAATTGGGCATGTCACCAACCAGTTCAATAAATATTTTTTATAGGTATTTTAGTTATTAATGACATTGTACCAAATTCATTCCTATAATATACCATGATGCTAAGCATTATGATTCTATTACATAATACTAAAAACTAGTGGTAGCGGCGACTTAGGTTGCTGCTAAAAATAACCGGTTACCAAGCTCATCACTAGTAAGTAGATATTTCCAGTTTAGAAACCTATAAAATTTAATTCATATACAAATTTTTAAGACATAGAACAAAAGGTGCAAATAAATAGCCGAGCGCCTGCCTATATGCAACATTTATTGAAACGTGTATGCAACGATCATATTAATATACACGTCTGGCGAATACTACACACCTAATTAAGCTAAAATAGACCTTCTAAAACAAGCATTGTCATCATCTGAAACAATGTTCTGTTAAAATATGACCACAAAAATTACTTTACTCACCTAGAGCGACTTCACAAAACTCGATACCGTAAACTGAAAAAACTTTAATTAATATATCAGCATATGTCATAACGATATGCACCGGGAGTAAACACCTGATGTCCATCTATGAGCAAAATACTTAAACAATACTATTCATTAACAAAAATCTGCATAAATTTTACGTCCTACGCTCGATTGGATTGCATAAAATTAAACTTGTACCTGAATTTGTTTGAGTTAGAAAGCAACTAATTAAAATATTGTATCATCCGTTTTAAATAATTCACATCTGTAAAATTTGTAAACAACGAATATTTGTGCAATTTGAAGAGAGAAATAATGCTTCACATAATTAAATAGGTTATTTTCATTATACAATACAATAATAACTATTGTAAGGAATAGATTTGTATTACAATAGGTAACCCTATTTCGACTAATAAAAAACAATGCCAATGTGTGGGTTTAAACGATCAATTACTTGATAATAACTATACATTCTAGACGAATATTTAATGTATTGCGACTGTGTGGGCGAACGGTGATCGAAACGATAGGTTGTAATTTTGACCTTGGCTTGCAGAATTCATTCATTCCTGCAATTTAAATATATCAATCTCGATTAGTTATTAGAAAAATATGTATTTGCTTCATCCATAGTAAACATTTTAAATGTTACTAGAAAAAACAACTTATTTCCTAAATTAAACCGCAGTTGTTTTGTTTTTCAAGAACAGTATTACTCAGTTTTGTAAGTACGCCTGGAATTTAACAGAAAGTGAACTAAATATCTAGGGTTACATTGTATTCGTTCTTGCATATTTAACAGTTAGGAATAAAATTGCTTTATGTAAAATTTTCTCAAATGAATAAGTGCATGTTTCAGATTATTTCACATCATTTATTGAAAATAACGGAAATTTTTGCAGTTTAACTAGCCAATTACTCTGTCGCTCAAAATCGGGACATACATTTCGGAGCTTCAAATGGTGGGATTAGCAACTTACGTTTGCCTTCCTAAGGGACGGCGTTGGATACAATTTAAGTCAAGGGTTTTAACATTATTATTCCTTATATCAATTAAAAGGAGTACAAATCAAAGTTGTGTTTATAGTGCACCTGTTTGTTTATATAAAATTTTAAAAATAAATTTTGGATCCAAACTAAACATTCTTATTGTTATCGAATTAATAATTATTTTATAAGATAAGCTATATATCAAACCAGCACTTGTATTTCCAAGTTAAATCGTAAGGAATGCGATCATTTCTGCAATTTATAGAGAGCGAAACCAAGAAATATTTATGAGCTATAATATTTATGACGTCACGCACATAAACATGTGTAACTGGGTCGTTGAGCTGCTCGAATCGTTCTCCCGAGATAAGAAGAAAATAGATTATTTTTTTTTAAATTAATAAATCGATTCAGTGTATAGATTTTTACGCTCTTATAATTGTTATACAAATTTCATGTTTGGATTTAAATTACAGCTTAAGGTTTAAGAAACATCATACAAAAATCCATTTTTTTAATATAATAAAATTTTACGAAGCGCTATATTCTCAAAGTTTACATATGGTTGAAATGCAAATATTAATAAATTTTCTATAAAATCGATATTAATCGGCGCTGAAGACATGAAATTATATCTCCCGTTGTTTAGCACGATTTAGTATGGTTCCAACCATTGACGAACACGGAAGTGAATGCTGCTCCTCCTTATAAGGCATGCCAGTACGTATTCTTTTCTATTAGTGCTCAATATTTTTTTGAGATATTTTTTGGCTTTTAATTAATTTTTGCTAATATCTTAGGATCCACTGAAAATATTTGAACTCTATATAAAAGCTGTGCTAACCTCAATTTTACCGAGCTTCGCCCAGACGTGATGTAGAATTTTGGATGCGTCATGATGTAATCATTCTATAACCTTAGCGTGGGGTTCATCACCGTCGTCTGATCGTAAAAGGTTAACACTTCTTCGAAAGCTGTTTTTTCTGTAATTAAAAGTCGTTCAAGGTAAGTAGAACATTTTTGTGTGTGTGTATGCTTAATTGAATATTTATATATTTCTCAGATATGTATAATGATAGCGCTTGTTATTTTGTTAAAAGACATTAGGTTAAGCGATAAATAAACGTAATCATTCTCAAATGATTAATGCCGAACGACGCTCCATAGGATTTCGCGAATTTAGAAATCATTATTTTGTTCAGAGGAGGGGGGGGGATCCTAGGTATATTTTTTACATATAGTTGCATCACAAAATAATTAGTTCTCTAAATTTAAAATATATGCAAATCATGCCATTATTCACAATGAATTTATAAACATTTTAGTAAAAAGAGTTAATTTAATTTTTGAAGGCCCGTCTGTTCGATTACTTACTACAAAGGCAGCACAAATCGGTTGCTTATTACAAGGACACTTTTTAGTCGAGCCCCGCCTCATGTTTTTTAGTTTTAGGTAACATACCATATATAGTGTTTGATAAATAAATAGTGTCTTTCGCAGTCGTCCTTATGTTGCTACACTATTTCCGTGTTTACCCTGTTGTATAATGATGTATTTATTATAAATCTTAGTCTATGACATTCATTTCTATTCCGACGATGATTTACTAAGGCGACAGTTAAGTCTGGCCTCTCGGGAAGGCAAACGTAAGTTGCTAATCCCACCATTTGAAGCTTCAAAATGTATGTCTCGATTTGAGCGACAGAGTAATTGGCTAGTTAAACTGCAAAAATTTCCGTTATTTTCAATAAATAATGTGAAATAAGCTGAAACATGCACTTATTCATATGAGAAAATTCTACATAAGGCAATTTGTTTCTAATTGTTAAATATGCAAGAATGAATAAAATGTAACCCTAGATATTTAGTTCACATTCTGTTAAATTCCAGGCATACTTACAAAACTGAGTAATACAGTTCTTAAAAAAAAACAGCTGCGATTTAATTTAGGAAATAAGTTGTTTTTTCCAATAACATTAAAAATGTTTACTATGGATGGAGCAAATACATATTTTTCTAATAACTAATTGAGATTGATATATTTAAATTGCAGGAATAAATGAATTCTGCAAGTCAAGGTCGAAATCACAACCTATCGTTTCGATCACCGTTTGCCCACACAGTCGCAATACATTAAATAACCCATTTAATTATCTAAAGCATTATTTCTCTCTTCAAGTTGCACAAATATTCGATGTTTACAAATTTTACAAATATGAATTATTTAAAACGAATGATACAATATTTTAATTAGTTGCTTTCTGACTCAAACAAAACCAGGTACAAGTTTAATTTTATGAAATCCAATCAAGCGTTGGACATAAAATTTATGGAGATTTCTGCAGATTTCTGCTAATGAATAGCACAATAATAGTATTAGTTAAGTATTTTGCTTATAGATGAACATCAGATGTTTACTCTCGGTGCATATCGTTATGACATATTCTGATATATTAATGAAAAGTGCTCACTGCTTCACAGTTTCCTCAGTTTACGGTATCGAATTTTGTGAAGTCGCTCTAGGTGAGTAAACTAATTTTTGTGTCCGTGTTTTAACAGAACATTTTTTCAGATGATGACGATGCTTGTGTTAAAAAACCCATTTTAGCTTAATTACGTCTGTACTACTCGCCTTTTAACTAGACGTGTACATTAATATGATCGTTGCATACACGTTTTAATAAATGTTGCATATAGGCAGGCGCTTGGCTATTTATTTGCACCTTTTGTTCATGTCTTGAAAATTTGTATAAGAATTAAATTTTATAGGTTTCTAAACCGGAGATATCTACTTGAGACATCATCGTCGGGCGATTAAAAAATCGCTCTACTAGAACATTTTTGTATGCGTGAAAGGCCGGATATGTATTTTTCAGATAAGTGCTGACCTCAATTTTACCGGACTTCGCTCAAATAGACGTGATGAAGAATTTAGATGAGTCATGACGTAATAATTTAGTTGCATTACGAAATAAATAATCGCCTGAATTTAAAATATATGTAAATCAACCGATTTGAAGGGTATTCAGTTTTATAAATTGACAAGCATCTCTCCTGCAAACTGATAATCATCAAAACTAGTTTGGATATATATCTGTATACCTCAGGTCAAGTAAGTAATTGTGGGAGCTTCCATTTATGCAATTGCGAGGGCAACGGCTCGCTTGTTCTATTACTTACTACAAAAGCAGAACGAATCGGGTGCTTACTACAAGGACACTTTTTAGTCGAGCCCCGCCTCTCGTGTTTTTTAGTTTTAGGTAACATACCATAAATAGTGCTTGATAAATAAATAGTGTCTTTCGCAGTCGTCCTTATGTTGCTACACTACTTCCATGTTTACCCTGTTGTATAATGATGTAGTTATTATAAATCTTAGTCTATGACAATCATTTCTATTCCGACGATGATTTACTAAGGCGACAGTTAAGTATAGTTTTGGGAGTATTTGCAAATAGTATTATGCTATTCTTTAATTTGCGCTATCAGATGTACATCTGAGAGTGGGCGCTCAAATGGCAAAGTTCCTCTGACGCCAGATACCCTGTAGGTGGTCTACAAATTGGGAATAGGTTAATATTATACAAAAATCGTTCGGAAAGCTACTTTAAACTGTATGTTTTGTTAATATCAACTAAATAGCTATAATTCATCTATAAAGGTATCAAAAGATATTTACTATGTTGCTTTGATCTTTGTGCGCATGGTAGACCTTTGCATATGCCTCTGACTAAAGCTGGGTTCAAGGCGTTTACGGCATAGTTCCAATTCAACGTCAAAAGCTCAGCGAATAGGCTATGAGGTAAGTGTTATTGCACCGTGCTACCTTGCTCCCAAATTTCATGACAATAAGTAAACCCAGTTTTTAACAATAGCATCATAATTGGATATAAAGCTACTGGAAAATGAATTGGGGTTTAAACTGGTGGTTGACCATCTTTATACGACAGGTACCATAATAGGAGTGTATCGGCATTGAATGATTCTTAGCCCTGCTTACAAACCAGGTTGTCATCTGTTAAACATCAGGTATATATATAGTATAAAGAAAGCACTGCCTGGTGGCTATAAAAAACTGTCGTACCCCACCCCTACGCTTTATATTGCAATATGCTATTGTGATTAACTGCAGTAAGTTACTTAGTAATGTGACAATTTGGGCATATATGTGGTAGTTTGATCATAGGCTAGAGTAGCATTGGGTGGGATTAAGATATCACAATGTATTGGCGGCTTAGATTGCAATCAATTGAGCAACTATTGATTGAACGTAGCCCAATGGTAACCGTTATGACGACCTTGGCGCTGTATTTGCAAAAGTGATGTAAAATGACATTTCACTATGAGTGTATTATCAAAACATTATTCAACTTTATACAACTTTATTTTTACAAAATACAATGCAGATACAAATTATATAGATATTTTGTCTTCTAGCTATTGGTTATCCTTGGGAATATCTTTGGTAGGCTAGTGTTCCATCCTATTGGATGCATAAGGAAGCATTTTTCTTTATCCAATTAGTATTTTGCTCCTGTCCATTCTAATGTTAGAGATGACAAAGTTGGTGTCGTGGACGTTCGTGCTGTAGTTGTTTGGTGGTTTGATGAGGTTGGTAAAGTTGATTATATTGTTGATATTGTTGATATTGTTGATGTTGTTGATGTTGTTGATGTTGTTGATGTAAATTCACATCAATCATTTCTTATGATAGTAATTGAGGCGTTTAAATTTTTACTTTAAAACTTACAATTTAGTATATATTCCATCTGAATATCTTCCAACAGTTTTATAAACCCCATATCAATTATTTCCATAAAATCATCCAAATCCTCGGGCAATACTAACACAGCAGCACAGTGCTGTATTGCTTCCTTGTATGACTGGCACATAAGACATTTTTCTCCTATCCAAAACCGTTGCCCGCATTCCGCCTTTTTTACTCGTAGAGCATTGCGAAATCTTCGAATAACCCTCCCAAAGTCTTTATACATATTTGTTAATTCGCCTCTTTAAACTGTATAATCGACAAATTATAACTTCTACACCAACAGTCCTTTTATATGAGCTATTCATCGAATTTTTTTCTATATCGCCTCTTATCCAAATCAAAATATTTTACAGTAGTAATAAAACTATGTTTCGAGTCACCACCATTCCAGCATCGCTGACAAATTTCTTTAAACTTTATAAAGGGCATATCAATGCGAACATGATTTAGAAAGATATGCCAAAGATTTGCATCATCCTGCTTCCATATTGAAATAACATTAGCGTTATCTCTAAGTCCGTGCTTTACTGTGCTGGCATACGTTTGACATAAGTAAAAGGAATCAATACTCTTATGTCTACCAAAGGAGAAAAACTGTGCAATCTTGTTTTGTTCGTGTGCATGAATATCATCAAAGACAATAATTGAATCTTTTTTTACATCCTCTGGTCCAATCAAATCATCATAGTTCCCAAATTCCTGGTAACCAATATCACCCTTTAAGGGTTCAAATACACTTCTTAACAGTTCATACTTTGGCTGATATAAACTTTTAGAAAACACATAGACGTTTTGGAATCTAAGTCCATTCTCATATAAAATGAGAGATATTAGAGCGTTAGTTTTTCCATAACTCGATGGCCCGGCGAATATTGCCCTTATATTGGATGGAAACAAAAATCCATGTTTACCAACTTCCTTGGCACTAGAAGTGGTATATGTATCAAAGTTTTCTATAGGTATTTTAACTTCTTGTCTTGCAGCTTCCATTTCCGGAATATTTGATTCTGTACTTTTATTTCGAGCACCAAGTTTATAGAGGTGATCACGTAGCGTTGTTCTAGGTACACTGTACAACCTACTAGCTTTACGCGTATTTAACACACCTTGCCGAATTTCACTAATGACTTTCTCTAAAGATTGCTTGGTGTACATCTTTCAAATATACAGCTAAGACTGATTCAATAATTTCAAAAAGCAGTCTTTTATACTAAATAGTCCATCCTCACCCGCCCGCCCGACCACCCAACCGCTCGCCCATGCAGCCGCCCGCCCGTCCGCCAGTCCGTCCGCTGTCCGCCCGCCCATACGAGACGTTACGCTGCTGCCAACAACAAGTACATTGAGGAAGAGTACGATCCTACCGCCCCGTCCAAGTATTTGGTCTACTACGATGCCAATAACTTTTCCCCATACCTATGTTATGTAATTTTGAGTTGATTTTTAATAACTCCAGAGCATATGTTAACTCGATTTGAAATTTCTATAAATTTTTTCTAGACCGCAAAATGCCGAATGGGGCACCCGCAGGGTTAATAAACGTAATTAAGAATTCAAATAAGTCATGAGGATCGTTAAAAAATTTTTCTAGACCACAAAATGCCAAATGGGGCACCCGCAAAGCTGATAAACGTAATGAAGAATTCAAATGAGTCGTAAGGATCGTCATAAGCCCCCCTCAACAACCGCCGACTAGTAGGCAGGATTGTGGGATCGATCGTGTGAAAATCGAAGTGTGCTAGAAGGAGCAGGGTGGGGGATCGATCAAGTGAGGATCAAAGTGTGCTAAAAGGAAAGGCTAATAAACGTAATGAACAATTCAAATGAGTCATGAGGATCGTCATAAGCCCCACTCACCCTCAACAACCGTCAACTAGTAGGGAGAGGGAGGGGGATCAATCCAGTGAGAAACGAAGTGTGCCAGAAGCTTCATGAGGATCGTCAGAATATACAAAGCATGCCCCCTCTACAACCACCAACTAGTAGGCAGGGTGGGGGATCGATCAAGTGAGGCTTGAGGTGTGCCAGAACACAGGTATACCCTCTAATCAAATGGTTGCGATAATAAAATAGATATGGAATGCACTCACCAACTGCTGATACGTAGATGGTGATGCTCCAGCTCAAATGACGTGTGAGGTAAATATTGCTACCAATTATATTCGCATGGGTCCACTGGATCCTTACTTGTAAACTTCTTCTCCTTTTAATTACAGACGCCACACCTAGAACTCGAAATTCAACATATAGTTTACAACGGTACTTGAACCTAGAATAGTAGAACGTAGAACCTTAAAATATAATCCCATAACTTCAATCAGTAAAATAGCGACTTCCTTACCGATCTACAATCGGGTTCAATGCACAAAACAAACAAAATGTATAACAGGTGGTTACCAGTAGCAGTCGAGGACTCAACTTCAGATGAATCGCCGTAATCCCAATAATAATAAATCACCCAGAATAATTTCCTTTCAAATTAATTCTAAAATTCCTTCAACGAAGGCGGGCATATATACCAACCCAAAGCATAAATTAAAAGTGTACGATTCGAATTAAATATCATATGTGAAGATGATACCACTAAAGCTGGTTTGCAAACCGTTACCTGATAACGCGGTGCGCTATCAATTTTGTAGTATATACACTCTAATACGGAAAGAATTAACTATTTAATACACTGCTAATATGCAAATGTCGTAGTGAAAATTTCAACCTTAACATCCCCATCTTACCCAAAAATGATTAGCCTACCGTGGGGTTCGAACCCACACACAAACATATGGAGACATCGGATCTGAAACTTCTTCGCCTCCAAGAAACTGTTGGCAACCAAGTCACTAGAGTTCTAGCACAGGGAACAGATCCAACAATTGTCGAAAAGTACAACCTAATATATTCCAAATACTGAAATTCAAACTCCAAAATGGGCAACAAAAAAAACAACAGAAACAAACAAGAAAAAGAACCCACAAACATAGTCAAGGATCAGGACGCAAATTCTTGGAATGGCAAACCCCAACCTTACGACCCTCAGCCGATTCTAACTGATAGGTCCATGGTGAAACGCATTTGGACACAATAAAAGGACCAACATATTTGGGTGCAAGTTTAGTTGAAAAATATTCGGCGGCATTCGATTGCACGAAACTTCTGTGCCATACTTTCTGACCAACAACATAGCGATCGGGACGACGTCGTAAGTTACACATCTTTTTACTATGTTCAAATACTCTATCTAAACGAACACGAATATCTTTAAACACTTTGTCAAAAATTGGGGGAGGGGGATACACAGGAAGCACGGGATCTTGCTCAACCCCATCCTCTGAAGAGACTGTTGCTAAGTCGTGACTATCGCCACTATGATGCATCTTATGACCAAAATTCACGAAATATGGGGTGAGATTAGTAGCCTCATGTCTCAAAGTACAAATTGCACAAGCGGCCTTCTAAAGCAACAAAGCCCACTTGCGATGATTGTCTTTAATAAAAGAAATCAATATAGTCTTGAGAGAGAGATGCTGTCGCTCGGCGGCATTCGGCTGAGGATGATAATTTGCAATATGGCTAACCTTTACACGGTAAACATTTATCAAATTTTTAAACTGACTGCCTTGAAATTGGTTGCCATTGTCGCAAACCACGGTACGAAAGACACCAAATAACAAAAACACACGATCCTCTAATAATTCAGCAAGCTTAGATGAAGTAGCCTCTTTCATGAATAGGAAAATACAAAATGTACTCAAAAGTCCTTCACACTCAACACATACTTATATCCGGAAGTAGACTTAGGAAAAGGTCCAACAATATCCACAAAAATAAGTTCCCAAGGTCTCGAGACCTTCAGACGACCTAACAGATAACCAGCAAGTGGCTTCTGTTTAACCTTGCTAACAATGCAAGTTTGGCAATTATGCACATATTTCGCAACATCGCTTTTGGCCTTCAGCCAAAAATTTAATCAAACAACAGGCCAATTACATTGGACAACCAAAATATGTAAGACAAGCAGCCTCCCACGTTGGGCGACCAATATAACAATTCGGGGCGCTCGCAATACGACAACAAGCGAGGGAGATTTCAAATTGAATTCCAATTTACAACTAAAATAGCTAATGAGGTAAGCAAGGTAAATGCTTATCGGAGCAAGCAGTTTCAATGTACCCCGAGCTAAACCAGTACCGAGGCAGGGGGTGGGGTAAACCATCAACCATACTTTTTACCAAAAATGAGCGCCGCCTAATCTAACAACTGGGCTCCGACGGAACTGAGATAGGAAATTCCTCACGGTCACAAATAATACCCACACAGCATACAATCCATCTAACATACGTTGACACACAGTAATGTAAACTTTATAGCTCATCAATACATTTACTATACAAGGATTTATCAAGTTATTAACATAAACACATACACTATAGTTTAATTAATAACTGGACCCACCCACTTGTTGTGGTGCAATTCTAACAATATATATACCAATACACCAATTGTCTAATTCAGATTTTACTTTAAATTCAAATATTAACACAGCCAACAAGGCAACATAAATTTGCGACCAGACGGCCGATTTAAATGACTATAACGGAAATAAGGGGTTGCACTAGGATCCTAGTAGAAGAACCCTTAGGTACTAAGAGTATCTGCAATAATACCTGTAATAATAATAGACGGGTCGTTGACTTAGTTTTACATCCTCTATTAAGTATTGTAAATATGCAATGTTCAACACCCTAAATTAGAACCCAACCTTATTATAATCATATGGACACAGCAACCCTAAACCCAATAATATTACAATGTAATTCACCAGCATGCAAAGTCAACCAAATGGTTACGATGATAAAATAGATATGGAATGGACTCACTAACTGTTGATGCGTGGATGGTGATGTTCCAGCTCAAATGGCACGTGCAGGTAGAATATCGCTACCAATTATATTCGCATGGGTCCACTGGATCCTTACTTGTAAACTTCTTCTCTTTTTACTTACAGATGCCAAACCTAGAACTCGAAATTCAACATATAGTTTACAACGGTACTTGAACCTGGAATAGTAGAATGTAGAACTCTAAAATATAATCCAATAACTTCAATCAGTAAAATCGCGACTTTCTTACCGATCCACAATCGGGTTCAATGCACAAAACAAATAAAATGTATAACAGGTGGTTACCAGATAGCAGTCGAGGACTCAACTTCAGATGAATCGGCGTAATCCCAATAAGGTAATAGGAAAATTATAGTAAATCACCCAGAATAATTTCCTTTCAAATTAATTCGCTAAAATCCCTTCAACGAAGGCGGGCATATGTACGAACCCAAAGCGTAAATTAAAAATGTACGATTCGAATTAAATATCATGTGAAGATAATACCACTACAGCTGGTTTGCAAGTCGATACCTGATAGCGCACCGCGTTATAAGGTATCTGAAGTCAATTTCATTGAACAACAGTCGTATTTAATACAAACTAATGTGCCAACAAATTTCATATTTTAGTCCAATACTACTTGAATGTTGAATAAAATCCATCTTAGTTAAAATAAATGGTGGAATAAGTGTCAAATCAACAGGTTTTGTAACAAATTTAACATTCACACAAACGTATTATAGATTGCTGATTTAAATAAACTATGATAGCGAAATCAAATGTCGCGGTTATTTGTTGAACCCCACCGTTTTTGGCAAGTGTCCGATGCTTTCGGGCAATTGCATATTGGATGTATTGCGCACATTATATCTTCAATATACTGCTACCCTTCGACTGCCACACGTCAACATGGCGTCAAGCGTTACTTCACATTGATTATTGTGTTAGTTTCAATGAAAGTATTTCAACCAAGTATAAAAATACATAGAAGATAAATTTAGTATGCTATGCTGTGTTCAAACAAAATCTTTTCGTCTAAACATACGTAAGTAGCTTCCTATAAATTAGTCTCAATTTCCATAACTAAATGTCGTTGTTTTTATCATTCACCTATATAAGCGAACATCTAACTTCAAAGACCCATTGCAACCTCAAGGAATAAACAAACTTTTCAATAATCATGATCAGTTTGTAAAATTCAAGTGGAAGTTACTTATATTAATTTTAGGTTTTATGAGATTATAAAAATAACATTTTGCAAAAGAACATTATTTATCAGTGAAGGCTAAACTAAAAATTATGCATGATGAACTAGAGTTAATGTAACATTCAAGGTGATTTGATTCAATATCCAACTTGATAATGTGACTGAATGAAGTTATTTTAAATCTATTTTTTTAAAATCTGTTAGGGATGAACAAACTCATTTGTTGATCGCCAAGTAGAACTAAAAAAATTGATTAAAATAACTTCATTACGTCGGAATCAATCAAGCTGGATATTGAATGAAACCACCTTGAATGTTTAAACTAATTCTATTCCTAAACAATGTAGAACGCAACGAAATGATTGATTTGATAGCTAAATGTTTCAATTGAATACAATAAAAGTTTGATTAAACCAAAAATCTTATTACTTCAACCCTTATTAATCACTTAGCTTAATAATTATTGACTGTGCTCAACATATGGGTTAGTTAAATCAATGTATACTGAATTTACACCAATGACGCTTTTTGGATAGTGAAAAAATTTGAATAGTTTGTTTTAATGCTGCCACACCTTTCAAGTACTAAACTCGTGGTTTGATAAAATTAATGTGTATTTGCTTTAATGATCTTTATTTGTAAGTAGGATATTCAACGTGTTGATGTAACCTAACAGTGTTTTTGATAAAAATATTAAATAATTCAATTCAACCCCACAAGCAATTGAAGGAACGTTACCTAACATTCAAGTTACATTAATGGCCATTTTAGTAAATGCCATAATTATTGTGGTACAAATTTAAGTTTGTTTGCTTCAAAATCGGTTTTGCAACATTTTATTATGTTCTATTTAATGCATGTAGGTGACTGTTTATATATAAACCAAAATTCTAATTGAATCAACTAATTTTGGGTTAAATCAACAAAATCCTTCTCTCAGTGTGGTTTAATAAAGACAGAAACAGCGCCGTGAGTAGCCACAGTCTGCATAGAGCCAAGCCCATTAAAGGTAAGAGGTGACAGGGTAGGTTTTAAACCTAAGAACACATTGTTGAGTAATAAATGAAGTCATACTACCAGTATCCAACAAGCAGCGAAACTTTTGAAAATTACCAAAACGATCACGAACTTCAATTTGCGCAGTAGACAATAAAACCATCCTTTTTTGGGAGGTTTGCGTTAAATAATACAACACTGGAATTATTGGTAGCAGAGGGGAAACGAATTACTGGTAGAAATTCGCAGGTACTCAAAGCGGGGGAACAGATGTCTTGCAAATATCTTGTTCGGCGTTATCAAACGAGGCGGTATAAACTCTAGTAGAAACACTACTTTTTGAAAGAGATTCTAATGGGGGGTTAAAGTGTAACGAGGTATGATGCCGCTGGCGACAAGTACGACAAGTCATAATCGATTTACACTTGTAAAAAGTATGCAAACTGGTTAGACAGTTAATGCAAAGTTTGCGTTCTTTTACAAAATTATAGCAACACGATTGGTAGTGCGGACTAACATTGAAGCACATGGACGTGAACCTAGTCGGCACTGCATGTGAACAATTTTGTTCATGTCTGATTTGTGATTTAAAGATAAGTTGCTCGGGGATTTACATGTTTTGTCTAGAAATGTAATGATTTCAATAAAAAAGGGAATGGTGGCGGGATCGTGCTGCAACTCAAAACCTCAAGCTGTGTGTACGTCCAGTCGATTTAAGAGCATCTGAGCTAAAATAAACCTCCACTCCTCAACCGGAAGATCAAACTTTTTTAAGGCTTCGAAATAATCGGTAAAAAAGTAGACTAATTTTTGTAAACCAGAGGGGTTATCAAGGTGCAATTTGGGAAAATTGTTCAAATTGGCCTAATACGCACTCGTAATTTGGCGGATATTTTCAAATTTACTGCGCAGTTTATTGTATGCGAGTATATAATGACTTTCTGTTAAATCAAAATGCATAATGGCGAGTAAAACCGGACTTTGCAGAAGTGATTTTAAATACGTAAATTTGTCTATTGGCGACAATTCCGGGTTAGTATGTATGAGGGAGTCGTAAAAATCAATGAAACCTTTGAACATGGAAAAATTGCCCCCAATGGAGAGGACCTGCAACGAAGGTAAATTTATTTTTGATTTTGGGTGAGCGGCAGAAACAACAGCGCTAGGTGCTGGCGGCTTAGATTTAAAAAGTTTCATTTTGATTGACTTGATTAAATAAAAGGAACTATTAAACGTTTTTCTGATTTTATCTTCAACCTCAGACAAATCTTCCGCATTTTCATCCGTGGCGATCAAGGAGATAATGTTATTGTGACTTTGATAGAAGGCTTCTTCTAATTTAACCATATGCTCAAGGTGCGATTTAAATAAATTATGATATTCAGCATTAGATACGGCCGATTGCGCGATTTCTAGTATCTCTTGTAAACTTTGAATCTGCGTGTTTCGTAAAAATTTCAACTCTGCCATTTTAAATAATAACTAAAGCACAAAATTTTTATAGATAATTAGTACTGCAAAATGTTTTAAGCTTTATCAATTTAGGCACAAATTAAATAATCGTAGGTAAATGTAAATGGATGTAAATATAAACAAAGTAATGAACTTTGTATCAAACATGATAACTAAAGGGAATGAATGCAATTCAAGTAATATAACATTTGAATTATCAAGACCATATGTTTGATAATGCAAACTTGACCTCAGATAAATGATTAATAATTATGTTTTAAATTATAGTAATAATACCTGCTACTGGTAATATCCAACTCGACAAGGATAAAATTTGAATGTTGAGTACATAAAAAGATACTCAGGAGAGAAAAGCAGAAGTATAACCAAACAGATATTAAACAAATGCGGTCTTCAATATTCTTACCTGATATCCAATTAGAGCGGTGAAGATTTTTGGATCTTGAACACTTATTACTACACTCGAAAAAATAATATAAAGCAGTGAGGTAGCCCTATACGGAGACTGACTTCCGAAACAGAAACTTATTGTCCAAGCGGTGACAATAGAGTGTGTTAGGCCGCGCAGCCACCAAAACATATGGCAAACAAGATAGAACATTAAAGGTGAAAACGCGACCGGGTTTATCAAATTTAAATAAAAGAGCAGATATTACCATTAACAAATAAACTTAAAATTTATAGTAATAATATAAAGAAACTAAATGAATATATACAGGGTTAGACGGAACATATTCAAAAGAACATTTTTCTTTTATACACATTATCTAAAGACTTTCTTACATTCAACAAATATAAATAATGCTTATAAAAACAATTTACAGTTTAAGCTTAGACAAAAGATTTTACCTATTGGATACTTACTTATTAAAATCATCCTTGCCTAATCCTTGTTAATAATTACAGAATCTCAAAACATTTTATATGTGAGTCACAAAAATTCTCCTTAAAACTCTATGGATAATTTACCCTATCCTTGTATTATACCGTTTGTCAGTGTAGTTCAAACTCTTACCTCAAAAATTACTGGAAAAATTATCCATTTACAAATAATTTTTATAAAATTAAGAACTTATTCCAGCATAAGTTACTAATATTTAAATATCCCATTAGGTTTCAACAAAAAAAAAGGACTAAAATTGTACTTGCAGGTGATATTTTCCAATTCTCTTTATAACGCTTATAAATATATCAATTCCATTGGAATTAACGGAATTAAATACTTCCTGGTTTCATTTCAAATCTCCATTTATAACCAATCTTGACGTTGAAATACCAGTTTGCAGAGTGCATAAAAACTCTTATTTTTAATCGATTAAAATCAGTAGTTGTAATCTTGTACCAAGATTATTTATATTACTGTGACATATCTTCATTATACTTTAACAAATAATTACATTTGAAAAATTTTTATGTTACTTGTGGAATGCCGATGAAATGGATTACAAATTACATAAAATGTTCAGGTTTCATAAATTAAATATTGAAACTTTGCTCAAAACTTACATGTTGTTTGACTTAAAAAGGATTAACCTCCATCCTCAATCACTTCCTGTTTATATACAAAAATTCTAAATATGTCATTTTTTCCATTCCATTCTAGATTTATTTCAAAACAGTCACTGAATGATGCAATAATTATGAGATTTCGCGTTTTATTGAGATAATTAAGTGTAAAGTTATCACAATCATTGTAATTTGTCTATCGTAAAACGTCTCCCATTCTTTGTCAATGCGTAAAAGCATAACCGTTGTAATATCTCTCTTAGAGCTATTTAACTCGTTATCTCGGTTTTAAAGCTTTTTCCGATAGTCGCGTTTCTTCGAATTGGGGCGGCGGTTATTTATTGATACAAAATAATCAGCTTATTTAATAGCTTTTAGAACATCTCTAGTAAATGACGTATTCTTTTATTAAATATTAGAAAATTCTGGAAATAATTTGAAACTAACTTCTTTGTAAGAAAGGTACGATTTATTTAAAACTCATAAAGTGGCATATTTAACGAGAATGAATGTTCTATTGTTGTTTTAAATAATATATCTACACATAGAAATTTATCTAGTATTTTAAAAGTGCATGAGACTCGTTTTCAGGCTGCAATAAATGTCAACACATAATTAATAAAGAATGCAATGAAAACTTGTTATTAAATGGTATTTTTCAGGAAAAACATTATTTACACAAGGTTTAAATTTGGGCTTATCCTTAAATGGTATAACAGTACTATATATGTCCTTAAAGAGTGTAAACTTATATGGGAATCTTATTTTGTGCTAATGGAATACGCTTATGCGAGAATACCGGGTGAACAAGTTCAATATAGGAAAATTTTACTCTACTTTTTTCTTCTCTTTGAGTAGTTTTTCATAGAATTTGGTGTTCAAGGACATTATATATATATATATATATATATATATTACTCATATTTAGACCAGGGTAGAAAATTAAATAATCACATCAAATAATTTTAATCACCGTGTAGAAGCTTTGGGAAAAGGTACGCGTTATTAAAACCGTGAAGCATAAAAATTCATTCGTTTCATTAAAAAGAAGAGATTTAAATTATTTACAAGACGCCTTCTATAAAAAGAAGCAGTATTAAAATGCTCTACGTGTAATTTAATTATTCCGAGTAAAGAAACAAATGGAAATTACGTGCAAAATTTATATTAATTAACTCAATTTTAAGTAACCGGTATTAAACAAAATGTACAGATAATAATTAATATTTGATTAGGAGTCACTAAAAATTAAAGGGTATTATTTTTAATTGAAGTTAATTGAACCATTAGTAACATATAATATGTATAAAAGCTAGTAAAAACCCAATAATATTCAGATCGTAGAAGTATTATGTTTGAACACCTGCGTATTTTTAAATGTTTTATGTTCTGCCTAAAATTTGCAGATAACAAATGGTTACAGAGAATGTTGGAGAAACCGTTGCTTAATATTTACGGGAAATGCTAATAAGGTGGGTTATTTCACAAGTCCACATGGATTGAAAATAACCGATACTAAAGAATATAGATTTGTACCACTCGGAACAGGGTAGATAAAGACAGATAATATGCGCAAGACAGAGACACATATAGTAAAAGGCGTGAGTTGAGCAACGTCACTGGGTTGCGATTGGTTGAAAATAAGAGGCAAACTGGAGAGGTAAAAATAACATTTCGGTATAAAATTTAATTAGTTATTCCCAGACGTTGCGAGCCGTGTCGAAATTTCTGAGATTTAACTGGTGCGAATGCAAATTTAATAAGAACCGACGCACAGGCGGTCGAGATGGGAACATAGTATACGAAATTCTAGAAACTGGCCGTTTTGAGGACAAAACCGACAGACAGGCTAACCACTATATATACCCGGGTTAATATGAGTTTCGCTCTCTTAGATTTTTCGATTTGATTCAATGCGTTAAACAGTGCTTTTTAGTTTTCCGATTTTGATAGAATAATTTTAAAAGTTTGCTCGTATATTTTGGTGATTTAAAACAGTTTGTTCTTTACGTGCTACAATGAATGTAATTTAGTGCACTTAGAAAAGAAGATACAAGGTAATAAAGTCTAGTATCACTGTACCAATTAGTCAAATTTGCAACGACAAATGAATACACAAAAGTAGGCAGTTTTGGCGTATATTTGTGAAAGAAGTATGAATTTCTTTGCTATTTTTCGGGGGTGTTAATAATTAAATGATTCGTAAACGTGTCTGGATCCACAAAACAAGCTTCATATATACACAAATGAGTTCCGGAAAAGCACTGAAACAACTTTAGATGAATGGTGGTGTAGTAAATTTTAAAGGCGACCAGCAATACGAGGACCTAAACATAACCCAGTTGGATTGGTGTGACTAACAGAAGACGATATACAATGGGGCCACGAGTGCATTAACCTTCAGGTAACTTATGCTTTGTTGTTCGATTTTTGATGTTTTGGTGTGTGTTGAATAACTTTATAATTGATTTACTTAAAATGGACAGTAGTGAAATTGTACTAACAACAAATTTTTAATTTTAAGGTGAAATTTTCTTGTTTAAGTAGAAAGGGGTATTTAGTATTTATGTTCTGGATTATGATGAAAATTGGGGTATGTCTTTGAGCTCAATTAGACGAACCTGGTTAATTAACGTAAAGGGGTGGGAGATGCTCCTTTGTACTCAGACTCAGGTCTGCATATATTGTTATATTAATTAGTAGGCATCTACAAGGACTTTAATTCTGGATGCACATTAAAATGATAATAAAGTTAATCTTGAAATTTTCTGATACTGAAATTTATGCTGAAATTTAATTTTGAAATTTTAATGTATTGTGAATATTGATGTAAATAGAGTTAACGTTGGTGTTTGTGATAGGAATGTGTTTGTTTTTTTTTATGATTGAGGATGAAAGTTTTAACTAGGTGAGCAGCCGAGGCGGAAAAGAGTAAAGAGGCGATTAACAGAAGAAAGTCAACGGAACAGTTAAGTTAATAGCTTTTGTAGGTTTCACAGCATTCTTGACGCCCAATTCGTGAGGCTCGATTCTAATTAAAAGGTTTCACAGCAATATATATATATATATATATATATATATATATATATATAATCTTCACGTTTTATTTGCTGAATATTAATTTAGATGAGACCGGAAATTCTCTTGACGCCGCCATTATATAAAAAAAAAGCTGAGTAGTTTTTGCCCCAAAAGTTGTTGCGTAATATAAATTGATATGACGCCGTACTCGGTGTAATAAACATTTTACTTAACGCCACCGCTGTGTTTCTCTCAAATTAATCTTTTGATTTTATTATGCCACGGCTAGCCCTTTTTAATGTACATAGAGTGCACAACTTTACGATGATCAATTTTCTTTCAACCCCTTTATGATTACCTGTTTGAATTGATAAAACGAAGTCAATCAACATTCATATAATGAAAGGAAATAATATTTACAATTTTTGAAATTCTTTAAATACACCCTTTAATCAATTAATATCATATGGATTATTTATCCCAAAATTTATATACTTTTAATTCAATATAAAGTCACCAAAAACTTAACCTTTACAAAAAAATCTGGAACGTTCGAGACCTTCTTATGATTTATTACGTAAGTCTAAACATATGCAATGTTCCTGTTGACTCTTTACAAGTTTTGGATAAATTGAATAATTCAGTATTAAAATTTAAATTGAAAAGATTCCTTAAAATTAAGTAGATCTGATCTGTGATCTTCTGATATGTTTTCTCGTGTTGTGGATCAACACCCCATTGTTGTCTTCAATCAAATACCAATGCTCTGCTTTGTCGAACCAATATTTCAATACAGTTACCCCTTGTTTTCCAAAATCACCTCGTGCTTTATTCTATATTTCTCTGCATGTGCTTTGAATCTCTTCCCTTAAATACCACTTGAATTCGTGGGTTACTTAGTATTATACCAAAATTAAAATTAGAATTGTTTTCGACGCAGATTAGAATTCTTTTCGAGGCAGATCAGAATAATTTTCGATGCAGATTAGAACCATAAGTATTTTCGACGTGGATTAGAAGCCCTATACCATTATGAATAGTTAATTTAAATTAATTACCCAATTTCTACTCACGTTTTCTAAAAACGGCAAAAACTTTTCATATATTCTTAACACAATTTTTATGCCGCACTATTTTCACTATATTATAAACTTTATTTATCTGATGCGTAGATTTCTGGTTAAAAGTGATGTGGATTCAACCTGCTTCAAGTGGAAACTGAGCTGCCTTATCACCGGGGGGTGTTAAATAGCTTTTCCCACTACCTTTGGATTAGGTTTCCAAGCAGTTTTACAGATTGTTTCAACCAACCAGGTTTGTCTTTAATATTCCCTGTATTTTTGAGCTGTTTTCTGATGAAACTCCTTCGGATTTCCGTGTCATAGTGTTTATTTGCGATCTCTGATACCTTATTATTTGTTATCGTGGCCAGACTTTCAATTTACGTCTGTTGTTTTGTATAGATAATGCTTTCGGATAATTGTACAAAAAGGAATGATACAACCAGAATTTACGTGCGAAATTTATTCCAGTTAGTTCATTTTTAAGTAACAAGTATTAACAAAATTTTACAAATAATGATTAAAATTTAGTAGGATTGCAAAGAAAATAAATTGTAGAAGCCAATGCAATTAATTTATTAATATAATTGAGTTTAATTAAACGGTTATTTACGTATAAAAGCATGAAAAATCAATAATACCAAGGTGAAACGCGTTGCTAACACATAAACAGCCGTTGGATATAAAATACTTCGAAGAGCGAAATCCTAGAAATGTTATTTTAAAACGATCGTTAATTAAACACCTGCATGTTTTCTAAATGTTAACTTCCACTTATTTTGTGTAGATAAAACTCAACATTCTAGGTATATTGTACAAACGGTTGGATGTTTTCGCATTAAACGCTAATGAGGGGTTATTTAAAGCACGTAGGCAAGTACACGTGGGGTTAGATAGCAGGTGGACAGGAATATCGATTTCTACCACTCAAACAAGGTTAGAAAGAGACGTAGAATATGCATAAGCAAGGGACAATGTTAATATAGGCGGGATTTGTAAGACGTCAATGCATAGACTATTGGTCGATATCGTTAGTTGTACATCAGACAAACACGAGAATATTGAATGTTAATTTTTCAGAAAATATCGTAACGACGTGCTGAATTTCGAGGATTTAGAAGACGGTTGAACCCAAAATTTTAAGAAATATTATTGTAAATGAAGGACTTCGGGTGAAATGCGGCCGAAAGGTGGCATCGGAAATGGTATAAATACTTTTAAAAAATGAATAAAAGCACTTAGTATTTTGATCGCTTGAGACTACGTACCGAAGTTACCACGAGCTTGTAAGTATAGAAAATTATTTTAAATTAAATAGCACGGTGTTAGCCTCATAATTTGTTCGCGGATTGTGCCGAGTTTATATTTTATTGAGGTGCCACATATATTTTTTTTAACAAGCTCGTGTAGTGACGTTATGTAACGTGGATTAAATTAAACAATTATCAAAGAAGAGTAATAATTGGATTTGGAGTTGGAGGTATCGTGTATGAACAGCCTTGCAGCACAGCTTAGAGGGGTTCAACTACAAATAGCTAGAGGCGGCCAGTAGAGCAAAGCGAAACAACTATACGGCATCGTCAACGAAGCAGAGATCTTCTAGAAATTCCAGGTAACGCTTTAGAATTTGTTGTTCATGATAAACTATGAAGGTTATTGTGATGGGGAGAATGAACTATGATGGTATTTTACATTATTTGGAGTATTGAAAGTAATACGTATAACTAACTTTTATTGTGGTATTTAACTATAAAGCTAAAGGTGTATATAAAGCTAATTAATGTTCCTCAGGAATTTAAATATTTTTTTGTTATGAGTACATGGGTTCTTGTTGTGTTTGTAATAAAAATATGCCAAGTAAAGAGCATACATTAAGCATAATTAACTGGGTTATCATGAGCTCACCATACTCCAGAGTTGCCTAATTGAAATTAATTATAAATACAGAAAGAAAGATAAGGTATTATTCAGGGCCCATTTACTCAGGTTACATTCAATGTGTTTGATATTGCTAGTTAAAATTCTGGACTTTACTAAATAGAATTTATTGAGGTGTAACTTGACCACTGAGATGTATATAATTTTGAAGTTTTATGTGTAAATAGTGAAAAATAGATATTGTATGATTGTTGTATTATTTTGTGGTTTTATTGAGAGTGTGCGTGAACGATAGAAAATATGAGAGTGAATCTAGGTATCCAAGAGGAGGTCCAAATGAGCTAGCCGGAAGCAGTTGAAGAAAGCAATTCAACCGAGGAGACTGGAATCTGGGTAAGAAATTAATGTTTTTTTGAAAATTTTCTATTGTGTGCAAATTTTCGATTTGTTATAAAATTGATAATTAGAGGGGTTCGATTCTTAATCCAAGATCCATGACATTCTTATGGCGACCCAAAAGTGAGGCTGGAGTTCCAAGTAGAATTTTAGTAATTTTACTCCAGGAAACTGGCAATCTGAGAAAGAGTCTGTTTTTTTTTTATAAATTTAAGAGTATTTTAGTATGTGTGAGAGTGATTTGAATGTATGCAGAGAAAGGAGTGGTTAAGGAGCCAAGAAGTGGAAATTGGAAGTGACGATAGTGCCTTGTGTGATAAAAATACGAAAATGGAGGAAGCTGGAGGTAGTAGGGATCAGTCGAGGACGGAATCGGGAGAAGCTGGAAATGAATAAATTTTGAGAATGCTAGAGAAGATGAATGAAGAATCTAACAGGAAATTTGATCAGATGAGTGAGGAATCAAATCGGAAATTTGAGGAGATTAAAGAGATGAGTGCAGAGTTGAATAAGAAATTTGACCAATTGAGTCAGGTACTAGGGGATAAAATACAAAAATCGACGAAAGAATTTTCCGATTTTAAAAATAGCTTGACGATAAAAATGAGGGAAGTTGAAAATAGGGTTGATAAAAATAAGCGTGATATTAGAAGTTTAAATCTGGAAATGGGACAATTAAGGACTGATGTAAGGATTTTCTGTGAGGACGAGATTAATGCTAAAATGACTGAGGTAACGGACTCGTGTAAGGATCAGTTAGGTCGGGTTGAGAAAGAAGTGACCGGGATTAAGCACAATGTAGCGACTTTAATGGGGGATGGTCCAAGGTTTGTAACAGGTAATGTGTCCTTAGAGCAGCAGATGAAATTTTATGGGGATAGTAGAGTTAACCCGCAAATATTTATTAACAATGTTAGAGGTTTAATAAGTAACTTATACGATGAACAAGCAAAGTTAAATGTTGTAAAAGCTTTACTAAAAGACCATGCTGAATCTTGGTACAATCTAATAGGACAAGAAATTGACACCTACACGGACTTTGAAGACAGATTTTTAAAGCATTATTGGAGTCACCACAGACAGGACCATGTACGAGACGATTTAATCACGGGGAAATTTAAGGGAGATTTTTAGGAAGTAGGGAGCAATATGCTATACGAAAGTATAGCATAGCGAAACAACTGAACCCACCACTGACGGACCGACAAATCATAAAATACTTGTCGAGACATTTTGAGGTTGAAGTGAGACAGCACGTAGCGTTACAAAACATAGTGGACAGAGAGATGTTTCTGGAGTACCTGCAGAGATACGATGACGTAAGCAGTGGACGACCTCGAGAACCTAGGGACAGACAGGTAAATACGGTTAGGTTCGACAACAGACGGGACAATTATGCAAAACGGGGAAACAATTTTACGTATCAGCGACAGAATTGGGAACCGCGACGGCCATTTTATAGAAGCAACAGTGTAGGTAGGGGACCTGCACCGAGACCTGGACCTACAAGACAAAACAGTTCACCGGACATGAGGGGGACTTCAAATACAGACCAGGGCCGAGTTGAAACATCTAGGACATACGCTGAAGTAACAGCTAGACCAGGACCGAGTAGGGAAAACAGACCTGGACAGGATTTTTAAAGCAGGACAAACCACTAGACATCACTGTGTACAAATATGAACATCCTAAGGAATTTTTGAAAATAGAAGAAGAAATTGAGCCAGAAATAGTAGAAAAATTTTGTTTGACCATAATAGAAATTAAAATTTTTGAGAAAAATTTAGGAGCATTATTAGATTCAGGAGTTGAGGCGAGTTTGGTATCGGAGGAATTCATCAATGAAATTAAAAATAAAGTGTGGGACAGGATAATGCCAATAAAAAGAAGTCACATGATTGCGCCGAATAAAAAACGATTTGCTGTTGTGAATAGCGTAGTTATTTTGAAAGTAGAGTTAGGTTCAGTAAGCTGTGAACAAGAATTTATAATTGTACCTGGGTTAAAGTTTAAAGGAATATTAGGGGTCGATTGCATGACGAAGTTAGGGGTTATAATTGATAGGGAGAGGAAAATAGTTAGGATTGGGGATAGGATATTGCCCTGGAAGGCAAGTTATGATGTCACAGAAGATGACATGGGGTTATGTATTAATAGTATAGAGGGAGATGAAGAAGTGAGAGAGATCGACTCAGGGGAATATAGTAAAGAAAAGTTAGATGAGGTACAAGTAATAGTAAAAGAAGAAGCTGAACAAGTAGAGGTAGAGTCAGGCGCAGCATTAATAGTGGATAACAAGTTAGAATTAAGAAAGATAGAAGTAAAAATAGCATTATATGACACACAAGAAGTAAATATAGGCATAAGTGAGTTAAGGGGCAAAGATAATTTTGGTACTTTGAATTTGAATTTAAAAGATTTTGGTGAAATGAATATTGTACATGAAGGGTCTAGAAGAGATGAAAAGTTTTGTATAGAGGGGAAAGCTAAAGATGTAGAGGTAGTATCGTTTGGTTTGTTCACGGAAAATGAGATTATAATAAATGAGAAACAGAAAAGTGTAGAGACTGACGAAGAAATATTTAAGAATCAGGATAATAGGGATAAGTTTATTTTATGTGAAGTAACGGGGATGATGAGTATAGAAATCGAAGGAGAAGAAATAGGGATGAAGAGTATTAGGATAGTTAGAAGAAAGACTTGGAGGGTCAAGAAAAGAGACAGATTTAAATAAGAAAATGAATATTAATGACAAAATGATAGAGAAAGGTGAATTTTAGTATAGATGTAGAATATAGAGATAGCAATAGGTGTATATAGAAAAGTAGAAATAGGATAAATATGGATAGGTGTATATAGAAAGTAGAGATAGGTGTATGATAGAGTAAAATTTAAATAGATAGGGATAGAAATAGGTGTATATACAAGATTAGAAGTAAGTAGTTATAGAAAATAAAACTAGGTATAAGATAAATATGGGAAATAGATAGATATAGGTATAGAATTAGGTAGGTAGAGGTAGGATAAGAATAGATAGTGATAGTAGGTAGGGTTAAAAGTTATGATGACTGAAGATAAAGAGAAAAGTCTCAATAAAGGACTAAAGGGTGAAATAAAAGAAGAAAATACAATGAAATAAGAGAGGGAAAAGTTAATAATAGATAGAAATACATAGGTAAAAGGTAGCAATAGATGTGAATAGGTGATTAGGAATAGAGATAGGTGTAGATAGATAGAAATAAGTAGAGATAGGTGTATAAATAGATAGAAACAGGTAGATAAGTAGTGATAGGTTGAATAAATAGGTATAGGGAGTGTTAGGAGAGCAAATAGGTGTATAGAAATAGCAGGTAAGATTAAATTAGAATGTAGGTATTTAAATTCAGAAAAACCGAGAAGGGTTTTTCCTAGAATTGAAATACGGGGATTATGTAGTGGTTTTAAAGCGTTAAAGGTAAATATAAACAAAGCAATTTGAAACACCCTGTAAAGAGGAAACAACTAGAATTTACGTGCGAAATTTATTCCAGTTAGTTCATTTTTAAGTAACAAGTATTAACAAAATTTTACAAATAATGATTAAAATTTAGTATGTTTGCAAAGAAAATAAATTGTAGAAGCCAATGCAATTAATTTATTAATATAATTGAGTTTAATTGAATGGTTATTTACGTATAATATGCATAAAAGCATGAAATATCAATAATACCAAGGTGAAACGCGTTGCTAACACATAAACAGCCGTTGGATATAAAATACTTCGAAGAGCGAAATCCTAAAAATGTTATTTTAAAACGATCGTTAATTAAACACCTGCATGTTTTCTAAATGTCAACTTCCACTTATTTTGTGTAGATAAAACTCAACATTCTAGATATATTGTACAAACGGTCGGATGTTTTCGCATTAAACACTAATGAGGGGTTATTTAAAGCATGTAGGCAAGTACACGTGGGGTTAGATAACAGATGCACAGGAATATCGATTTCTACCACTCAAACAAGGTTAGAAAAAGACGTAGAATATGCATAAGCAAGGGACAACGTTAATATAGGCGGGATTTGTAAAACGTCAATGCATAGACTATTGGTCGATATCGTTAGTTGTACATCAGACAAACACGAGAATATTGAATGTTAATTTTTCAGAAAATATCGTAACGATGTGCTGAATTTCGAGGATTTAGAAGACGGTTGAACCCAAAATTTTAAGAAATATTATTGTAAATGAAGGACTTCGGGTGAAATGCGGCTGAGAGGTGGCATCGGAAATGGTATAAATACTTTTAGAAAATGAATAAAAGCCCTTAGTATTTTGTTCGCTTGTGACTACGTACCGAAGTTACCACGAGCTTGTAAGTATAGAAAATTATTTTAAATTAAATAGCACGGTGTTAGCCTCATAATTTGTACGCAGATTGTGCCGAGTTTATATTTTATTGCGGTGCCACATATATTTTTTTTAACAAGCTCGTGTAGTGACGTTATGTAACGTGGATTAAATTAAACAATTACCAAAGAAGAGTAATAATTGGATTTGGAGTTGGAGGTATCGTGTATGAACAGCCTTGCAGCACAGCTTAGAGGGGTTCAACTACAAATAGCTAGAGGCGGCCAGCAGAGCAAAGCGAAACAACTATACGGCATCGTCAACGGAGCAGAGATCTTTTAGAAATTCCAGGTAACGCTTTAGAATTTGTTGTTCATGATAAACTATGAAGGTTATTGTGATGGGGAGAATGAACTATGATGGTATTTTACATTATTTGGAGTATTGAAAGTAATACGTATAACTAACTTTTATTGTGGTATTTAACTATAAAGCTAAAGGTATATATAAAGCTAATTAATGTTCCTCAGGAATTTAAATATTTTTTTGTTATGAGTACATGGGTTCTTGTTGTGTTTGTAATAAGAATATGCCAAGTAAAGAGCATACATTAAGCATAATTAACTGGGTTATCATGAGCTCACCATACTCCAGAGTTGCCTAATTGAAATTAATTATAAATATAGAAAGAAAGATAAGGTATTATTCAGGGCCCATTTACTCAGGTTACATTCAATGTGTTTGATATTACTAGTTAAAATTCTGGACTTTACTAAATAGAATTTATTGAGGTGTAACTTGACCACTGAGATGTATATAATTTTGAAGTTTTATGTGTAGATAGTGAAAAATAGATATTGTATGATTGTTGTATTATTTTGTGGTTTTATTGAGAGTGTGCGTGAACGATAGAGAATATGAGAGTAAATCTAGGTATCCAAGAGGAGGTCCAACTGAACTAGCCGGAAGCAGTTGAAGAAAGCAATTCAACCAAGGAGACTGGAATCTGGGTAAGAAATTAATGTTTTTTTGAAAATTTTCTATTGTGTGCAAATTTTCGATTTGTTATAAAATTGATAATTAGAGGGTTCGATTCTTAATCCAAGATCCACGGCAATATATATATATATATATATATATATATATATATATTACTCATATTTAGACCAGGGTAGAAAATTAATTAATTACATCAAATAATTTTAAATCACCGTGTATAAAGAATTTTATTAGATAATACGCTTTATTAAAAAACCGTGGAGAATAAAAATTCATTCGTTTCATTAAAAATAAGAGATTTAAATTATTTACAAGACGCTTTCTATAAAAAGAAGCAGTATTAAAATGCTCAACGTATAATTTAATTATTCCGAGTAAAGAAACAAGTGGAAAGTACGTGCAAAATGTATATTAATTGATTCAAGTTTGGGTAACGAGTATTAAACAAACTGTACAGATAATAATTGAATATTTGATTAGGATTCACTAAAAATTAAAGGGTATTATTTTAATTGGAGTTAATTGAACCATTAGTAACATATAATATGTATAAAAGCTTGTAAAAACCCAATAATATTCAAATCGTAGAAGTGTTATTTAGAAGTAGGACGATTGAACACCTGCGTATTTTTAAAAGTCTCGTTCTGCGTAAATTTGGCAGATAACAAATGGTTACAGAGAATGTTGGAGAAACCGTCGCTTAATATTTACGGAAAATGCTAATAAGGTGGGTTATTTCACAGTCCACGTGGATTGAAAATAACCGATACTAAAGAATATCGATTTGTACCACTCGGAACAGGGTAGATAGAGACGGATAATATGCGCAAGACAGAGACACATATAGTAAAAGGCGTGATTTGAGCAACGTCACTGGGTTGCGATTGGCTGAAAATAAGAGGCAAACATGAGAGGTAAAAATAACATTTCTATATAAAAATTAATTAGTTATTCTCAGACGCTGCGAGCCGTGTGAAAATTTCTGAGATTTTCAACTGGAGCGTGTGCAAATTTTGTAGAACCGACGCACGGGCGGTCGAGATGGGAACATAGTAGGCGAAATTCTAGAAACTGTCCGTTTTGGGGACAAAAGCGACGTATAGGCTAGCGATTATATATACCCGGGTTAATATGAGTTTCGCTCTCTTAGATTTTGATTATTCGATGCTTTAAAAAGTGCTCTTAGTTTTTCGATGTTGATTGAATAATTTAAACAGTTTGCTCGTATATTTTGGTGATTATTTAATACTTTAAAACAGTTTGTTCTTTACGTGCTACAATGAAAGTAATTTAGTGCACTTAGAAAAGAAGATGCAAGGTAATAAAGTCTAGTTATAATTGCGAGTACTGTACCAATTATTCAAATTTGCAGCGACAAATGAATACACAAAAGTAGGCAGTTTTGGCGTATATTTGTGAAAGAAGTATGAATTTCTTTGCTATTTTTCGGGGGTGTTAATAATTAAATGATTCGTAAACGTGACTAGATCCACAAAACAAGATACAGATATACACAGACGAGTTCCGGAAAAGCACTGAAACAACTTTAGATGAATAGTGGTGTAGAAAATTTTAAAGACGACCTGTAATCCGAGGACCTAAACATAACCCAGTTGGAATGGTGTGATTAACAGAGGACGATGTACATTGGAGCCACGAGTGCATTAACCTTCAGGTAACTTATGCTTTGTTGTTCGATTTTTGATGTTTTGGTGTGTGTTGAATAACTTTATAATTTATTTACTTAAAATGGACAGTAGTGAATTTGTACTAACAACAAAATTTTAATTTTAAGGTGAAATTTTCTTGTTTAAGTAGAAAGGAGTATTTAGTATTTATGTTCTTGATTATGATGAAAATTTGGGTATGTCTTTGAGCTCAATTAGACAAACCTGGTTAATTAACGTAAAGGGGTGGGAGATGCTCCCTTTGTACTCAGACTCAGGTCTGCATATATTGTTATATTAATTAGTAGGCATCCTACAAGGACTTTAATTCTGGATGCAAATTAAAATGATAACAAATTTAATCTTGAAATTTTATGATACTGAAATTTATGCTGAAATTTAATTTTGAAATTTTAATGTATTATGAATATTGATGTAAATAGAGTTAACGTTGATGTTTGTGGTAGGAATGTATTTGTTTTTTTTGGAATGAGGATGAAAGTTTTAACTAGGTGAGCAGCCGAGGCGGAAAAGAGTAAAGAGGCGATTAACAGAAGAAAGTCAACGGACCAGTTAAGTTAATAGCTTTTGTAGGTTTCACAGCATTCTTGACGCCCAATCTGTGGGGCTCGCTTTGAAAACCTTAGTTTAAGATTAATGGTGAGGATCACAGCATTTTATATATATATATATATATATATATATATATATATATATATTTGTAAATGGCGTTTAACATAAGTCGGTCACAATACGCTTATATCAAAGCTTTGTTTGATTGATTTTGGCAAACAGTGTGTTCTATGAAACAAAAGCTAAATCCTATACAATATATCAAAATTAGGATCTTCATCTCAGATGTTATTCAAGTCACATTAAGAGTCCCTCAAGGGTCTCATTGTGACCCACTGTTATTCAACTTATTTATAAGTGATTTATTTAGCATAATTACGAATATTGCACTATTAGTATTCGCAGATGATGTAAAAATATATAAGCCAATTTACTCAGTCTAGGATTGTTCTCTACTAGAAGATGACCTAAACAATTTATTTGAATGGGCATCAAAAAATAATCTATTGTTAAACAATAATCTATAGGAACACTGTGGCACGATTTAAATAAAATTAAATAAAAACCCTTAACCACAAAAAATATTTAAATTACTAGATACGTATTTCGACCACTATGTGGTCATCATCAATGGGAAAAAAAATTAGCTGTATAATTTACTATATTGTTGCTTTAAACACTATCGAGGATATTCTCCTCACCCGCAGGCTGGTGTTCTCAACAACAAACAAGTGAATTGTGACATTATAACTTAAATCTACCTAATTTATACTAATTCTAAATCTACTGAAGCGGAACCAGTTTAATCTTGCTTTCTCATTGGTTGTTGACCAATAGGGAAAGCAAAACGAATAAACTCTATTGGCCCTTTATCGGTGTTTAAGAGGGTCCTTTATGTTTAACAATTTTAATTGATTCATAGGCATTTAAGGAGGAAAATGTTGGTACCGCTTTTAACAATTTAACATTTTCTGGTTTAACGGGGTGGTTGGCCAAACATATATTTGAAACCAGCCACCCGTTAAACTGAAAATGTTAAATTGTTAAAAGCAACCAACGTTTTCCTCAAATGCCTGTGAATCAGTAAAATGTAAAATAAGGACCTCTAACCCGATAAAGGCCAATAGAGTCTGCTGCTTTCCTATTGGTCAACAACCAATGAGAAAGCAAGATTAAACTGGTTCCGCTTCAGTAGATTTAGAATTAGTATAAATTAGGTAGATGTTATAATGTCAATTCACTGTTTGTTGTTGAGAAACTAATGCATATTGGGTATCATCTTGTTTGATTAATAATATAATTTGAATAGAGTGTACGAAGTAAGGAACCTAGAAATCATATTATATCACAAATTATCGAGCAAATATCATTACACTAACATAGTTATCAAAGCTTCAAGAAATTTGGGTTTTATTATCAGGGACAGTAAGAATCGATTGATAGAATCCTTTAAAATTCTGTGTTTCTTAGTAAAGTCAGACAGTGAGTATACATCAGTTGTGTGGTCCTTACTATTAATCCTGTTCAAAGAGAGTTTTTAATTTTTGTGCATTTAGGTTACAACCATGTCTTGATGCAAACAATTTTTAAATTAATTACAGTTTAATTGAACAATCAGTGCATATGATTGGGCTAGCAATGCAAAGAGAATTTCATGACTACTATTTTCTATGTAAAATTCTTAATGGTGACATTGAATGTCTTTATTTACTCAATTAATTTCTTTCACTACCAATAATAAGATTAGAAGTATTTCTTTTATACTGAATCACATTCTTGAAATTATTCATTCTATTCTTCTCTCTGTAGAATTCCAACAAATTGGAATATCAATTGTAATGGTAGTAACATTCATTAAACTGGAATTTCATTCGTAATTAGAGCACAGCTGAGACAACATTTAAGTATCACTTAAACTATGTAATTGCTGTCAAAATACTGTCAGTTTAAATTTTCATACACTTTGTCCATTTGTATACCTGCATAATTTTATATTCGTAGTTATACAATATGTTTTAACCCTCTTTGTAGACATACGTGCCGCTACATTTTTATTTTATATCTTACCTCATTATGTATACTTTGTTTAATGATTATAAAAGTGTTCCGCAAAATAAATAAATAATCGGCCATAAAGCCGAAGATATATATTGATATGATAATGCTGCACGTCGATGTAATTATTCAAATAGTCTTCTTCTCATCACCACCGCTCTGTGTATTTTAATCTCCTGAAATTTTAAATCTGCCTCGGCTAGCCCAGTTTAATTCACACAGAGTGCACAATGTTACGATAATCAAATAGTTTACCCCTTTTCCATAAAACTTTATCTGATTTGAATGATAAAACGAAGACGATTAATATTTGTATAATGAGAAAAGAAAAATGATTTACACTTCATAACTTAATCTGTTTGACTGCATGATAAAATTAGCCAACTGTATACGTAAACTACATACCTGAGCTGGTAGTGGCTTTTGCAGTTTAGCTTGAGCAAGTGCCGATTGATCTAATAAATCCCAAGATTTCTGGCGTCTATTGTTTCCACTTCCTATAGATATATTTAAATGTGAACCACTTGTCTGCTGATTAGGAATATTCTCAGATGAATCTTTAGTTGAATGATCTACAATACAACGTGGTGTAACGTGTTTAATGTGACATCTACTGCGAACTTCCTCTGATACGCCAACTAAAGCTAATTAAAATATTTAAATTAAATTCAATATTATACATTATTTTCAAACCTGCTAAATAAGCAACATTATTTGGAGTTATTTCAAATTTATCCCTGTTGTTAGTTTTTGCTACAATGCCTAAAAGCATTATTAAAACACGAACAGTTCGTGAAACAGTTGCTGGAGATGGATGCCGATAACCTTTTATTAAATGTCCCACAAGCGCTACATGGAAATTGGCCTTAAAGCTTAAACCAACAGAATGATCTAATTGCTTAAAATGCCAATCTAAGGGTTCTCTTACAGACATCATTGTCGATTCCAATGTCTAAAAAAATTAACTATTAATGTCTATAATATTTATAAATGATTTAACTTAGTATAAAATTTAGCAAAATAGCAATAATAAATATGAAATAACATTTAATTTTAAGTTTGGGTACATTTTAACATCTTACCTCTTTTATTAAGTAGAAGAATCCGATTTGAATGCAATATAAATCCCAACGACTATATTTCTGTACATGAAGTAACATTTACACAGTAAGTTGAAAGAAACGCCAGTGAAAAATGTCAATTAAGATCTTTATATCTTTATAACTCGTTAATTTTTTATTCATATTAAGAAGTCCAAAACTAAATTGTATACAGAAAATGAACAAAAACTTCATAAAAAATACCATTTGTACAAGATACTTGATTGATTTGTTTTTACATTAAAATTCTGTTGTTTTCCTTTTTGCAATATTAAGATTAGTATTGTTCACTGGCAAATTAAAAGTGAGAAAAACTTCTAGTACCAAAACAAAAGAATTGAAACGAAATCTTCTTGTTTCCTTTTTGATACTGGTAACAGTCCATCAACAGAATGTTGGAAGTTTTGCTGAAACCTTCTTCCTTTTTCATTTAATGTTTAAAATAATAGTTATATCAAAGTGTTTTAAAATAGATTTATTTCAAACTCGTTTTCTATACTATAACTATTTTTTTCAACTATTAAAGTGTTGTTCACCTGCACATTTATATATAAAACTAAAAGATATTTTAAAGTCAAAAAAGTTCATAAAGTGTGCTAATTATGCTTCAAGTACTTCATGGTTTGACTGCTAGATTTTAATAGCTTGTGTTCAATTACAAAGATGACAAATTTGTAATAAACTTTTTTTTAGTAATTCTATGACCAGCATCTGCTTCTAAAAAGCTTGCCGCATATAATGTGTGAATTTAAACAATTTTTTTTTGAGTAACTAATTTACAACATTAAAGGAAAGACAAAACTTACATACAAATTTTTATGATGACCAGGGCATGTGTTGAAGTGTAATAACACATGTTTTGTATAAAGAAAACAAAAACTTTGCAAATGATTATACAGATAGGCTATTTGGTTACTTCTCATTCTGCTACAGTTTCATACCAAATACATAGCTTCCCTATATTGCTGCCATTTATGATTAAATCCTATGTCAGTAATTAACATTTATCAAATGTTACCAGATGCGAAGAACGACAATATGTCTAATAAAAACTGTTACAGATCAAAATGTATTATTTTGTAGTGTCATTATTTTTAAACAACCAAGCGCCTAACCTTTCGTCTAGTAAGCTCAGCCTGTTTAATATTTTATGGTGTCCATATAAGTGCTGTGCGGAATTGCTCATTTTGAGTATAGTATTTTATATCCCATTTTTAATATAAAATGGATGGTTTCGATGTAGAATTATTTAAAAGAAAATTTTAATTTATGAAATTCTTGACTATAAATTTTTATGAATAAAAAATGCCATACCTCTCTACAATATTTCATTACATCTTTTGCAAAGTTAAGTGAATAAGTATTTACTTTTTAAATCTACTCTTCTTGAGTAATGATCTTCATACATTAAAAGAGAGAAGGTGTCTCAATTTCTTTCTGTTTCGTATCTGTTCTTATATTTTGATATATTTTTTCTATGCATATCATCAAGTTCTGTATCAGCTATTGATATCCTTTTTTTTAAAGCAATAGAATTTATAAAATTATCTTATATTTGTAACAAACAAGTGGACACTGTACATAGATTATTAGAGAATATTAATGTTTTTGTTGCAAATTATTGCTTGTTGGGATCAGATACCTATTCTTATAGAAGAACTTCATGTATTCCATTAGCAGAACCATGGAACCGAATCTTTTTAAATATGATAACTTACAGCAATATTCTCCAAATATAGCATTTCTTTCAATGACAAGTATCTATTTATGGATTTTACTCTAACATGTTTAGGTTTCTTTTTATTATTTTGTATTTTCCAATAAAAATCATTTTACAACATATTTGAGAGTATACATAAGTAATATAAAATTTTATATATAAAAATTAAAACATTATCAAATCAAAAACTGTAACAGGAACAACTGGTTAAATAATAACAAGAATATATTATATATCTGCGCCTTTTGATATAAAACCTTAATAACTATTTTTTGAAATTTTTAATTTATGATAACAAAAATAACTTGTAGTTGGTATTCGACTTAAGAATCTTCACATAAAAGGATAAAATGATACATTTTGTCCTATGAATTAAATTATACACAATTCAGTTACGATTGAGTGATATTTTTAAGTATGTTAAATTTTATTAGTCCCAATAACTCTGAATATAAGATTTGCTTTAACTTTACATTTGAGGAGAGTATAATTTTAACAAAATTAAGCTAAAAAACAGTGCTTAAAAAGCCTCAACGGTAAAACCTTTGGTGTAGCTAAGTTCATAGTCCAGATTTCTTAAACCATGACTAAATTTGAGTTGGTAAATAAACAGTGAAACTTAGCGTATTATCAAAGATTATACCAAGAACAAAATCCCTGATAATTGCTGTCAATATATGATTATTTAATAAATAATAGTAGCAAATGTTATTGCACACAAAACCAGTAGAAATAATTTTCAAGGTGAAGATATATCCCTTTTGCAACAGATATTAAGCAATTGCATTAAGCACCACTCGTAATAGCAGACAACCATTAAAAATGACTTCAAAGAATAGCATTAGATCATCAGCAAATAAAAATTGAAATATTTGATAAAATACCGATATCGTTAATATTATGTTGTACAGTCAATAGTTTATCGCTATACACCATTTATATTAAGGCTGCATCAAAATCACCATTTTAAAAAAAATTTTAGTTGTACAATAATCTAGTTGTATATTTTTAAATCCTTTAAATTAAAAAACCAGAAGTTTTGTTTAAAGTGTATAAGTTAAAAAGAAATAGTTCTTAGTGAGTCTTGAGACACATATCAGAAACCTATTAAAATGTCAATTCAATTATTTGTGAAAGCAGATAATTCTTCTTATGACAGGCAGTTGGTACTTTTTACGAAAAGCAGTTGGTAGTAAGATGCAGGTGCATTAGCGACAACAACCACCTTTTACTTTTATAAACTAATATTAATAAGTTATATCACGTGTTGGAGGCTTGGGATTTAGAAATGAGGTATTAGCATGATGGGAATGTGATTTTCCCATGTTTATAACATAAGCTGATTCAAGATAAGATGCTGTTTATTTTCGCGATGTATAGGTATTTTTAAAATATAAATTGAAGGAGAATTCAAGGGTGGTCCTCTTGGCATTTTGTTTTGCTATTTAGTAAAGTCCACCAATAAGATTAGGTTATTCCCTTTAAGAAATATAAGTTTTAGCTTTCTATAAATTTTAATCTAACAGAAAATTATTTTGCATCATACCTGATCCATAGTCAAAGGTTGTCAAATTCATGTGTCAGTTTTTAAAGGTTAGAGGTGATGTCTTTATGGTAATTAGTAAAGCCGTGATTTTGTTTTGTCTAAAAAAACAATGTGGTGCTACATGATGTCATAGTCTGAGAATAAAGACAGATCAAATACATTTTTGTGCTGACTAAAATAAATGTATAATCCCAATTTCTGATTTTAGGTCGACAATACGTAAATTTAAATATATATATCAATGTGATGAAGTGGTCATGAGAGGTCATTAAAATCCAAATTCCATAAATAAAATCCAACCAAATAGAGGAAAATTGAAGTTTTCTGATATTTAATAGATCGACCCTGTATAATGCAAGTGTACTTCTTTGCCATTAAAAGACAGAGCTCTTATTAATTACATGATTAAGTTTCCTGTGTATAGATAACATTTAATTTCATTGTAAGGATTTTAAATAAATCAACCACAAAAAAGCAGATGCGATTAATTTCTCCATGTATTACTGAAAGTGAGTTTTCATTTTTAAGATATAAATGTAATTAATTTTCTGTGCATAAAGATGCATTAGAACATGTTTCATTTACAAAAAACGGGAATTTATTCGCATGTATAAAACTTTTTATTTCATTACCATAAAGATATATTCGCTTTATTTAGCGTAAGAACCATATCAATCTTATTGCATTTAGCAAATTAAAGCTTTAATTAATTAACTAAATTGACTTCCGTATAACATTTTATACACTTTAATAGTTTTAAATAAAGAATTTTCTAGAAGATTCGTAGTTTAGAAATCGAATACGTCAATTAATAAGAAACGTTAATAAAACTTAAACGCCCTATTCGAGAAACTCGAACAAACATTAAAAAGTAATAAAAATCGATAAAAATTAATTTATAACTTTCCGCAGAAATACGACACGAACATTAACAACGTGCATTAGGAAAAGATAAAGCTTTAAGATAAACATAATTCATAGTTTGACTCTAATTAAACCATAAGGCGTGCCATTCTTGTTAAAATTACATCACCCAAATGAGTAATTCTTCCAATTAAATCTGGAATAGTAGGGAAAAAAGTAACATAGCTGAAATTTTAATATAACTGCCGGAACTTCATTACAATGATTCATTCAAGATTTAATTCACGATTCGTCACCAATCAAAATATAAGATCGATAAATTCGCAATCCATTTTAAGAAGTTGAACGTGTTGCTTTAAGTAAAGTCATTTATCAAGTATGTGGCACGGATACAAATGTAACTCTGCATAAATATGAACATAATTATTTTTTAAAACGCTAAGGAAATTGAACAATCTTCGACATACACAATCCTAATGCAAGAGCTACTCTGAAGTTAATTAATTAAAAATAAAAGATGCACTTCTGCAAACTAATATCCTAAAAGGAGATTTGAGATAATATGGACAAACTGGTAAACTGGAATTTTAAAGTCAATTTAAAAATGGAATAAGGGGGTATTTAAAATCATTAACTACATTGGAAATGAGATAAGAATAAGCTCTATAAAACCTGCAAGTATAAATTTTAGATTTTTTTGTTTGTAACTGATAAAAATATGTGTATATTAGTAAGCTAGAACAAGTTTTAATCATATAATTTTTTGTGAGTGGCTGATTTGCAAAGAATTTTGAGATCAAAGTTCAAAGTATTTTGATCTTTAATGAAATATCTGTAAAGCGTTTTTGGCCAAACACGCTTACAATCGTGGTAATAAGAGATAGGCAAATTAACAAGCTTTTAATTAAGGAAGAGATACCTTTTAACAAAGATTAGGTAAGAAACATTTTAATAATTAAGTAACTCATAGGAATTATTATATATATAAACTGAAACCGTAAATTGTTTTATAAACTGTTTTGTATAAAAGAAAAATGTTTCTGAATATATAGATGTTGTTTTGAGATTACTGTGTTTTATTTCAATTTGTAAAATCCATAACTTCTGTTGAGCTCGTCAAGCAAAGTAAAGAAAAGGAAGGTAAGGTATTGATTTCATATTTCCCATCATTGCATCGTTGTCACAGCACTCTTTCCGCTCCCACTCCCAGGAGAGGGTGTCGCCGCAGTCTCTTAGTGATGCCCAATACGAAGCGTGTCACAGCACTCTTTTAGCAATGCCCAATGCAAGGCATTGGCACAGCAATATACATATACATATAAATGATAAAATAATTGCTTTTAGCAAATTTAATAATTAAAACAGTATATACGATGTATAGATAAATACTAACTTTACAAAGAATCGAAAGGAAGTTTTTAATTATACAAAGCAAGCTAGTAATTTGCATAGCCATAAAATTTATGTTAGTGTTTATTTATATATATATTTATATATATATTGCTATGTATTTTTCTGAAACTATCAAGCCCCGACGTTGGGCCGTCCAATAAGAAATTGATATGATAACGCCATACTCGGTGTCAATGGCGTTTTCTTACTTAACTCCACCTCTCTGTGTTTTCCTAATCAAATTTCACTCCCACTAATTTTACTTATTATTCTGCCACGACTAGCTTTTATAATTCTACACAGAGTGCACAACGTTACGATGATCAATTTTTCTCTCTTTTGCCCCTTTATGATTACTTCTTTGTTTGAATTATAAAATGAAGTTAATTAATTCCATATAATGAAAAGAAATATTATGTACAGGTTTTGTTAATTATTAAAATACACGTTTCAATCAATCAATATTATAAGTCTTATTTATCCCAAAATTCATCTGCTTTGCAATCAATCTAAAGTCACCAAAAACTACTCTTTTTACCAAAGAAGCCTGGAACGTTCTAAACCCCTTTATAATATTACGTACTTTTAACGTATGCAAAGTTTGTTGCCGACTCTGTTACACTTTCATATTAATTAGGCAAATTCAATATTCAAATTCAAATAGAAAAAATGTTTTAAAACTAATAAGATCTGACCTGCTACTTAATTAGAACTCCTTTTTCTCCATAAATTACTTGTGCTTCTTAATTGATTCTCGCAACTCAAAATTGTACCAAAATCATCGACGCTTTAAAATATTATACCATCAATTAGAATTTTCCATGCATTTAAATCATTATACCATCCATTAGGATTTATTATGAACCAATTCGGAATTATTATCACCAACACATTTGAATCATTGTATCAACCAAAATTTGAATTTTTGTCATTAGACTTGAAATTATTACATCTCACTCGAATTTCGAAATTATTGTCATCAGCCTCAAAGCCGTTAATCGGAAAAAGAATTCTTCATATTTGTATTACTTACTTGTCACTATCTAATTTCACTATTAAAATATTATTACGCGTGACTTTTAGGTTCAGAGTAACGCAGCTTGGCTTAGTTGAGTTAAAACTCAGCTCTGTTATCATTGCTCGCTGTTAATCTATGGGTTGATCCCACTTGGATGTGGATTTGGCTTATAACAAGTCCGTCGCTATCTTAACCAATGAGGTATTTGTATATCCTACACCTTGAAGTGGTTTTCTGATGTAATATATTCTTTTCCCATGCAATGTGTTTATTTGACACCATATTGTACGCTATCTAGACCATCCGTTGTTCGTTTAGATATCGCGTTTTCCATATTATACAAAAATACATGATGTAATTTCAACTTCGATTTTCGTGTATGTTTATTTATTTACGCATCTTTGAACTGCATTCTTATCAAAGATGTTAATTGTTTCTACGCACTTACACAAAGCTTTGTTAAGTTTTATCTCTTATCTCGGTATTATATCATAACTAATTAGAAACCTTTTGAATGCGTGTTTAATTACATTTATTATCATTCCTCTAAATACGCGTGCTTCTTTACTGAAAAATATCGTTATTTGCATTACTTAAAATTAATGAAGCTCTATATACCGGGTGTTAAATGCTTACTATTTATATAATATACAAATTAGTTAATTTTCTCCTAAATAAATGAAGTTTTCTGCTTCCTATTATAATTTATGGTTTCTGCACGACCCTTGCTATATAATACATCCTTAAACAACCCCTTATCATAGCAATATATATATATATATATATATATATATATCAACTTACCTTGTGTAAAACACTACCTAGAATATACATATATATATATATAATATATATATACATATTGTTGTGGATTCAAAGGGTTAAATTTGGGGTAAACAATAAAATTTCAACCATCCTGTATAGAGAAAAGAACAAATTATTTACGCGCAAAATTTATTTGAGTCATTTAAAGAAAATGGACATGTACTGACGTATTTTATAATTAATATTGGTATGTTAGAAATTACATAAAGAGAAACAGTTTTAAAGCAAATGGAATTCATAATTAATGTTAATTTCTTTTAATTCAACACGTATGAGCAATTAGAGAACGTGCTTGCGAAACAAAATCGATAATTACAAGGTAATTATTCGTCAGTGATATACAAATACTATGAAATATAACGTCTAAGAATTGTTGTGCTAAACGGTCAATAATTAACGAACACCTGCGTTTAATAGGTTACATTCAAAGAACTCGAGCTTGTATTAAAACAGGACTTCATAAAAAATATTTTCAACCGTCAGTTTGGTGTGAACAACAAGCTAACAAAGTTCTTAAAGAGCAAAGGAAATGCACAATTGGTTATATACTACAAATAGAGACAGAGATAAAAGCGTCGATATACAAAACGCACGTACTATATCCACGTGAAGTGGAGATGGGTTGTCGGCAATATCGATTTTCTATAACTCAATTGAGGTTCTGAACGCGACAGCAGACATGCATCAGACAGCAATAAAAATAGTTTAGGCGGGGTTTTATGACGACAGAAAATACGAACGCGACAGGTGGGAGCGATTTCGGTTACGTACGGCACGGACACAGAATAAATTTTAGGAATTTTCAAAACGGTTGTATCAAAATTTGTAGAATTGAAATTTAAAAATAAGCTTTTCACGGGAAGTGTGTCCGGGGGTAGCATTTTGAAACAATATAAATACGGAGTGGAAATTATTAAAGCTCTCTTCTCTTTGTTTTTCGTCGCTTCTATACTACTTTACTACGATAGACCAACATTATAGTACAGTTTTTGTTATGTGAGTATTAGATATGGTAATAATACAGTAAGTATTGTGCTAGCATGTGTAAATTATTAGTAGTGGCTTTCTATTTATTAGAGAGCCAGTCTTGTATAAATTTAAAAATAATTTTTTGAGTGTGTGGGAGTGATTTGAACGTATGCAGAGAAAGGAGTGGTTAAGAAGTCAAGGAGTTGAAATTGGTAGTGACGATAGTGCCTTATTTGATAAAGCAGGAAAAATGGAGGAAGCTGGAGGTAATAGGGATCAGTCGAGGACGAAGTCAGGAAACCAAGCAAAGGAATTTATGATGAGAATGTTAGAAGAGATGAGATTGAGTAGGGAAGAATCGAACAGGAAGTTTGAGATTGGGGAAATGGGTAAAGAATCAAAAAAAAGAGTGGAGCAGATGAGTGCCGAATCAAATCGGAAGATTGAGCAAATTAGTCAGAAAATTGATAATTCGACGAAAGAATTTTCAAAATTCAAAAACAGTTCGACCGTGAAAATGGGGAAAGTTGAAAATAGGGTAGATAAAAATGAGTGTGACATTAGAGGTTTAAGTCAGGAAATGGGACAATTGAGGACAGAAGTAAGGATCTTCTGTGAGGACGAAATTAATGTTAAAATGACGGAGGTAACGGACTCATGTAGGGATCAGTTAGGTAGGATCGAGAGAAAAGTGACAGGAATTAAACAGAATGTAGCAACTTTGATGGGGGATGGTCCAAGATTTGTAACGGGTAATATGTCGGTGGATCAACAAATGAAATTTTATGGGAATAGTAGGGTAAATCCTCAGATATTCATTAATAACATTCGAGGTTTGGTTAATAATGTGTATGACAAACAGGCGAAACTTAATGTTGATAAAGCTTTACTGAAAGACCATGCTGAAGCTTGGTAAAATTTAATAGGACAGGTAATTGACACGTATGACTTTGAGGACAGATTTCTTAAACATTATTGGAGTGACCACCGACAGGACCAAGTACGAGACGATGTAATTACTGGTAAATTCAAAGGGGAGTTTGCAGGAAGTAGGGAGCAATATGCTATACGCAAGTATAGCATATCAAACAACTAAATCCACCACTGACGGACAGACAAATAATCAAGTACCTATCACGACATTTCGAGGTTGAGGTGAGACAACATGTAGCGTTGCAAAACATTGTGGATAGGGAGATGTTTTTGGAGTACCTGCAAAGGTATGATGATGTGAGTAGTGGACGACCTCGGGAGCGCAGGGAACGACAAGTAAACGCTGTACAATTTGAGAACAGACGGGACAACTACGCAAGACGGGGGACGAATTTTGCATACGATAGACAAAATTGGGAACCTAGACGAACCTTCAGGAGCAACAGTGTAGGTAGGGGACCTGCACTTAGACCGAGCATGACAAGACAAAACAGTTCACCAGACATTAGGGGGACAACGACAAACACTAGGGAAATTGATAGCACGAACCGGGTAGACACACCATGGACATATGCGGAGGTAGTAGCGAGACCGGGACCGAGTAGGGAGACCATACCTGGACAGGATTTTTAGACAAGGACAAACCACTAGACATCACTGTGTACAAGTATGAACATCCAAAGGAATTTTTAAAAATAGAGGAAAAAGTTGAGCCAGAAATAATAGAAAAATTTTGTTTGCCCATAATTGATATTAAAATTTTTGAAAAAAATTTAGAAGCATTATTAGATCCAGGAGCTGAGGCAAGTTTAGTATCGGAGGTTCGTCAATGAAATTAAGGATAAAGTGTGTGACAGGATAATGCCAATAAAAAGAAGTCACCTGGTTGCGCCGAATAAAAAGCGATTTGCTGTTGTGAATAGTGTGGTTATTTTAAAAGCAGAGTTAGGTTTAGTTAGCTGTCAACAGGAATTTATAATTGTACCTGGGTTAAAGTTTAAAGGGATATTAGGGGTCAATTGTATGATGAAGTTAGGAGTTATAATAGATATGAAGAGGAAAACAGTTAGAATTGGGGATAGGACATTGCCCTGGAAGGCAAGTTATGATGTCACAGAGGATGACATGGGGTTATGTGTTAATGTTATGGAGGTAAATGAGGAAGAAGTGAAAGAGATCGACACCATTAAGTGCCCAGAAGAAAAGTTAGGGGAGGTACAAGAATTATTACAAAAGCATTCAGAGTTAGTAGGGATAGAGGCAAGCACAGCGTTAAATTATGAGCATGTTTTAGAGGTAGACAATTCTGAACCATTCAATGCAAAAGTATATCCAATACCGGCAGCATACAGGGAGCAAGTGAATCAGGAGTTGACGAGAATGTTGAATGATGGCATAATCGAGTTTTCAAATACGCATTTTATAAATCCATTAATTGTGGTTAAGAAAAAGGACAACAGTATTCGTTTATGTTTGCATGCGAAAAAAATTAATCAGAGGACGAAACCACAATTCCATTGTCCACCGTCCATGGACACACTTTTGACCGGATTAAGTGGCAAATTTATATTCAGTAAGTTAGATTTAAGGAATTCTTTCTGGCTAATTCCATTACACAAAGAGTCTAAAAGGTATACGAGAATTTTCCGTAGAAGGGAAGGTGTACAACTTTAAAGTAGTGCTGTATGGTTTGTCGACGTCGAGTGCAGCATTAATTAAAGCCATGCAGGCAATTTTAGGAGCGTATGAGCAGTTTTGCATACACTATGTGGACGATATTTTAATTTTTAGCAAAACTGAAAAGGAACATTACACTCATTTAGAGAAAGTGTTATTAGAGCTGAAGTTAGCAGGTTTAAGATTGAATATTGACAAGTGTGAGTTTTTTTCAAAAACCGTGAAATTTTTGGGATATGTAGTGAATCATGAGGGTATGTGTATAGACAAAGAAAGATTGTCTGAAATTTTGAACTATCCAAGACCAAATAATATCAGAAAATTATGAGCATTTTTGGGAGTTCTCAATTTTTATAAAAAGTTTGTACCAGCATTTTCAGAGAAGGCAGGGCCGCTGTTCAAACTCTTGAAAAAAGGAGTCAAATGGAAGTGGTCGGAAAGCCAAGAGGCAGCATACTTAACCCTGTTGGAGCAGTTTTACGAACAACTAATTTTGAGGCATCCCAGATTTGACGTAGGGTTTATCTTAAGGACGGATGCATCGGATAGTGCCTTAGCGGCTAAACTCTACCAGGTTCAGGATGGTAAAGAAGTTCCAATATCGTTTGTTTCACGGACACTGAAACCGCATGAATTGAATTACACGATTAGTGAAAAAGATATGGCAGCAGTGGTTTTTGGCGTGAGTAAACTAAAGTTTTATCTAATAGGTCAGCATATTGTCTTTGAGACGGACCATTCAGCATTGTGTGCCCTGATGAATACTCGATTCTCCAATAATAGAGTATATCGGTGGGGTTTGTTGCTACAGGAATTTAATTTTGAAATAAAATATATAAAGGGAGAAAATAATTTTATGGCGGATGCTTTCGGTCAGAGCAAAGATAATGTAAATAAAAAGCCTTGTGACATTATGATTGCTATAAATATTTTGAGACAAGATGGATCCATATACGGACATAAAGAGGTACTGAGGAATCAGGAGCAGAGTGAGGAGCTACTACGTATCAAAAGACGGTTAGAAACTGAACCCGAGTTTAAAAATTATAGGATGGTAGAAGGATTTCTGTGCAAGTGGGTACAGGATCTAGAGCTATATGTAGTAGATAGGGTGCAAGCGGAGTTGATTGTGAGGGATCTTCATGTTAAGTATGGACACATAGGTGTTAGGAAACTTTGGCTCACATTTAGGGAAAACTTTTTCTCCGTGAAAGATATTAGTATTGTGAAATCAGTGATCAAATTGTGTCATCTGTGTACATTGGGGAAGTATAAAAATCACACGAGTCAGGATGTGATACAGAGCATACAGGTAGAAAACCAATTGGACTTAATTGCAATTGATTACTTGAGTAACTTAGTAAGAAGTAGAAAAGGGCATCAACATGTACTAATAAGTAATAATCATAGATATTTTTTCTAAATTTACTAAATTATATCCAACTAAAGAGTGTAGTACGATAGAGACTAATAGAAAATTAGAGTTATATTGTAGAGAGGTTGGAAAATTTAAACGTGTGCTGGCAGATAATGCCACGTACTTTAATAATCAAAGATTTGTGAATTATTGGGATCAACAAAATTTGAAGGTAGTTTTCTGCAGCATAAGGCATCCTTAGGCAAACCCAGCTGAACGATACATACAGGAAACTGTAAAATTCTTACATCTGGCATCATACAGAGACCATCGACTATGGGAGGACAATCTGTCTAAGGTCGAATCTTTCATAAATAAAACCCCGAGCACGGTTACTGAAACCAGCCCCATAATGCTGATGAAACAGCAATACCCTGAGAGACCTTGGCAGATTGTGCCTCGAAAGGATAAATTTCAGCAATTGTTGTTTGATGTCAGGGAAAAGTTAAAAAGAAGGGCAGAGAAATATATACGTAAAATGAATGAAAAAATTAGAAAAAAAAGTAAAATTCAAAATTGGAGATCTAGTAATAGTAAGGAGTCTAAGGGTAGGCAGGCGCGAATTGATGACGTGTGCTAAGCTACACTTGCTCTACGAAGGACCATTTCAAATTGGGGAGGTCGTAGGGGTGTACCTATGTTTTGAGAAATATGGTGACACAGGCGTAAAGGGGGAAATTTCACGTGAGCCTGTTATTTCCCTATTTACAAGAGGAAAGACAGAATGAGAGAAATGAAACTTAATTGACAAAAATATAGAGATAGGTGAATGGCAGTGTAGAATTTAAATAGGTAGAAATAGAGATAGGTGTATATAGAAAAATAGAATTAAGTATAGGATAAATATGGGAAGATAGTTAAATGTAGATATAGAGTTAAGTGTGTATAGATAGGATAAGAAATAGATAGGGATAGTAAATAAGGTTAAAAATAACAGAGGGACATAAGTAGAAGATAGCTAGAAAAGTATAAAAGTTGATGGGTAGGAAAGTATAAAGGTGAGGTACTTAAAGAGTCAATAAATGACGAAAGGGTAAAATAAAAAGGAAAAATAGACAGAAATGAGAGGGTGAAGAGTTAGTAATAGATAGAAATAGTTTGGTAGAAGCTAGTGATAAATGTGAATAGTTAGTTATAAATAAAGATAGGTGGAGATAGATAGAAATAATTAGAGATAGATATAAATAGGTAGAAATAGGTAGATAAGTAGTGATAGGTAGGATAAATAGGTATAAGTAGTGTTAGGTGAGTAGATAGGTGTATAGAAATAGCATGTAAGATTAGGTGGTAGAAATGAATATATTTAAATTCGAGAAAACGTTAGGGAGTTTTCTTACAATTGAAATAGGGGGATTATATTGTGGATTCAAAGAATTAAATTTGGGGTAAACAATAAAATTTCAACCACCCTGTATAGAGAAAAAAACAAATTATTTACGTGCAAAATTTATTTGAGTCATTTAAGGAAAATGGACATGTATTGACGTATTTTATAATTAATATTGGTATGTTAGAAATTACACAAAAAAAAACAGTTTTAAAGCAAGTGGAATTCATAATTAATGTTAATTTATTTTAATTCAACACGTATGAGCAATAAGAGAACGTGCTTGCGAAACAAAATCGATAATTACAAAGTAAATATACGTCAGTTTTATACAAATACTACGAAAGTCTAAGAATTGTTGTGCTAAACGGTCAATAATTAACGAACACCTGCGTTTAATAGGTTACATTCAAAGAACTCGAGCTTGTATTAAGACAGGACTTCATAAAAAATATTTTCAACCGTCAGTTTGGTGTGAACAACAAGCTAACAAAGTTCTTAAAGAGCAAAGGAAATGCACGATAGGTTATATACTACAGATAGAGACAGAGATAAAAGCGTTGATATTCAAAACGCACGTACTATATCCACGTGGAGTGGAGATGGGCTGTCAGCAATATCGATTTTCTATAACTCAAGTGGGGTTCTGAACGCGACAGCAGACATGCATCAGACAGAGATAAAGATAGTTTAGGCGGGATTTTATGACGACAGAAAATAGTATCATTGGTTAAGAACGGACAGTTGTCCAAACGTAGACAAACGCGACAGGTGGGAGCGATTTCGGTTACGTATGGCACGGAGACAGAATAAATTTCAGGATTCTTCTTAATCTTGTTTGGGTATTAAACCACTCATAGTTTTTAAAATTATCTTTATTAACGTTTCGATCCATAACCTAGGATCGTTTTCAAAATAATTTATTTTAATTCAACACGTATGAGCAATAAGAGAACGTGCTTGCGAAACAAAATCGATAATTACAAAGTAAATATACGTCAGTTTTATACAAATACTACGAAATATAAAGTCTAAGAATTGTTGTGCTAAACGGTCAATAATTAACGAACACCTGCGTTTAATAGGTTACATTCAGGATTTTTCAAAACAGTTGTATGAAAATTTGTAGAATTGAAATTAGAAAATAAGCGTTTCACGGGAAGTGTGTCCGGGGGTAGCATTTTGAAGCAATATAAATACAGAGTGGAAATTATTAAAGCTCTCTTCTCTTTGTTTATCGTCGCTTCTATACCACTTTACTACAATAGACCAACATTATAGTAGAGTTTTTGTTATGTGAATATTAGATATGGTAATAATACAGTAAATATTGTGCTAGTACATGTAAATTATTAGTAGTGGTTTTCTAATTATTAACGCGAAATACGTGTAGTGTATATTAAATTAATAGAGGTCTGGCTACTACTATACAAAGCTAGAAAATCAATAAATAGAAGCATAATATATGTGGGGTAAGCATCTCAAACAACCAGAATTGTATGCTGTTACGGAATGGTACTTTGAAACGAGGCGCTTGCTTGCAAATGGGGTTATCATGTGAATTCGCTGAGTATCACAGCGCATGGTCACGAAGCCAAGGTGTTCTGGTGATCGTCGTCAAAGAGATGGAAGCCTGAAACAATCTCCAGGTAATTTATTTGAAATTTCTGTTGTCTGATAAACTTTTGTGGAATTTTGGTGGTGTGTGAGTGAATTTTGGGTTTATTTATCGTTATATAAACTTATTGGAAAAGATACATGTCCTGGACAATTTATTGGAGTTTAAATATTGGAAAGGGGTGTATTTAAAATTTACAGAATTTTATTCTAAATATAAATTGGATTGTAAAGGGTAAACGGGTCTATCAATTTTGTATTAATTTATGCAAGGTAAAAGGCATATACTAAATAAACTGGGTTATTATGAGTTCACCATACTCCAGAGTACAGTCAATTTAGGGTAATATAAGGAACCCATCTACTCAAATTTTAATTTGTTTGAACATAATTAGAACTTCAAGGACTTTAAAACATATCACATTTGAGTTTGAAATTTGTGTATCAAACTGTTTTTTTCCATACATGTGAATAATTTGTCTGTAAATAGCGGTAAATAAAAGATTGTATGATTGTTGTATTATTTGGTGATTTTATTGAATGGTGTGCGAGTGTGAAGGAAGAATAGTTGTATATTTAAATATCCGAGAAGAGGCACGGCTGAGCTAGCCAGGGAAGCTGCTGAAGATTTTGGAAGCAGAAATCAAAGGGTAAGCAATTTTTTTTAAAGTTGTGCATTTTTGAAAATATTATTTGATGACACTGGCGATGCAGTAAACCCTTAACCCCTACCACGGCAATATATATTGCTGTGAAACCTTTGGTCACGGGAACTGGTCCTTTCTAAAAAACATTCGAGCCCCACAGATTGGGCGTCAAGAGATACTGTGAAACCTACAAAAAGCCTCACCAGAGTAAAAAAAAATATTCGAGCCTCTCGAATTGGGCACCAAGATTTGCTGTGATTCTCGCCCTGGTGAATCTCTTCTGATAATCGCCTCTTTACTCTTTCCGCCTCGGCTGCTCACCTAGTTAAAACTTTCATCCCCATTCATAAAAAAAACAAACACATTCCTACCACAAACATCAACGTTAACTCTATTTACATCAATATTCATAATACATTAAAAGTTCAAAATTAAATTGTAGCATAAATTTCAGCATCATAAAATTTCAAGTTAAAATTTGTCATCATTTTAATTTGCATCCAGAATTAGAGTCCTTGTAGGATGCATACTAATTAAGTTAACAATGTGTGCAGACCTGAGTCTGAATAAAAGGGAGCATCTCCCACCCCTTTACGTTAATTTAATAGGTTAGTCTAATTGAGCTCAAAGACAGACCCAAATTCTCATCATAATCAAAAACATAAACCTGATAAATACTCCTTTCTACTTATACAAGAAAATTTTACCTTAAAATTAAAAATGTGTTGTTTATACAAATTTACTACTTGCTCATTTTTTATCAAACAAATTATAGAGATATTCAACACACACCAAAACATCTAAGATCGAACAAAATTGCATAATTTACCTGAAGGTTACTGCACTCGTGGCTTCAATGTACATCGGACTTGCTCATCCCACCATTCCAGCTGGTTTATGTTTACGGCTTCAGATTCTGACCGCTTTTAAAATTTTTGTACACCACCATTCGTCTAAAAAGGTTTCAGGGCTTCTCAGGAATTCATCTACGTATATCTAAATCTTGTTTTGTGGATCCAATCACGTTTACGAATAACATTTGATTATTAACACCCCCGAAAAATATCACTGAAATTCATAATTCTTTCACGCTATACCCAAAACTGCCTACTTCTATTTATCTATTTATCGTTACTAATTTGGATAATTGGTACAGTAATACTCGCAAATATAACTAGACTTTATTACCTTGTATCTTCTCTAAGTGCACTAATAACTTTTATTGTAGCACGTAATCACCACGTATTCTACTTAAAGTATTAAATAATCAAAAAAATAAAGAGCAAAACTGTTTAAAGTATCGAATAAAATCAAAAATCTAAGAGAGCGAAACTCCTACAAACACGGGTTTATATAATGGCCCGCTTGCACGTCGAATTTGTCCCGCAACGGACAATTTTTAGAATTTCGCATTCTCTTTTCCCTTTCGACGGTCCGGCACAGCGATTCTACTAAAATTTGCACACGTCCAAGTTGAAAATCTAAGAATTTTCCACACGGCTCGCAACGCGTCCGAGAACAACTAATTAATTTACACACCAACTGCTATGCTTTCCCCTCTCATATTTGCATCTTATTTCAACCAATCGTGGCCCTAGTGAAGCTTCACAAATCACGCCTTTATTATCAGTGTCTCTGCTTTACGCGTTTATCCATCCCTTTCTACCTTGGTCTGAGTGGTACAAATCGATATTCTTTACTATCTGTTATTTAAATCCACGTGGATTCTTACGTAAGTAAAATAACCCCTCATTTATTAGAATTTGACATTTAAAAGTTTGCAGGTGTGTGCTCCTAATGAACGTTTTAATATAATTCTTCGAGCTTTATTTCATGGTATTTTAACCAACCTTGGATTTTCACAGGCTTTTATGCTTATTATATATTACTAAGGGTTCAATTAACTCCAATTAAAATAATAATGAATGGCATTGACTTCTACCCTTTAATTTTTAGCGAATACTAATTAAATATTAATTATTATCTGTACACTTTGTTTAATACCCGTTACTTAAAAATTGAATTAATTAATATAAATTTCGCACGTAATTTCTATTTGTTTCTTTATACAGGGTGATTAAAATTATTTGATGTCGTTAATTAATTTTCTACCCTGGTCTAAATTTGAGTAATATATATATATATATATATATATATATATATATAGGTTGGGTAGTAGAAAACAACACTAAGGAGATAAATTTTTGTACGATTGATTCATCCTTCCAAGGTTTGCCAAGAAGTTAACTCATTTTCCAGAAGGGACTCCGTATATAACATTCGAACGTTAAACATGCTGTTTTGGTAAGTCAATTACCTTGATCAGATGTTACTGTGTATGTATGTTCGGATAATTCCCTGCCAAGCAGATTAGTTTTATTTTATGGACACATTAGTTCCCAAATATACAACCTTTGGGTTGGATGTAACCATATTAGAAGTCGGAGCCTATACCCATCTTTATTGAAACTATAATCAATCACCAACAGAAAAAATATTTAAACAAAAAACTGCTGGAACTATACTGGAGTGGAGGTTAGTTAGTAATTAAATGTATGAACTAAACGTAGTGATAGTACATATCTATGTATAGGTTAAGTTTTTCCGTTACTATATTTAGGATATAGTTGCTTTTTAATACTTGTTTAAGACTGCACTGTGTATTTGTAATGAAAACATATGTGTTATATATTTAGAGATGTATAAAATTGTGTAAAGACTGTGTTTATTTGGTTTCCATGACTGTAAACGGCGTAGTTACAGTATTGCGGTAATAAATTTTTCTGCGATGGTCTAACAGTGTGACTGAGTATTTCAGGTTATTTAACATTTGCTTTTAGGAATCTTCTTTACATTTAGCAGTCTGAAATAGATCTACGTGTTTTTAAGTATGTTTTAAATTTAAAATAATTTTGGCTTTAGTAAATTTTTAGGTGTATTTTTAAGCCAGAATCCCTTTCCTGAGCTCCAGTTTTGGCACCCCCTCGTTAATCATTCCAGGGATTTTCCCTAACAACCTTGTGAGATTAGGTGGCATCCAACGTATTTTCCGATCAAGACCACATTTCATACCCGATAGTATTCTGGAACCCATGTCAAACACACCACCCGTCCCACTGAGTTAGTCGGCAACCAACCTTTTTGTTAGTATAGTCGAGGTTTTCGGTATTTTACCAAAATGAGATTTTTAGTAGAGTACTTCACCAAATTTTTTGTAAATTACCTGCTACATATTCAAGGGGAGGTAGGTAAAAGGAGATCTGATTAAACAACGTTATTATAGAGTAAGTCCTGCTGAACAACAACATATCGATAGTGAGTTAGATAAACTTTTTAAGTTAGGTGTTGTGCATATAAAAACTAGTCCTTTGAGTAATCCTATATTATTGGTCAAGAAAATACAAGTATAGATTTGTCGTTGATTCTCGAAAACTAAACAATGTAACTGAGAAAGATGCAAACCCTATACCTTAAGTTTCTTCAATCTTGATTAACCTCTGAGATGTCAAATTTATTTTTACTTTAGATATTAAATCTGCATATATTTTCAGATCCGCTAGAGAAAAATTCTTGTCCATGTACAGCTTTCACGATTCCAAATCGTGGTTTATTCGAATTCATCAGATTACCAATGGGTTTACATAATTCACCTGCTCCATGGGAAATATTCGTGGATAGTCTTCTAGGTCCAGAATTAGACCCTTATGCATTTTGTTATCTGGACGATATCATAAGTACAGATTCATTTGAAAAGCATATTAAAATTTTGCAAGAAGTTTTTAAATACTTATTAGAAGCTGGCATCAGCTTTAGTAAAGATAAATGTCACTTCTGTAGGAGTTGAAATATTTGAACTATGTTGTTAATGAAAACAATTTTTTTGGTATATTCTGATAAAGTTCAAGCAATTTTAGATATTCCGTCTCCAAAAATGTCCTAAATTTGACTTTCCTTTTTCAATTCAGACTAATGCTTAAGATCCTATACATTTCCCTGAAATTCCTACAGCCTACATCTTTCACTATCTGTGTGCCTAGGACTACCTCTACTTCTCTTTTTTCTTTCTCCGCTTCTAATATATTCCGCACTAATCCCTCATGCCGTAGTATGTGGCCTATCATCCTACCCCTCCTATTTTTTACCGTTTTCCACATATTTCTCTCTTTCACTACCATTTTTAGTACATATTCCTTCTTAACTTTGTCTGTCCATGATATCTTCATCATACGTCTGTATCACCAAATTTCAAAGGCTTCTACCTTTTTCTTGGCCGCTTCTCCTACCATCCAGGCTCTACAGCCTTACAGTGCTGTGCTCCACACATATGTTTTAAGCAATTATTTCCTTGTTTCTATGTTTGTTGTCTTTGAACACAGTAGTTGTTTTTTCTTGTTAAATGTAGCACGACCTTGCGCTAATCTTTGTTTTATATCTTTTGCGCTTTTCCCATTTTGCGTTATTTGGGTTCCTAGGTAGCAGAAATCCTTAACCTCTTGTAAGTTCTTGTTACTTATTTGTATTCTTGTTTTTGATTTATTTTCCCCTCCTTTGCATACTAGTACTTCAGTTTTGTTTTTGTTAATTTTCATACCGTATCTCTCTGTTAGAATCGTTTCCATTTCATTAAGAGCAGCTTTTAATTCTTTTTTGCTAGATGCTAATATCGCTATATCATCTGCAAATCTAAGCATATCAATTTTTTGTCCCTGTATAGTAATTTCAAATGTCTTCCTGCATTTGACAGTATTCATTGTCTCTTCAATGTACAAGTTAAAAATTAATGGGGATAGGGCACATCCCTGTCTCACCTCTTTCCTAATATTTACTTTTCTACATTCCTGATCTAATTCTATTACTGCTGTTTGCTCTTTGTATAAGCTATGTACTATTCGTTTATCCCTATAACTCATTCTAATGTTTTTGAGTATTTCGAACATTTTTTTCCATTTTACATTGTCGAAGGCTTTTTCCAGATCTACAAACCCTATACACACGCTTTCCCTTTTTTCTATTGGTTTCTCCATAATCACTCTAAGAGCTAAAATAGCCTCCTGTGTTCCCCTGTTTCGCCTAAACCCAAATCGATCTTCTCCTGGTATTTCTTCAGCTCGTTTTCCCATTCGTCTTTATACAATTCTGGTTAATACTTTTGACACGTGTGCTGTCAAACTTATCGTTCGAAAATTTTCATATCTATCTACGCCTCTCTTTTTGGTATAGATACTATGATGTTACGTGTGAAATCTTTGGATATCTCGCCTGTCTTGTACATATAACTTACAAGTAGGAAGAGACGTTCTGTTACTGCTTGTCCAGCGGCTTTTAGAGTTTCTGCTTGCACCTTATCTGTACCCGGTGGCTTACCATTTTTCAGACTCTTTAATGCTAATTCAAACTCATCTCGCCATATAGGATATCCCAAGTCATCATTTTCAATGTCTGATTCCTGTTCTAATGCTATTAGTTCCTCTCCTGCATATAAATTCCCTATATATTCTTGCCATCTACCCACTTTCTCTACATTTTCTATAATGACGTTTCCTGCCGCATCCTTTATATTTTTGCTATACGGTTTTATATCCCTAAAATTGATTCTAATTAGTGTGTATGCTTCATCTGTCTTTCCTACTTCCATATTAGTTTGTACCTCTTTGCACTTTTCATCAATCCATTGTTCTTTAGCTTTCCTGCATTTGCGAATAATTTCCCATTTTATGGCTATGTATCCCTATTTTCCTGTCTCGTCTGATTTATTTTTGTATTTTCGTCTTTCTTCTATTAAATTTAGGATATCCTTTGTTATCCATGGTTTCTTTTTTTTTTGTGTATACCCCAGAATATCTCTGGCCGCCATGTCTAGACTGGATTTAATGTTATCCCATTCTGTTTTTACTTCCTTACTATCAGATATTTTCTTTCAGCAAATCATTTGACTTTTTTTCGAATCTTTCTTGAATATCTTTATCTTTTAGTTTCTCGAAGTCAAAGTGCCTTTTTCCGTTTCTTTTTTCAAATTTTTAAATTTAAGTGTGGCCTTCATAATTACGATGTTGTGGTCAGTGTCTATATCTGCTTCTGGGTAGCTTCTACAGTTTTTTACTTGATTCCTAAACCGTTGTCTAACAAGAATGTAATCTATTTAATATCTGCCTATATCTCTTGGCATCTTCCACGTATATCGTCTTCTAGCATGATGTTGAAATAATGTGTTTGTGATGATTAAATTGTTCTTGTCGCAAAATTCTACCAGCCTATTTCCCCAGTCGTTTCTCGTGCATAAACCAAATAAACCTACTAACGCTCCTTCCCTACCACTGCATTAATATCCCCATAATTATTAAATTTTCATGTCCTTTTATGTATCCTAATATGTCTTAGAGATATTTGTAGATCGCTTCTACCGCATCGTTACTGTGTTTACCGGTTTAGATTCTAATCTAACCATGAATACTCTTTCGTTCTTTTGTAAGTATTTTCCTACACAGTATCCTATCTTTATTCGCATAACCATCCGCACACCCAAATTCCTTCCTCTCCTCCTGTATGAATTACTCTAAAGTCTCCACTCCAAAAATCCCTCGCCTCTGGCCACCAAACTTCGCTGATCCCTCATATGTCTAGTGCTGACTAATTCATTTCCATTTTTAGGTTCTCTAGCTTACCTACATGCTTCATACTTCTAACATTCCACGCTCCAGCTCGCAAAATGTTCCCAACTTCTTAATCTGGACTTTCTGATCGCATCCTCTGAAGTAGTCTTCTCCCGGAGATCAGAATGGGGGACTATTTTTTACTACAGAATCTTTTACCCCAGAAAATGCCTTCATGTTTATTTCAATTTAAGTACGCTGTGTACTTGGGAGGTAATGTGGTGGTTTCCCGTTGCCTTCCAGATCGCGGTAATGCCGTAGACTGCCATACGGATCCCTATAATCTCTGCCAATCTAAGTGCCGAAAGAGCCGCTGCCCTCTTTCGGGGACCTATCTTAGTCTGGTTCCTCACTAACGACCCTACTGCTTTGGTTGGACCTGTAGTTAGGCTCTTTATCTCATTAGAACATATATATATCATATATACTACCTATATATCGGGATATATATATATATATATCATAAAAAACAGAACGGTTATTTGCAGTCCGCAATAAGGAATTGTGTAAAACAATATATAAAATAAGATGTATCTGTAAACAAACTCTATGAAAATAATAGAGCCTATTGACGAATACAAATCGGGCTGGTAGTTATATAGCCATTAACAAAACATTAGCTTATTACTTCATAGGGAGGAAACATCCACTGACCGACGGTTTCGGCTTTATTAAGCCTCCGTCAGAGTGAGAATAGTCTCCAAGAACCCTATGAAGTAATCGAAGCTATTAATGATATAATTTCGAAACAATCACTGTACTATGGCAAAAGTAAATAAAACCGCCATCAGGTGATAAAACACCAACACTACTAAAGTGCTGGAAGTACAGACATTGAACCGAAACTACATAATTAAATCCTATAGATGGCTATACAAGTACGTGTGGCCATTTGAGATTTGCGGAATGTTACAAGCAAAATTTATTTGCAAACGTAACAAACCTTCTCGCGGCGACACCCGGGTTCATGCCCCAAGGCAAATCAAATAATAATCAGAACGGTTATTTGCAGTCCGCAATAAGGAATTGTGTAAAACAATATATAAAATAAGATGTATCTGTAAACAAACTCTATGAAATAATAGAGCCTATTGACGAATACAAATCGGGCTGGTAGTTATATAGCCATTAACAAAACATTAGCTTATTACTTCATAGGGAGAAACATCCACTGACCGACGGTTTCGGCTTTATTAAGCCTCCTCAGAGTGAAATAGTCTCCAAGAACCCTAGAGTAATCGAAGCTATTATAATGATATAATTTCGAAACAATCACTGTACTATGGCAAAAGTAAATAAAACCGCCATCAGGTGATAAAACACCAACACTACTAAAGTGTGGAAGTACAGAATTGAACCGAAACTACATAATAAATCCTATAGATGGCTATACAAGTACGTGTGGCCATTTGAGATTGCGGAATTTACAAGCAAAATTTGTTGCAAACGTAACAAACCTTCTCGCGCGACACCGGGTTCATGCCCAAGGCAAATCAAATAATAACAGAACGTTGTTGCAGTCCGCAATAAATTGTGTAAAACAATATATAAAATAAGATGTATCTGTAAACAAACTCTATGAAAATAATAGAGCCTATTGACGAATACAAATCGGGCTGGTAGTTATATAGCCATTAACAAAACATTAGCTTATTACTTCAGGGGAGGAAACATCCACTGACCGACGGTTTCGGCTTTATTAAGCCTGCTTTGGATGTTTCCTCCCCATGAAGTAATAAGCTAATGTTTTGTTAATGGCTATATAACTACCAGCCCGATTTGTATTCGTCAATAGGCTCTATTATTTTCATAGAGTTTGTTTACAGATACATCTTATTTTATATATTGTTTTACACAATTCCTTATTGCGGACTGCAACAACCGTTCTGTTATTATTTGATTTGCCTTGGGGCATGAACCCGGTGTCGCCGCGAGAAGGTTTGTTACGTTTGCAACTAAATTTTGCTTGTAACATTCCGCAAATCTCAAATGGCCACACGTACTTGTATAGCCATCTATAGGATTTATTATGTAGTTTCGGTTCAATTCTGTACTTCCACACTTTAGTAGTGTTGGTGTTTTATCACCTGATGGCGGTTTTATTTACTTTTGCCATAGTACAGTGATTGTTTCGAAATTATATCATTATAATAGCTTCGATTACTCATAGGGTTCTTGGAGACTATTTCACTCTGAGGAGGCTTAATAAAGCCGAAACCGTCGGTCAGTGGATGTTTCTCCCATGAAGTAATAAGCTAATGTTTTGTTAATGGCTATATAACTCCAGCCCGATTTGTATTCGTCAATAGGCTCTATTATTTTCATAGAGTTTGTTTACAGATATCTATTTATATATTATATATATATATATATATATATATATATATATATATACCATTTCGAATGGACCTGCACCTAGCCGAAGTTCTAGATTACTAGGACAGGTGAAATGGCTTGCATGTTCTAATGAGCTAGAGCCAAACTACACAGGTCCAACCAACATTGATATAAAATTTTTATTATGCCCCACGTTTGTGCACGATTTTTATTGCTATGATATAGCCTTTTTGGTTTGCAAGCCCCTACGATGGGTGCCATTTTTATTGCTATGAAATTCCCCACGATTGGGCATACCATTTTTATTGATATGATATTTTTATTTGATATGAATTTTTATTTGATATGATATGTACTTTATTTCCTTTAAGCCCCAATGTTGTAGGTTATATTTGTTTTGTTTGCCACGACTAGCTCACTGAATGCTCGACTTCCTGATAAATCTTATTTTACCCTTTAAATGGATTCAAATAAAGCAGTTCAAAATCACACAATAAAATAATTGATCATATGTACAATGTTGTGTAACCTCAAAAATTTTCCCCTGTATAGAATATTTACATTTACCAAATTTAAGCTTTCCTGAAAGCCAGCAAAAATATCCTTTAATTACTCTCAAGTATCTTCGAACGTTCTAAGATGCTTTTCCCTGTTTTCATATTTTCTAATGACCTTTTTGATGACTCTTACAAATACATAATGTATAGCAAATATTAAATTTGAAACAGTCTTTAAATAATAAAATGTTTAAAAATCGCTAACCTGGAATGGTCACTGGAGTTCCCTCATAGTGTCTGTGGTCTGGATCCCTTGTTGTGGCCGCTTTACTTATTGGACAGAATTATCCACTTTTGATCTCTAGTATTTTTCCTTGAATTAACTTTGAGTGCCCTTTTGATCTCATTTTCAGACGTATTTTTAGATTTGCGTTAAGGTTTAGATCTTGACACGAACATCGACTCAACAAAAGCTGTCTCAACAAAAGTGGTATCAACAAAATGTTGTCCCAATAAAATGGCATCAGCAAAAGCCGTCCCAATAAAAAAGCCTCAACAAAATGTCGTCCCAATAAAATGGCATCAGCAAAAGCCGTCCCAATAAAAGAAGCCTCAACAAAACCGTCCCAATAAAAAAGCCGTCTATTTGAAGATCGGCTTATTTTCGTCGCACAATTTCCCACTTTCAAATTTTACTTATTCTGAATTTTGTTTCACTAATTATTTACATAACTTTCTACTGCATTTGAGCATAGTTGGTGCTTGGTTGAATATGAACTAAATGTTTATTCATTTCCTATTGTATTTATAAGCCCTTCCCACCAATCATTTCCATTGGCGTGTTTATCAATTAAGCCTTGTACTTTGCCTTATCTCTGGCAGAACTCTGTATTTTCTCAAATTCCCTGGTTTAATTCTTCGACGAAATGCTCCATCAATCACGTAAGCGTTTTGCATATTATAGTATTTTGTTAGGATTTCCGATTATTGCTTTTATTCAGTCACGTATTTAATGTTTGTTGTTTAAAAGTCCAAGACTTATCATATAATTGACCGGCCTGGTGTTTATTTGTTTGTTACAGAATGTTGGTTTTCTGTACAAATATATTCTTTCTAGTCACGTATTTAATGACGTATTAAGATACGTTTGCATATAGATGCGTTGATATTTTTGACGTAATTATTAAATATTTGGAATGCCAATTTATCCGATAATTTTATATGCTGCAATTAGTTGCTTCTAAAATCTTATCTTTACTCGTAAATTATACTTAAACATATTATACGACGCATACATTACCATTCTAATTAAATGGTATCGGATTATTACTAAAGGAGCTTCTTTCTCAGGCATTAGATTAAATATCCTTTATATACAGTGTCCTCGCAATTGACTTTTTGTAGAATAGTCGATTTACTCCTATAAATGATGGAATTATTTGATTTTCTTAAAGTTAAAGTTATTTATATCTATCCTACCCTTAAACTACCCTCTTATCATAGCATTATATATATATATATATATATATATATATATATATATATATAACAAATACTGTTACGTACCGCCGCCAAAAGCATAGTCGTTTGTACAGTACTTTATTCAAGTATCTATTTGTATAAATTTCGCTCTTTATATTCAAATACGAGCTCGTATATGATACGTTACTCTAGAGATTGTGTACTTCAATTAGTTATTCAAACCAGCTTCGCCGCGAATTTGAAAGTTTGTTAAAAGTGATTGTAGTCCGTATCTTCTTTAATAAAAAGTTGTATTAATGTACTTTGTATTGGTTTACTTACGTTACGTCATTGCATTCAGCTCCTCAAAATGATTGGCTTTATCAATTGATAAAGACTTGCTACGAATTCTACACTCACCTGTTTTGATAACGTGTTGAATTAGACTGCTTGTAATGAAAGGACATTCTCATTCTTTTGCTAAAGCTATATAACGAACAGTATTCATGTTTCTACAAAAGCAAATTCCTTGTTTGTCATGATCTTACTATAGATGTTTCCTGTCAGATTTGCACATGGTGAAGTTGAGCTGTGAGTGTCTTTGGAGCAATAATCTTCTCATGTGGTAAGCTAATTTGCAGTTTACAAATTGTAAATTTACTTGTGCATTCCTTAATTCGTTCATATCTACTCTTCAGCTACTTCCGTGGGCGTACTGCCTGAGATACCGTAAGAATGTTTCACAGTTGATATTCACTGGGTCCAACTGTCCCTCCTATCGATGCATGCAGCAAAGCCACCTTTTAAATCCATCTGGTGAGTCCTACCCATATTACTGCTTTTATTTTAACCTTGTAGTCTACACGGCAGGCTTCTGCCTATTTATAGTCACTGCAGGAAAAATATACCGGGTGATCCAAAAGTCAGTTTACCGAGTAAGTGTATATTCAGTATCTCTCGGTAAACTGACTTTTGGATCACCCTGTATTTATCTTGCTACCTCATAAATTAAGTGGTAAATATAATTAACCTACTCCAAGGGTATCATCTTATCCCACGACGCCACGAAACGGGTAGCCTATCTAGGATTAGTCTACCAATTTTGTGTGGTTTCTGTATTTGAACAAATTTTATACGATTCATTCTACTGATACTTGCCAAGTCTGCGGTTATCTTCTTGGTTCAACTTTTCATTTAGTACTTGTAAAATATTACCAATAGAGACATTATATTCTAAATAAATATTTCATGTGTTTATTCTACAAATGCGTACTCCTATATGTACATAGTTAGTATTAGTTGTATACTTTGAATTACTGCCCTTTGGCGCATGGAGAGAACGTTTCTCTTGGTGACCAAAAATTGCCATATATTTTGATTACTTTAATTGTACTATTCACCTGTGACATTATATATATATATATATATATATATATATATATATATATTGTTATGATGATAGGGTTATTTAGGGGTATATAGGGTCACAAGGGTTGTACACACTCCATGTAAACGACACCAAAGTCTAGAAAATTAAACATTTTATCATAAAGAGTATGCAATTCGCCAATGATACAAAAAGCAAATATCAAACACACTGTATAATATTCACAACCAACTTTAATCAATAAAAGGAAGCTCACTCTTCAAGAATTCAATTACATTTAGTAAAATAAATAACTTTGTACGCAATCCAATTCATTTTTATAGCAATGCATTCATACAGTTTAAATATACATGCACCAGAAACATCAAAAGTCAAACAAACATGAAACGATTTTTTTTTAAAACTCGGCGCATTAATAATCATGCGTGCCCATAACAAACGGGTCTTGCAAAACAATCAAATTACAGAACGTAAAAAGAAGTAAACAAACGCATTCAATTTACGTCATTATATAATTGCCAACCTGATCTGCTATATAAAATTTAATACAAAACGCTAAACAAAATAAGGAAATATAGCGCGACAACGTGGGACTAGAACAAAACAGAAAATATAGAGCAACAACGTGAGGCTAGAGCATAGAAAAAAGTAAATTGAAGGCCCAAGCGTGCGGCTAGAATATAGAAAAGAAAACTGACGATTCAAGCGCGAGGCGAGAAATAAGAATTGGGGCTAGAACAAAAGAAATTTAGCAATCAAATCGTAGGGACTTGAACAAAAGAAATTCGACAATCATAGTGGCTGGAAAACTCGAAAATTGTATATTTATTAAAAGTAGGAATTACAGGCAGATAAGAAAGAAATTTAAAAAATTAAATTAGAATTTAGGGTTAAGATCAAAATGGACAAAAGAGTGCGGGAAGCAAGAAAGGCGTTGAGGAATGAAGGGGTAGAGATAGAGTCTCAGGAAAATATGATCCTAGAAGAGGCACCAACGGAAACTGAGGGAAGAGTATTAGAAAGAAGTCACAGCAAGGAATAGCAAACCACACAAGAATCGAGAATGATGTCAATCGTATTAACGTTAAACAATAAAATGGACAAAAATGAAAAGGCAATGAAAATATGACAACAAAAATTAATGAAAATGGGCAAAATTTTGCTAATTTGGGGGAACTGTATGCAATAAAAAAATTCAGCTTCGCAAAGCAACTAGATCCTCCCTTAGAGGAAAAGCAAATAATAAAATATTTGGTAGAGTATTTTGAGGTGGAAGTGAGACTATATATAGCACTTCAAAACATCGTGGACCGGGATGTATTTCTAGAATATTTGCAGCGATACGAGGAAATGGGACCGAACCGTAGGGTGGAAAATAGAATAAGAAGTCGATCCATAAATTTTGTGAAAATACAGAGAAGTGTGAAAACGGGCCAATTTAATTATCAAAGAAATAATAACAACTATGGGGGAGATTTCAATAGGGGCAACTACAACAATTACAATGATGGTTTTAGACATAATTGGAGTGCGGGTAACAAGCCAAGGCGAGGAACAGAGCAAACCAACCATGATGGGAACACCAACCAGAATACACATAGACAAAAACCCGTGGAGCAGATACATGAACCGAGGAGAACTAACCGCACATACTCTGAAATTACAAATCTCAGGCAGGCCCGTCTACATCAAGTTAAAAATTTTTTAAATAAAGACAAACCAAGCAAGCCCTTAAGAATAAACCAATACGAACATCAGCGCGAATTCATTAAATTTGAAGTAGAAAATAATTTAAACAAAAACTTTTACCTATAATTAATTAGAATGTGGAGAATAATGTGATTAAAATACTCATTGATACAGGAGCAAACGCGTCACTCGTTTCAGAAGATTTTGTTAAACGGGGAAAATTATTGAAGAAATTTATACATGTAAGAAAGTGTAACTTGGTAGCGCCAAACAGTAAAAAGTTTGCAAACATAAACAACATGGTGATTCTGAAGTGTGAATTAGGCGATGTGAAATTTAAAAATGAATTTATGATTGTACCTGGATTGAAGATGGACGCTATATTTGGGATAGATGTTATAGATAAGTTGGAATAAAAATAAATGCTGAAAGCAACGAAATAAGATGTAAGGGAGAATGTATTAAGTGGGATGGAGAGCTAAATGCAGAAGTCGAAAATGACTGTCTAAATATAAATCAAATTGACGGTGAGTTAGATAATGAGGGGAATACAGAAGAAGAAATTAAGTGTCCAGGTGAAATAAAAGGTAGAGTTGATTCATTATTAGAACAATATTCAGAATTGATAGTCAAAATCCAGAATTGCTACATGCTATGAACACAAGTTAGAGGTTATGAACACAGAACCGTTTAATACAAAATTGTATTCTATTCCAGCGGCATACAGGGATAGGGTTAGAGGAGAAATAGAACAAATGTTACGAGAGGGTATCATTGAGAAATCGAGTACACACTTTGTTAATCCATTAGTAGTTGTCAAGAAAAGTGATAATAGCATCAAGTTATGTCTCGATGTGAAAAAAATAAATCAGCGAACTAAACCGCAATATAATTGTCCACTAACCATGGATAGTATCTTGGCAATGATAGGTAATAAGAAAATTTTTACAAAAACTGATCTGAAAAATTTGTTTTGGCTAATGCTACTAGCACGAGAGTCGAGAAATATACGGGTTTTTCGGTAGAACGGCATATATACCAATTTAAAGTGGTCCCTTTTGGTTTGTCTTCGAGTACGGCTGCATTAGTGAAGGCTATGCAGAGTATTTTGGGACCATACAAAGAATTTTGCATCCATTACGTGAATGACGTTTTAATATTAAGCGATAGTATTGAATAACACTTTGTACATCTTGAAGGATTTTATTGGAGTTAAATGTGGCAGGCTTAAAATTAAATTTGAAGAAATGTGAATTCTCAACAAAAGTGGTATCAACAAAATGCCGTCCCAATAAAATGTGTTTCCAAACACAAAATAAAGTGATAAATCTTATGGAAGATATTGACTGCGTAAGAGATGAAGTTATTAAGGTACGATCTATACAAGAGGCTAATGAAAAAGAAACAAGTGGAAAAATTATGAACTTAGGGGAAAAGTACAGAATATCGAAAGAAGTTATGGAACGGAAATTAGCAGAGTAAATAAAGAAATTGAGGATATAAAAATTAATGTAATGAATTTTGGCAGAAATAGAATGACATATAATCAAGAACCCTTAAGATTGAATAACCCAAATACAACATTGGATCAGTATTCGAAATTTTCAAGAGATAATAAACTTAATCCAAAATTATTGTTAAAGGACACCAAAACACTGACGCAGGGCAGAATGGATGAGCAGTATAAATTAAATTTAGTAAAAGCTATGATAAAAAGTAATGCAGAAACATGGTTTGATCTGATCGAGGATGAATTGACAATGTTTCAAGATTATGAGAACAAATTTTTGAGACAATTCTGGGGGGATACTCAACAATATAAGGTGAGAGATGATTTGATTATGGGGAGATACAATAAAAAATTAGGTATGACCAGGGAACAATACGCAATTAAGAAATTTGGTATAGCAAAACCGTTGGATCATCCGTAGGAAGAGAATCATCATCATTAGGTCTTCAGTCCTAGAACTGGTTAGACGCGTACCATCATTGTTCCCTATTCTGAACTAACCTACAGATTTCCCTGAAATATGCACAGTTTGCATCTATAACTGTCTGATCTAGGTCTACATCTACCTCTTTTTTCCTATCTCTGCTTCTAATATATCACATACTATTCCCCAAAAATGCCTTAGAACGTATTCCGCCCTACTATTTCTCTTTTTCCCCAGATATCCTTGTTCCCATACTATTCCTGTAACTTATTTGTTATTATCTTTGTCTGTCCATGCTATCGTCCTCATACATCTGGAGCATTTCAAAAGACTGCTACCGTTTTTGTGTCTGCATTTCAGCCAACATTTTTTAACATGTTTCTATTTATACAATTGAGAGGATGGTTATTAAAGAAGTGTGCGATTGCATTATTGAAAGGCTTAAGTAGTCTTTCTTTTATATTTATTTTGAGGGGGAAAATTCATTATGATTTAAGTTACCTCTTTGGTAGATTTTAACATGGTTCTGAGGCGACTCTATGGCGGGTTTACACTTGTCAGATACCACTGTTGTTCTATGAAGATTGTATATGGATCTGAGGCGACCCTATGGCGGGTTTACACTTGTCAGATACCAATGTTGTTCTATGAAGATTGTATATGGATCTGAGGCGACCCTATGGCGAGTTTACACTTGTCAGATACCAATACTGTTCAACGGAGATTGTATATGGTTTTGAGGTAACCGTATTGTGGATTTATACTTGTCAGATACCAGTGCTGTTTTACAAGGATTGTTAATATGCTTATTTTTATGTAATTAGTTATTTTATGTATAAATAGAAATCATGTATGTAGGCTGTATTTCATGTTAATATTGCACGGAAAATCCAGGAAAAACTTGCAATGCTACCTAGATATTGTGGGCTCTTGATTTTCATTTGTTATTTCTTTTAGTAATGGAATCCATTGTTTACTGAAAGTCCCGGATTCGTTTGCAACGCAGTTATTTTTATGTAGGGTTATATAGGCAGCTTCTTTGATTTTGCGTTTTGGTGGTTTCTTCTTTTCTTCTTTTCAGGAGTATGTGTATTCAGCTCGTTCCCTTTCTATTGTTTTCTAATTTTATACCCTATTTTACCGAGATTCAGTGAAGGAGGTTAAGCAACCTGTGGCTACCAAGATCCCCCAACACTTAGACATTTGCCGAAATAATGGTTTTCTAATAAATCCTTTCACACACTTAACATTATTCGAGAATATTGCCCAACCAATTCTTGTAGTTACTTATAATAATCATCATGTTTACGCACAGTTATCTTTTGTCATTAGTTTATCCATCTTGGGATTGGTTGGATGCGTACCTCCATTGATGTCTATTCTGGGCTAGCCTACACATCTCCTGAAACCTCTACAGCCTACATCTTTTACTATCTGTGTGCAGTAGTCTAATCTAGGTCTGCCTCTTCTTCTCTTTTTTCCTATCTCTGCTTCTAAAATATTCCGCACTATTTCCTCATGCCGTAGTATGTGGCCTATCATCCTATCTCTCCTATTTTTACCGTTTTCCACATATTTCTTTCTTCCCTACCATTTTTAGTACCTCTTCGTTCTTAACTTTGTCTGTCCATGATATCTTCATCATACGCCTGTAACACCACATTTCAAAGGCTTCTACCTTTTTCTTGTCCGCTTCTCCTACTGTCCAGGCTTCACAGCCGTACAGTGCTGTGCTCCACACATATGTTTTAAGCAATCTTTTCCTTGTTTCTATGTTTGTGGTCTTTGAGCACAATAGTTGCTTTTCTTGTTAAATGTAGCACGACCTTGTGCTAATCTTTGTTTTATATCTTTTGTGCTTTTCCCATCTTGCGTTATTTGGCTTCCTAGGTAGCAGAAATCCTTAACCTCTTGTAAGTTCGTGTTAAATACTTGTATTCTTGTTTTGATTTATTTTCCCACCTTTGCAAACTAGAACTTTAGTTTTAGTTTTGTTAATTTTCATACCGTATCTCTCTGTTAGAACCGTTTCCATTTCATTAAGAGCTGCTTCTAACTCTTCCTTGCTAGATGCTAATACCGCTATATCATCTGCAAATCTAAGCATATCAATTTTTTGTCCCTGCATAGTAATTCCAAATGTCTTTCTGCATTTGACAGTATTCATTGCCTCTTCTATGTACAAGTTAAAAATCAATGGGGATAGGGCACATCCCTGTCTCACCCCTTTCCTAATGTTTACTTCTCTACGTTCCTGCTCTAATTCTATTACTGCTGTTTGCTCTTTGTATAAGCTATGTACTATTTGTCTATCCCTATAACTCATTCCAATCTTTTGAGTATTTCAAACATTTTTTCCAATTTACATTGTCGAATGCTTTTCCAGATCTACAAACCCTATATACATGCTTTCCCTTTTCTATTGTTTTCTCCATTATCACTCTCAGAGCTAAAATAGCCTCCCATGTTCCCCTGTTTCGCCTAAACCCAAATTGGTCTTCTCCTAGTATTTCTTCAGCTCGTTTTTCCATTCGTCTTTGCACAATTCTAGTTAATATTTTTGACACGTGTGCTGTCAAACTTATTGTTCGAAAATTTTCACATCTATCCGCGCCTTTCTTTTTGGTATAGTTACTATGATGCTACGTTTGAAATCTTTGGGTATCTCGCCTGTCTCATACATATAGCTTACAAGTTGGAAGAGACGTTCTGTTACTGCTTGTCCAGCGGCTTTTAGAGTTTCTGCTTGCACCTTATCTGTACCCGGCGCCTTACCATTTTCAGACTCTTTAATGCTAATTCAAACTCGTCTCGAAGTATAGGATATCCCAAGTCATCATTTTCAATGTCTGATTCCTGTTCTAATGCAGTTAGTTCCTCTCCTGCATATAAATTCCTATATATTCTTGCCATCTACTCACTTTCTCTACGTTTTCTATAATGACGTTTCCTTGTGCATCCCTAATATTTTTGCTATACGGTTTTATATCCCTAAAATTCATTCTAATTAATTTGTATGCTTCGTCTGGCTTTCCTATTTCCATCTTAGTTTGTACTTCTTTGCACTTTTCATCAATCCATTGTTCTTTAGCTTTCCTGCATTTTCGAATAATTTCCCATTTTATGGCTTTGTATCTCTGTTTTCCTGTTTCGTCTGATTTATTTTTGTATTTTCGTCTTTCTTCTATTAAATTCACGATATCCTTTTTTATCCATGGTTTCTTATTTTCTTTTTGTGTATACCCCAAAATATCTCTGGCCGTCATGTCTAGGCTGGATTTAATGTTATTCCATTCTGTTTCTACTTCCTTAGTTTCAGATATTTTCGCAATATCATTCAGCAATTCATTTGACGTTTTTTCGAATCTTACTTGAATATCTTTGTCTTTTAGTTTCTCTAAGTCCAAGTGCCTTTTTCCGTTCCTCTTTTTCAGATTTTTAAATTTAAGTGCGGCCTTCATAATTACGATGTTGTGGTCAGTATCTATATCTGCTTCTGGGTAGGTTCTACAGTCTTTTACTTGATTCCTAAACCGTTGTCTAACAAGAATGTAATCTATTTGATATCTTCCTATATCTCCTGGCATCTTCCACGTATATCGTCTTCTAGCATGATGTTGAAATAATGTGTTTGTGATGATTAAATTGTTCTTGTCGCAAAATTCTACCAGCCTATTTCCTGTCGTTACTCGTGCCTAAACCAAATAAACCTACTACCGCTCCTTCCCTACCCTCACCTACCACAGCATTAAAATCCCCGTAATTATTAAATTTTCATGTCCTTTTACGTATCTTAATATGTCTTCGATATCTTTGTAGATGGCTTCTACCTCTTCGTCACTGTAGCTAGAGGTGGGCATGTATACTTGTATTATTACTGTGTTTACCGGTTTAGATTCGAATCTAACCATGAGTACTCTTTCGTTCTTTTGTAAGTAATTTTCCACACAGTGTCCTATCTTTTCCGCATAACTATCCCCACACCCAAATTTCCGTCCTCTGCTCCTGTATGAATTACCCTGAAGTCTCCACTCCAAAATCCCCCGCCTCTGGCCACCGAACTTCGCTAATCCCTACTATGTCTAGTGATAATCTATTCATTTCGATTTTAGGTTCTCTAGCTTACCTACTTGCTTCATACTTCTAACATTCCACGCTCCGACTCGCAGAATGTTCCCGACTCTTATTTTAACTTTCCGATCGCATCCTCCGAAGTAGTCCTCCCGGAGATCCGATAGGGGACTATTTTAACTCCGGAATCTTTTACCCCAGAGAATGCCATCATTTTATTATAATTTAGGTACGCTGTGTACTTGAGAGATAATGTGGTGGTTTCCCGTTGCCTTCCACATCGCGGTAGTGTGTCTTAGACTGCCATACCGACCCCTATGGTCTCTGCCAATCTAAGTACCGAAAGAGCCGCTGACCTCTTTCGGGGACCTGTCTTAGTCTGGTTCCTCACTAACGACCCTACTACTTTGGTTGGACCTGTAGTTTGGCTCTTTAACTCATTAGAACACGCAAGCCATTTCACCTGTTCTAGTAATTTAGAACTTCGGCAAGGTGCAGGTCCATTCGAAATGGAAGAGGAAGAGAAACAAATTATTAAATATCTGGCAGCGCATTTTGAAGTAGAGGTGAAGCAGTACATCGTTCTACAGAACATCATGGATCGTGACATATTCTTAGAATACTTGCAGCGATACGACGAGATAACCTTTACTTATTCTTTTTTTAGTTAACGAGAATTTCCGATAATTAGGAAAGGAGCCCACGGGAAGTTAAGATGGAAGGTGGCTCTATGTTGAGGAAATCTCAAAGGTAAAGCGGCTAGTCGAACTATATGCTCTGGGTAGAGAATGAGCTGTGGGTCGGGGTGTAATTGCGACCACTAGTAATAAGAATAAGGCGCCACCGTATTTTTTTATACTGGGGAGACCTAATACAAGTCCCTTGTACAAGGCTAATGCGGAAACCTTTCTCCTATAACCGCTATATAATTTTAAAGACCTCCTAATCTTTGAAGTATCTTACCTTATGGCTCGACTTTGACCTTAGCAATCCTCCATTGCACCTGTGAACAAATTAAACAAAGAAAAGCACTGTTTGTGCATTCAAACTCAAAAATAATTAAATACAATCAGAATCGACTTTCATTCCTCTTAAATAAAAGATAGTCTTTAGTCCGAAAATAAGAATCTATTCTTTTTGGTATCCAATAAAGTAATTTTCTACAAAAAATATGTCTTCCTTTATAAGTTAATTTAAATTAGAAAGAGTTAATTACAATGGTACTGAATATATCCGTACCAATTACTATTTAGTGAGGTTTATATAACAAATTGACAAAGCATAAATTGCTTATTCATAGCAAAAAGTTAATTACGGTAGATCTACCTTAATTTCACAGTAGGTAATTACAGATAATTGTTCATAAAATATCAAATGTAGAAATTTAATTTCTAAAGGTTCAAAGTTATAAGAATTTACTTTATCTAATTAGTAGTGACATCTTCTGATGTTTCATTGAGTTAATAAAAGAATTATGTAGGAACAAATTACAGATTCATATCGTATAACAACGAAAAATATAATTGAGGTCTGTCCTTGACCTGTTCAAAGTTAACACAAGTCGATAAAGTAAAATTTATCTCGTTTCTACGTCGACAGTTCAAACAACATACGAACATAATTTTTTGTACATACCAGAACTCCAAATTGCACCTAAATACCTGCTTGAAAGCTGACGTATGTATTGACAACGGAACTCTCCATTCCAAACAAACAGCTGCGCTGCATCCCGAAAAACACGTCACCCGGCCTCCACTCACTGCGTTTCAATTTACAGATGTTCCAGGAGTAATTCACACCACAAGAAAGCAAATGTTGTTTGTAATTAACTTGAATAAATTATATATGTGATTCCATATTATACAAGAATAGAATTGTTTTCCTCAATTTCGCATGAATACCATTCAGAAAAATTGCTTATTTATAATTTACGTTGCAATATATTTTAAAATAAATTATTCCCAAAGTTACACTGAAAATTTTAATTAATATTGTTATAGAAACAAATTCACTTACTGTTCCTAACGGTCTTTTAACAAAAACTTCATCGTTCTCCACGACTGGTTTCAACAAAAAAATGGACCATCCAAAACAATTTTTGAAGATGGCTTACACTTGCAATCTTCCATCGTGCACGCTTCCAACAACAAAAATCAATGAAGGACATCGTTCCTAAGAACAATTTTCGACCTGCTTTAACCCCAGCTGTGTTAGAAGTGCGGGCCGAGCTTGTCGCTGCCTGGTAACAGCGTTACCTTGCGGTTCCTGAGTAGAGGGGACTTTAGGAAGGATACCAAACAAGAGCTTATATATTGTCACCGTAGAATTTAACTTTTAACATGAACTAAATACTAGTTCTTTATTGGACAATAGATATTATTAAATTAAGTGGATTGGATAACATTATAATGTATTATATTATTTAATATTTAATAAAAGGATTGATTATACTGATATATATTAGGTGGAAAATAAAATTGCTACACTGCCTCTTTCTAAGAGAAAAAATTCTGGAATAAATGCAAAGAATTTTTTTTTTAATTTATTGTCACATATTCGCAACTTATTATTATTAATTTTTACAAACTAAAACAAAAATTACCACTTAAGATACAACATAATTGAAAATGAGTGACGAGTAACTACGCGTACTATACGCCACAAGGGGACAAATTCGGAAGTCTTAATCGGTAGGGTTTCATTTTATTTAATACATATTCGGGGTTATTATATCACTCATTTATACTCGAAACTTAAACAACAAAATATATAATACTGCCGTATTATGATTCTTTAATAAAAATATCAAATTATCATGACAAACATATTTTTACTTTATTAACCTTAATTTACATATTTACAAAAGAAGAAAAGGACTCTCACTATCTTTGAGATCCACTCCAAACATAACTTCAAAACAGCAAACATGTCTTGAAATCACTAACGTTCAACAATCTACCGCATGTATATGCAACCAAAATGTAGAAACATCTCTATCTCTGAGAAGAGACAAGTAAAACGTCACCACGTCTTACTCCTCACAAATCTCACTCACGCATGAATGAACAAAATAGAACATTGCTTTTTCACGCAATATTCATACTAAACATAGAACATTGTCAGCTTACACAATATTCATACTAAACATAACTATCATAGTTACTAACAATATTGACCTCCAACCAATATTTAATATGGACTCAAACTACTTGATTCCCAATACAATTATCAAACACTTTAATCATAAATCCAAAAGAAAATAATAACCAAATATATACAACTTTATTTATCAAACACTTTAATCATAAGAATACCTATATATTCCTTTATAACCTTGAACTAGAGAATCATACGACAAATGAAATCATTTGACAAACGGAAACATGTAACTTTTTATCTTGACTCAAATGAATAACTTGCAACTAACAATATCAGCACAGTCTAGTATCAACCTTACTGCACTACAAAAATTCTTTTTATACTTCTTATCCAACGTCTAAATTTTTAGACTACCAAACAGTATTCCACTACAATATTTAAATCCTTTACCAAAAGATAAGACAGAAATAATTCCTACTATCAACCATTAAATATATCAACAACACTAATTAATGTTCAGAAACGTTCTCTCTCTCAACATCACCACTGAACTCTGAATAAGGTTTTAAGTCCTTAACATGCCATCTGCCTGCCCTTGAACCATTTTCATTAATCAATTCATAAATTAAATTCGAAACCTTCTTTTTAACAATACTCAAAACATATTTTGGCGCAAGCTTAGCTGTGAACATATCACTTGCTTTCGAAAGAACTTTATTTGACCTCCAAACTTTGTCACCTACTTCGAAAGATATGTTACGTCTCCTTAAATTATATGAATTACTAGACTGCATGTAAGCTAAATGTAACCTTTTCTGTACGTCTATAAAAATATCAAATAGTCCTTGATGATCTGACACATACGAAGGTCTATCACTAGAAATAAAATCAATATCAACTGAGGGTTCCACATCAAGACCATAAAATCTTCCAGACACAGGAACATGTCTACCAAAAACTAAGAAATTTGGCGAATAACCAGTGGCATGATGTTTTGCAGAATTAATCGCATACTGAATTTGGGGTAACTCTATGTCCCAAGTATCATGTTCTTTAATATACGAACGTATAGCTGTTCCGACTGTTCTATTTATACTCTCTACAAAATTACATTGGGGAGAGTAAACTGCATTAAACCAAATTTTTTGAACGTCATATTTTTTACATACTGCTTTGAAAGTTCTACCACTAAATTGTGAGCCATTATCACAAATAATAAATTTGGGAACACCATAAACTAAAAAAACTTTTTCCTCCAATACACGTTCTATTATATGCGCTTTTGCACTACGTAACGGGAACATTAACGTGAATTTTGAGAACCAATCACCAATAACTAATAACCATTTGTGTCCAACCTTGGACCGTGGAAATGGGCCCATGAGGTCTATAGCGATAATCTGAAAGGGAACTTCACTTCTTTTCCTTTCCCATTAAACCAAGGGTCCTCTATTCGATGCCTTCTGTGCACCACACGTTAAACAATTTTACAAAATTTCAACACATCAATACGCATTTTTGGCCAATAAAACTCTCTTGTATGCGTGCCAATGTTTTAAAAACCAAAATGACCGGCCACTGAAGGGTCATGATTTATCCGAATAACCTCTTCCTTCTGTGATCTAGGGACTAAATATTTCCATTCCTTACATTCGTCGAGAGTGGTAAATTTGATGAAAGAAATTTAAATACATAATTATCTTCTACCTTCCATTGTGGGTAATCATCAGGTGAAGCTAAAATTTTTCTCGAAGAGACACATACCAGGGATCCACATTATCTAACTTGATCTCAACTAAATTATCAACATGACTCACGACTGGAACTGCGCGACTAAGACAATCTGGAACTACATTAAACTTCCTTTTCGATGAACCAACTCAAAAGTATGCTGTCGTAAACGGACAGCCCATCTAGCTAATTTTCCGGTTGGGTTTTGTATATTATTAAGCCATAACAGAGAAAAGTGATCTGTGATAACAGTAAAACGGGTACCTTCTACCCAAGGTCGAAATTTTCTATAGCGAAAATTACAGCGAGACATTCTTTCTCCGTGACTGAATAGTTTCGCTCAGTTCGGGTAAGTGATTTACTGGCATAAGAGATAACGTGCTCTACATCATCGATTTTTGAACTAAAACTGCTCCGAGTCCTGTATCACTAGCATCGCATTCGACAATAAATGGAACTGAATAGTCCGGTTGCGATAACAATGGAGCGGAAACTAAAGCCTGTTTAATCTGTACAAATGAGTTCTCAGCCTCAGATGTCCAAACAATAGATTGACCCTTTTTTCTTCCTTTTACCAAATCACTGATCGGTGACACTAAAGATGAAAAGTTTTTATAAAACGACGATACCAACTACACATTCCTAAAAACGTTTGACCTCAGTAGTTGTCTTAGGTCTGGGGAAATTTACCATCGCAGAAACCTTTTCGGGGTCTGTACGAGAGAGTTCGATCCAACAATATAACCAAGAAATTTTAACGATTTCTTAAAGAATTCACACTTTTTCAAATTAATCGTAAGGTTTGCTTCCTTAAGACGTTCCTTCACCGTTTCTAATAACTTCAGATGTTCCTCAAAAGATGATGAACACAAAATAATGTCATCTAAATAACAAAAACATGTGGCTCAAACTTCGGTCCAAAATTGAATCAACCAAACGCTGTTGCGTCTGAGCAGCATTCTTTAATCCGAATGGCATGGTGACAAACCTATATTGTCCTCTCGAAATAACACTAAACGCTGTTTTATCCTTAGATGTTTCGGAAAGTGGGATTTGCCAAAAACTCTTTCTAAGGTCTAAACTAGAAATGTAATTTGCACCTCTAAGTAAATTTATAATCCTATCGATATTTGGCAATGGGTAGCTATCATGTTTAGTAATATCATTGAGCGCTCTTCCGTCAAAACAAAATCTGTACTCACTGTCTTGTTTTTAACCAACAGTACAGGGGATGACCATGGACTCTGACATTCTTCCACTACTCCCAATCTCAGCATCTCATCTAATTCTTTATCTAACATCCTGCTCATAAAGGGGACATGACATATGGTTTTTGCGAAATGGTTTTGCATCACCAGTATCAATATCTAAAACAATTTTATCGGTACGCCCTAGTCTCTCTTCACTGCTAATTTCATTGAAAGATTCTATTGCTATTCGTGCTTTTTTTGTTGTGTTTCTAACAAATCATCCAAACTAAGTAATTGATTACTACAACTTAAGGGTACTGACGAATGACCAATATACGAAATACTATTGTTATCATAATCTTGAATGTGCCATGTATTGTTTTTGAAATCTGCTATTAAACCAAAGGATTTTGCGAAATCGCTACCAAAAATAAATGTGTGAGGAAGAGATGGTACAACCAAAGCGTTAACAATGCGATATTGTCTTCCAATTCTAATAGGTAAATCAACTGAACCAATAACTTCCTGAAGAGCACCATCAGCAGTGGAAACTATTCTCTTCTCAGTTTTAAAAACCTTCAATTTTAATTCTTCAAGAACAGAAAACGCTAATGAACCAACAACGGTAGTAGTACAACCAGAGTCAAACAAACCTGTGACGTCTCTATCTAACAATTTTACCATAATGTACGGACGATTGTCCTGAGGTTTCCTTAAAAATAACGCGTCAGCTTTTAGCTTGACGTTCCCTTGACAAAAATCTTTAACGATGCCTAGCCATTTTGACCAATCATCTATATCAAAAAAATTTTCCTGCTTACACAACATAACCGTAGCCTTTTGCATAAAAGCATGATGCCGGCCACTCTGCATCTGCCTACCTACTCGTTTTTTGAACACGACGGACAATTTATCGACTTAACTCCACTATATTCGCAGCTATAACAAAATATTTTACGAGGAATCTTACACCTCCAAAAAGTATGACCTTCATCCAAACAATTCCAACATGTAAGTTTATTTAATTTATATTTATTTACGGGGACTCTATTAGAAGGATTATTATTATTACTATTACTGTTGCCAAGAGATTGTATTTGAGGGGAAATGATTGATTATAAAACTACGACCAGTTCGCGCTGAAAAGTTTTTACAGGAGCTGACCACTTATTTTCAACTTGAAATTTTGAATTTCCTAATGCTTTCGGAACATATTTTACTGGACTTTGTACTAATTTATGCTTGGATGCATAAGCTTCTTCCAATTTCTTACACAACTTTATTAATGTAGACATACTATCAATTTCCGTTAGAGCTAATTGACAAATAAAATCAGGTAATAGATTCTTTTTTACCATTCTAACTTTTGTACTTTCCGCAGGTGATTGTGGTAACCTACTAAACAAATTCTCCATATGAGCTATATAAATGACTACAGACTCTCCTTTTTGTTGATGACGCGACCTAATCTTTTCCCAAATCTCGTCCTCTGAGTGTGATGGTAAGAAATCTTCCTTTAATCGAATAACTAATGAATTCCAGTTTGTTAAAGAATTTCGAACACAACGATACCATTCTAAACCGTTACCTGTAAACAATTCTACAGAAGCATTAAATAAATCTTCTTCAGATACTTTACGCGAGTGTGCCAACTCAGCTACTCTATCTAAAAATTGATGAACCTGTTTTGGATCTCCAGAAAATTTTACTGACCACGAACCAATTGGAATAGGGGGTACTAAATATGAAACAGTATGAATAGGAGTACTGACAACAGCTGGAATGGTTTCTCTCATAGAAAATTCACCATATGCGTTTACATCTTCATTCTTCTTAAGCTTTTCATGTAGCTCTGCCTCCATGGTAAGAATAGTTGCTAACGATTCATTCTTAAATAAAGTTACTTCATCTGAATTATCTAACGGGATTTTTATTCTCCTAACTCGACCATCAAGATGTATTAATCTCGACTGTATCCTCTTAAATGTAGGGTCTGCTAATTCACCTTCAAATTCTAATAAAACATTTCTTACTGACTCTATCGAAGCCTCAATTTCATCTCGTTCATCTGAATAATCTACGACATATGAGGAAGGATCAATTAAACGACCAGGTAATGTTGTTTCTTTGGCTAATAATCGGCCAAACATTTTCCTCTTATCCTGCATCGGTCTGCTGCTAACAACTCCACGAATTCTCAATTCATAATCCAACTCATCTTTATGCAAATAAACTACTTGATACGTCTCAGCCATCATGGGATAGACTAACTAACTAATTACAAATTAAACTCAATTAAACAACAACATCAATAGACTAAATTAATCTGAGGGTAAATGATTTATAAACCACAAGTGTAAACAACCAAAGTCAATCGAAGCCTATACTTTATGTGTTTATACAATTGGTACAGCAATCGAGGCCTACACGCTGGGCGCTATTAGTAACCTTTAACTTATTCTTTTTTTAGTTAACGAGAATTTCCGATAATTAGGAAAGGAGCCCACGGCAAGTTAAGATGGAAGGTGGCTCTATGTTGAGGAAATCTCAAAGGTAAAGCGGCTAGTCGAACTATATGCTCTGGGTAGAGAATGAGCTGTGGGTCGGGGTGTAATTGCGACCACTAGTAATAAGAATAAGGCGCCACCGTATTTTTTTATACTGGGGAGACCTAATACAAGTCCCTTGTACAAGGCTAATGCGGAAACCTTTCTCCTATAACCGCTATATAATTTTTAAAGACCTCCTAATCTTTGAAGTATCTTACCTTATGGCTCGACTTTGACCTTAGCAATCCTCCATTGCACCTGTGAACAAATTAAACAAAGAAAAGCACTGTTTGTGCATTCAAACTCAAAAATAATTAAATACAATCAGAATCGACTTTCATTCCTCTTAAATAAAAGATAGTCTTTAGTCCGAAAATAAGAATCTATTCTTTTGGTATCCAATAAAGTAATTTTCTACAAAAATATGTCTTCCTTTATAAGTTAATTTAAATTAGAAAGAGTTAATTACAATGGTACTGAATATATCCGTACCAATTACTATTTAGTGAGGTTTATATAACAAATTGACAAAGCATAAATTGCTTATTCATAGCAAAAAGTTAATTACGGTAGATCTACCTTAATTTCACAGTAGGTAATTACAGATAATTGTTCATAAAATATCAAATGTAGAAATTTAATTTCTAAAGGTTCAAAGTTATAAGAATTTACTTTATCTAATTAGTAGTGACATCTTCTGATGTTTCATTGAGTTAATAAAAGAATTATGTAGGAACAAATTACAGATTCATATCGTATAACAACGAAAAATATAATTGAGGTCTGTCCTTGACCTGTTCAAAGTTAACACAAGTCGATAAAGTAAAATTTATCTCGTTTCTACGTCGACAGTTCAAACAACATACGAACATAATTTTTTGTACATACCAGAACTCCAAATTGCACCTAAATACCTGCTTGAAAGCTGACGTATGTATTGACAACGGAACTCTCCATTCCAAACAAACAGCTGCGCTGCATCCCGAAAAACACGTCACCCGGCCTCCACTCACTGCGTTTCAATTTACAGATGTTCCAGGAGTAATTCACACCACAAGAAAGCAAATGTTGTTTGTAATTAACTTGAATAAATTATATATGTGATTCCATATTATACAAGAATAGAATTGTTTTCCTCAATTTCGCATGAATACCATTCAGAAAAGTTGCTTATTTATAATTTACGTTGCAATATATTTTAAATTAAATTATTCCCAAAGTTACACTGAAAATTTTAATTAATATTGTTATAGAAACAAATTCACTTACTGTTCCTAACGGTCTTTTAACAAAAACTTCATCGTTCTCCACGACTGGTTTCAACAAAAAAATGGACCATCCAAAACAATTTTTGAAGATGGCTTACACTTGCAATCTTCCATCGTGCACGCTTCCAACAACAAAAATCAATGAAAGACATCGTTCCTAAGAACAATTTTCGACCTGCTTTAACCCCAGCTGTGTTAGAAGTGCGGGCCGAGGTTGTCGCTGCCTGGTAACAGCGTTACCTTGCGGTTCCTGAGTAGAGGGGACTTTAGGAAGGATACCAAACAAGAGCTTATATATTGTCACCGTAGAATTTAACTTTTAACATGAACTAAATACTAGTTCTTTATTGGACAATAGATATTATTAAATTAAGTGGATTGGATAACATTATAATGTATTATATTATTTAATATTTAATAAAAGGATTGATTATACTGATATATATTAGGTGGAAAATAAAATTGCTACAATGAATTGCAGAGAAGAAGGTCGAACGTTTACTCAACCAACAAAACCAGAGAGAATGCCAAAAAGTATACCAATCGACAGGATACAATATGAAAGGATAAATCATAACTACAGAGAAAATTAATATGAGAAATCGACCATGGCAAGAATCAAGCAGGAGAGACCAAATTGGGAATGATAACCGAAGCCAAAATAACCAAGGACATGAAAAAGGATTAATGGAATCAAGAAAGATTGATGGTACCTAAGCTGAGGTCACGAATCAACCAGGCCCATCTAATACACATGCAAATTTTTAATAGAAGACAAACCAAATAAGCCCTTGGAAATAAACAATTATGAACATCAGCGAGAATTCATAAAACTGGAAATGGAAAATGATTTTAGTAGAAATTTATTGCCTATAATTAATTTTAAAGTAGAGGATAAAATAATTAGGATACTCATAGATACCGGAGCAGAGGTATCGCTCGTCTTAGAAGATTTTATTAAAAGAAGCAAATTAATGAAGAAAATAATGCCGATGAAGAAGTGTAATTTAATAGCACCAATAGAAAGTTTGCATGCGTAAGTAAAATAGTGATTCTGAAGTGTGAGATAGAAGAACAGAAATTTGAAAATAAATACGTGATTGTACCTGGATTAAAAATGGACGCTAAGGAGGGATGGATATTATAGATAAATTGGGGATAAAAATAAATGCGGAAAGCAAGGAGGTATTATGCAAAGGGAAATGTATCAAATGGGATGAAGTATTAAAAATAAATGGTGAATGTGTGAGGATAAATAATGTGAAGAAAATTTAGATGATTAAGAATTAAGAATAAATGGTGAGTGTGTGAAGATAAATAAATTTGAGGTGAAATTAGATGATGAAGAAAATTAAGAAAATAAAGGTATTAAGTATCCAGGTGATAGGAAAAATAAAGTTAGGGCATTATTAAGGGAACATTGAAAATTATAGGTAAAGAAAAATTATTATAGGTACATAAAGTCAGAATAGATATTGATAGGTTAGAATTTGAGATAGGGTGAATTTCAGGGGGCTTATTGGAAATATTAGACGACAAAATGCATAGGATGGGTTAATAAAAATTGAAAGTATAAGTTAATAAAAACTTATTGGAAATATGAGAAAACAATAAAGCTAGGATAGGTTAATAATAATTAGGATAGGTTTAGGAAAAGTAGGAGTAGTATAGGTTGATGGAAATGGGAAGAAATATGTAAATAGGAAATAGTTTATTAGAAATGTTCGAAGAAAACAATATTTAGTATAGGTTGATGTAAATAATAAAAAGTATAGATAAATAGAAATTGAAATGTTAGGAAACTATAATACTTTGTGTAAATTTATGAAAAAAGAAAAAGTATAGATAAATGGGGATAGATAAATAGGAGTGGTTTATTAGAAATAGGAATAGATTATAATACGTCGTATGAATTTATGTAAATGGAAAGGGTATAGATAAATAGGGATAGATAAATAGGAATGGTTTATTAGAAATATGAAGAGATGATGATACGTTGTATGAATTTATGAAAAATGGGAAAAGTATATGTAAATGGAAAAAGTATAGATAAATGAGGATAGATAAATAGAAGTGGTTTATTAGAAATATCAAGAGATGATGATACGTCGTAGAAATTTAGGAAAAATAGGAAAAGTATAGATAAATAGGGAGTGAAATATTAGTAGATTACAAATGTGGTGTAAATTTACAAAAATGGGAAAGTATAGATAGATAGAGATTGAAATATTAGTAGATTATAATATGTGGTGTAAATTTAAAAGAAATGGGAAAAGTATAGATAGATAGGAATTAGGGAGATAAAATGTTTAGTATATATTCACAGAGACTTGTGTAAATAATAATCATTTAGAAAACATCATAAAATGTTCGGAATGAATATGTGTATAGTTATAGAATAAGTTAGATTAAAATAGGAATAGGGGTGTAAAAATAATTTAGGAATTTGTGTATATAGTAGAAAATAAAAACAAAATAATTTTGGACCAATGTGAATTTTGTCTTCACGTTGGGCGCCAAAAATAACATTTTCAAAAATTTTTTGTTTTAATTTGGGGGAAAAATGCTGTGTTAATAAGGTAATTTTAGGGGTAGTTAGGACCAATAGTATAACGCACTTCATATAAAATATATGAGGGCTCAGAAAACGAGACAGTTTTCTGAAGAAAACAAGATATACGATGGAATATCCAAAAACCTGGTATGAAAGTAACATACACAACAACAAACGCTGCTCTTGTCGATAGATAGACGATGCATTTAAATATGACCGGATTTGTAAACAAATCATTTCAACATGAAGTAAAACTTAGTTCGCATCCCTTAAAACGAAGATATTTACGTAAAGCGATTTATTGTGAAGTGTGAAATAATACCATTGTAATTATGGAAAATTAACAGGTTTGTCGTTTTACCCTTCAAAAGGCATAAGTAACTAAAAGTTGTTTTAATTTAAATTCTAATATTAACATTAATAAAAAGGACTCTAAATAATTACTGGATGACGATTCCAAATAATTACTGAGCAAGAATTCTAAATAATTACTGGATGACGATTCTAAATAATTAATGGATAGGCGATTATAAATAATTACTGGAACAAATGAGGAAATGCAAGAAGCATTTACTTCAACTATGAATTGTCAAGGAGTTTAACGGAGGACTCTAGAGTGATTTAAGGCTATGCTAAGAGGGATGCAGAAAATTTCTAAAGCAGTTGAACCAGGGACTGATTCGAGCAGAAAACAACAAGTTAACCAATCTGAATGTTTCATTATTTTATTTGTAAATATTTCGTTGTGCATTTCTAGACTGAATGATTTAAAAATTAACATTTCATTAAATATTTCTAGTTTAAATACTTTAAAAATTGCCTTCATGATAATTTATGTGAGGGGTCGGCAAGGATTGTTTTTTTGAGTACACGTTGTAAATTAAGTAAATATTTAAAGAAGTTAAATGAACGTTCATGGAGCTTCAGGTAATCATAATAATAATAGTAATTTTACTGGCTTTTTGATCATCTTTGGGAATGATAATTATTAATTTTTTTCAATGAAAGTTCTATTTAAAGAATCTTTAAACTTCTCATACGTTGTAAATATTTTTGAGAACATTATAATAATTTGTGCTTAATGGTGCTTTGGTTTAAAGATTAGAACAGAAAGGAGAGGTAGCTGGTAAACTTAAACCCTTTGTCATATTGTCACAAGCTCCGTGCATAATTTAAAAACTGAGCTAGCCAACGCAATTAAAATTATACATTAAAAATCAAAAATTGAGATTAAAAATTTTAACCTTCTTAATTCACAAAAAGGGCGCGCAGGGGTATTGCTACAGTATCACAACTATATATATATATATATATATATATATATATATATATTACAGTGGATTTATAGGGTACAATGGATATGGGATAGGTCTGATAACTATTTATGGCAGGGTAGCCCATGAAAATAAAAATCAATTAGAATTTAAGAGGTTTTTCTAAACTATAATATAGGAATTTACGAGTTTCGTAAAGCGTAGGGTAAGAATTTGTATTTTTAAAGAAGTAGCCTGTAGGTTATTTAATACGAAAGTTTTCCGTTTCTGTGTATAGTAAAAATCAATAATTTAGAAGGGTGAATTCCTCAATTGAATAAAGTGTACATAATTTAGCATAGTGTAGAAATTTAATATTCGTTAACCTTGCAAAGGTGCAGCGTAAGGCAGAAAAGTGTTGTAGATAAACAACTTACAAACAGCTAAAGGTTCTAAGAAAGAACGTGCAAGCAAACAATTCATTTCTAGCAACAGGTGAATGTTGAAAATGTTCCTGGTATTAATTTAAAAGGAGGAAAGATAGTTGATTTCAAGGATTTTTAGTTAAACGCTCAAGATCGTTATAAACCAATGAACAAGTTTATTTGAGGTAGGGTGTTGAAAGTTGTAAACCAATGCATCGATATTAGATAGAGACCATGTTTTAACATGTATTGAAATAAGACAAAATTAAGGTGTGCATTGATTTTGAAACAACTAGGAGAGACAAGGGCTGATATAATGAACAAATGAGAAACTGAGATAGTTGGTAGAAATACGTATATAGAAAAAAGATGGACGATACTCGAGAGAGGGTAGATGTTGTTAGAATATTATTATACTTGTAAACTTGGGAAAAGAGATATAAAATACGGGTTAGACAAGGACACAATAAACTGGTAACTGGCATGGGAAATATAGGAAGGGTACAAAATAGAAGACAGAACATTTTTTGATATAAGATAGAGCGAGATGACGGTATATACGTGTATTCGAGAGGCATGTTTTAAATGCTTGTGTTTGTTTCAATTGACGAGGGACTTCAACAAATTCGACGGCCGTTGTAAATTTTAATTAGAATTTCCGAGTAAAGCATTTGTATTGTATTCAAAATTCTGAGATTTTCGAGATAGTTGGCATACGGCTGCCAGTTTTCCACAGAAGTGTTGAAAGTTAACGATGCGATTTTTAAAATCGACAACCGTTGTGTGTTATTTGTGTAGTGTTTTTGAGAATTGTGAACTGTTGTACAAATTTACCAAGAAAGTTTGTTTGAAGTAGTGGTGTGTTGTTGAAAGTGAACCTAGTTAGGAGGATTTTGGTCCATATAATCCACCGGGAAACGGTGAGTCGCTCTCTGTTAAATTTCATTCAAGCTTCAAACTACTTTAGTACATGAGTCAAGCGAATAGTGAGTTTTGATATTTTATTGAAATCATTATAACGTATACAAGTTGGTGTACTGTAGAAATAACAGTTTTAAATTTTTTTAGAATATATTTTGAAAAATCAGAGCACAATGAACTGTAAGTACAAATTACTTTCTTAATTTGGTGGCTGGTGCTTGTTGAGCACTCAAATGGAATAGTGGATGTAAATGGAACTTAGCTGAGGATTGGAGTTATTGTAGATTGGAAAAATAAAATTTTGAATAGATGATTGCTGTCCCAAATGGTGTGAATTAACTTGGGGTGATTCCAGTACAAGCAGTCGTTGAGGTCAGCAATGGTTTAATGGCAGATACCTGTTTGTGCTACATTCCAGGTAACTGATATTTTTGCAAAACATTTATTTTTGTGATTATTTGGTGTTATGACATTCTGTGATTTTGAGGGTGTATTTTGGTGAATTCTATGGGCAAAGAAATTGATTATGTAATAGTTATAATGAATTATTTCAAAGTATGTTGAGGTCAAAATTTATATCATAAAATAATTGTATATTAACGGCTTATGTAAAAGGTAAATGGGTTTTAGGTGATTTTCAGTGCAAAATAAAGTTTAGCACAAGTTCAAAAAGGTTTACTATGAGCTCTTATTAGACCAGAGTTTAAAAGTAAAGTTATGGTTAAGCCCAGTTACTTTCAATAATTATTAATCTAGAAAATGTGTTTTAAAAAAATTATTCTAAAGTGAGGATGGTTATTATGTAATTTAGGGGAGAATCTATAATAATAGTAGGAATATTTTTTTTTGTATTGAATTTTTCTATTAGAATAAATGGTGATAACTTTGTGTAGTCGAGTTTTCTTTCTTCAAATAGTAAGGCAGTAATTTCAGAGATCCGCTGAGAAGTAGTGGTGTATATCCCTGAGGAAGCAGCATTTTAAACAGTGTAAAAATCTAGAAGTTTCGGCATCCAAAAAGAGTGCATCATCAGAGGATAAAATAAGTATTGAAGTCGAAAGTAAGTTAAGAGAAGTTTTTGTTTTTCAGGTAGATGTCAGAGCAGAAATGACTTTCAAATTAAAGAGACACAAGTTTGTACTGAGAGAACTCAGAGCATTTCTATGATGGTCCAATGCTGGGGCTTGAATAAAGGGAGATTCGGAGCTATATATATATATATATATATATATATATATATATATATAATTAGTATTAGTTCTCGAACGAAAGTAGGTAAACAACTGATTTAATTGAAATCTTGGGATACACTCGTTCTACCAGATAAAACTACAGCGTCAAATTGTAATTTTTATTCAACGTCTCACCACTATATTAGATATAGAATCTAATTATTATAAGAGACTTTTCTTGGAATCTTTCCATATTCAGCAACAATAAAATCCACTGAATACTCTGCGCTCTACAAGTTTAATAACGGTCATTTTCGTAAACAGTGTTGAAATGTTTAATTATGTATTCTGTGTCGTGTGGTTCATTTATTAGTGTGTTCCATTTGTCCATTAAACTATTAAGATACAGGTTGTAAATTATGACTTACTATAATCACCAGGTGACAACATGATCGAGTATTAAATAGGATTAGTTTAGTTATGCATGTTGCGTCGTATGATTAGGTTTAAATGCATGTTATTAAATGTTAATTTATTTATTTATTTATTTATTTATTTTATCCAATTGACTATGTTACATTTTAATTGTGTTGCCGTAATTACTTTTTAAAAATTTAACCAAGTTGCATGTCATGAATAAGTGTTGTTTGTTCAGTTTAAATCAGGTTTAAGTCATAGTAATTTATGTAAGTACATAGCTATACTGTTTTAATGTAATTGTAATAATCTTTATTAAATTTTTCAGGCTATGAAGAAGGCATAAAGTCAATGCCGAAACGTTGAATAAAAATTACAATTTGACGCTGTAGTTTTATCTGGTAGAACGAGTGTATCCCAAAATTTCAATTAAATCAGTTGTTTATATATATATATATATATATATATTGCTGCAATGTTCTTTCAATAATACAAAAGGCCCACGACTTGGGTATCATTAATTGCTATGATCTCCTCTCTTCCAGGGAATACGTTCTGGACGACATTAATTGCTATGTGCTCCTAGCTGGGCGTCACTCATTGTTAAAACCACTGCTTATAAAATTTGCCACGGCTGCTCTGCTCCCTCTTACTTGAAAATAATAAACTATCTACTCGAAAAAAATTCGACTCCTCTTTCACACCTTATTTACAAGATATATACATCCCCTTTAAACTACTCAATAAACAGTATATTTCAATATCAATATTTATACCTGTAATATATTCAATTAATTATAAATGGACAAGCCATAATTAATTTACACTTTCAAACCTCATGTAAAAAGCTGTATACATCCCCTTTAAATACTCCCTTAACAGTACATTTTGAGATAAATAATTATCTCTGATAAAATTAATTAAAAAGAAGTAATAGGGCTTCAACACACTTCTTACTTTAACCATGTTTCAATACGAGCTCATAGTTAAACCCTAACTTTTAGTGCTAATTTTGCACACCAATAATCAAAACGGATCCTCTTACCTTGTACATGATATCAATTACTTCAAATACCATAAATCATTCCAAAATCTATACATAAATTCCAAAATAAAAATAACCTAAGTTAAAATATTCAATCTGAAACTTTCCCCCTGTTTGTCCGTTTAGTTAATAAAATAATACACACGATCAGAAAGAACTGTTTAAGATTTACTTGCAGAATTTCGTCCTAGTTTATGACCATCAGTGATGAATTTTAAGAAAGCAAATCAAAATCAGTTGTTATTTCAAAAAACGCCACTGTTGTGTACAACCTGATTGAAAAAGATTAGCATGTGACTTAAAGTGACATAAAAGCATCATTACATTCACTTGTTCAGGAACATTTAGCTATGAAGAAAATTGTTCTCGGTAGGTTCTGTATAATTTGACTAAAGCTCAAAAAAAGTTCGTATTAATTGATGTAAGAATGCTCAAAAAATACAAACAAGGATTTGCAATATTCATATACAACATCACAGTAGATGATGAAACTTGGAAATATATTTATGAACTGAAACTAAACAACTATACTCGCCCAGTGTAACCATTTCCATGAAATTGTTGTAAAACTGAATCTTTGATTTATTTCTGTGGCAACTAACATTCACTGTGCATATTATTGGTTTTGTTAATAGTAATATGTCCTTAAGTTTATATGAAAAAAGCAGCAAAAAGTGTAGTTAATGACGATCTTCCTCACAAAGATTAACTTCACAAAATTATATGACAATGTTGCAATAAAAGTTATTAGGCCCAGGAGAGTTAAAATCATCATCAACAGAATAAAAAAACTAACATCTTCAACTATTTGACTAATAAGTAAGACAGTATCTAAAACTAATGATGACGCACATTTGCATTGAAATGTAGATGTTTGTAAAAACAGCAAGTACATGTAATAATGATTATCAAACACTGTATTGGCGGGGTAGGTTTGAAACAAAGGACCCTTGATATATGCGAACTTAATACTAGTTTGGTGTAACACAGAATGGATAACGCAAATACGCTTTATATTATTGTAAGTTTAAATAATGACATCCAATATTGTTACTTACATGTATGTTTCGATGTGAGTGTATATGTTGACACGGTCTAACATATAGAAGCTGTACATGTGGTCTGGAAATACAGGATTCTAAAGTGCGCACTATACAACAATAACGTAACGTGAAGGTTCGTTCACCTTGTTTGGTTGATGGTTGAAACTCGAATCTCTTGTGTTACACTGATAACACTACATGTTTCCGGCACTTGCATGGGATTGTCTATATATTCAGCACTATATTGAATTCTCGCGAGAAATTATAAATATAAACAAATTCGAAACACGAGCATGATTCCATACTGCCCACCAAAAAGTAGCCCAATAGCTATCTTTTTTAAGAGAAAAAAATATGTATATATAAAATTGTCTTATAATACGATTATAAGGTATTGGGAAATGAAAAGAAAAAAAACGTTTGGTTATAACTAGTTTGTTACAGTTTGGTTACAAAATAAAAAATTTAATTCTATAAACGAGAAACAAAAGAAACGCTGTAAAATAAATGATATTAAAGTCATTGGAAAGGTACTCGGCATAATTTTACCATGGGGCGTTTCAGTAAGCCATTCATGGTACGCATGGTAGCCACACGAGGAACTCCATCGCAACCGGGATGAAGTTCAGTGATGCGAGTAAGACGCCACTGCAGTGGAGTTAGATTATCCTCCTTTATAAGGACCAGGGTGCCTAAATCAACGCTGTCCAATCTTTTGGACTTATACCAGCTCCTACGTTGGTATAACTGATGCAAATATTCGCTATGCCAGCGGTTCCGAAAGGCTTGCTGCATGGATTGTATGAGTTGCCATCGAGACAAGCGGCATAAGGAAATGTGAGACAAATCAGAATCTGAAACAGGTGTTAAAGGTTTGAGAGTGAGATAGGGACGGGGATCAAGAAGCAAAGATCGTTAGAGTCTTCACTTATGCTGCAGGGAGGTCGGAAATTTAACAAGGCCTCTATTTGAATGATAAGAGTTTGAAATTCTTCAAAAGTCAAAACTTGAAGTCCAACAACCCTGCACATATGGGTTTTAACAGTCTTAACAGTACTCTCCCAGATGCCACCAAAGTGGGGAGCAGAAGGGGGTTAAAATGCCATAAAGTTAGTTGAGAATCCACACAGGTAAAGAAATAATCTTGTAGTTGGCGATCAGCACCTACAAAATTAGTACCGCAGTCACTGTAAATGTTTTGACAACGACCTTAGCAGGCTATAAATCTGCGAAGGCAAGCAATAACTGAGTCGGAGGAGAGATCTGAAACGCCTTCTAAATGTATAGCCTTAGTCGCTAAGCATATACCAATACTAAGGTGTGCTTTTTGTGTTTTGACACCTCTACAACAATGCATAGTGTTCGTAAAGGACCCGGAAAAATCAATGCCAATAGAGCTAAAAGGTTTAGCCTGAGAAAATTCTATAATTGGGTGAGTTTCCTATTATAGGAGTAAAAGGTACGGTTTAGTTCGGTAGCACCAGTAACATTTAGACAGTATCCTTCGGATCACATGGTGAGAAGAAATAATCCAAAAATTTTCCTGCATGATTTTAAAAACTATGAGTGGTTTAATTCCCAAAGAAGATTAAGAAAAACCCCATAGGTGATGGTATTCAATTGATAAGTCTGAATATCATCAGAAGTATCATAGTGGAATAATATCAATTGGTAGCGACGGTGAGATTCGGCGATAAGTATTTGTCGATACATTTGTTTGATATCGCAAATAAATACAAATTTATGTGTACAAAAAGACAACAATATTTTTGTTATGTCATTTTTGAGCTTTGGTCCAATTAGCAACACATCATTTAATAATCTGTTATTTGAGGAAAGTGCTGAGGCGTTAAACACCACCCTCAATTTAGAGTTTTCATTTTCGATTTTAAAAACCGCATGATTGGGAATGTAAGAATCATCTTTTAAAATACGATACGATAATAATGACATGTGACCTAATACTATGTAGTCACGCATAATATCCATAATTTGCGTAGGTTGGGGTTCGCAGCAAGACGACGTTCCAAGGAAAGAAATCGCTTGGTAGCAATGAGTTTAGAATCTATAAATTTAGGACAATCCTCTTTAAACGGTAAGCTTACTCCAAATCTACCATTTGGTAATCAAAATAGAAGTTTGTTAAAACACTCATGCGCCCTATCATCTTCAGGGAAGAGCATTTCTTGGTAGAAATATCTTTGAGTACCCAAAATTCTTTGAGACTGGCATCGAAGCAAGAGTCGATGGAAATATAAAAAGAATTTATTTTATTGACAGACATGGGGTCAGTGGGGCCAAACGCCACGTAGCCAAAGACAGTATTGAGTGCAATAGGAGAATTTTCATTGCCCACAATTTTTCCACCTAACAAGATACGAGAGGCAACATCTGCATCTAGCAGCATTTGTAAAGGGGCAGGAATACGCCATTGTTTGTCCGCTAATTTAATGTTGTGTAAATGAGACCATTGTGTTTGAATATTCTGTGATGGAAGACTGCCACAAATAGAAAGTAAAACTGCAAAGCTTACTTTAAAGTTTTGATAGATGGATCAGTATTATATTCTTGAATAGGTCGAATAGTACTGATAACTGTGCCTAAGGTTTGACAAAAGTTTGACCTAAGCCAGAAATGGGAATCTATCAATACCAAAATACTAAGAGGGAACATCACATTATAGAACATATGATAAACTTATCTATAAAATGATTTTCGTAATGGAAAATTATTATTTAAATATGTTTTTAGATTATTTCTAATTATATGTACATCAAAATTATGACGGTGCCGTGTACTCTGTTTAACTGGTTGTTGAAATTGGATTTCTGCATTTCTTACATCTTCAAGCCATGCTTCTTGAAAAGCTTCCTTTCTTGTTTCCACAATGTTGTGGAGAATACAACATGCCAAAACAAGATGTGGGAGAAATGTGTAGTGGACATCAATTTTAAGATAAAACGCCAACGTGCTTTCAGTCGACCAAAAGCTATTTCTACACAAACACGCCCGCTGTTGAGATAAACATTCAGTGACTCTTTTTCTGGAGTTAGCCTCGATGATTTAGTATACCCTTTTAGTAACCACGGCAAAAGTAGATAAGCAGGGCACCTATAATCATATACAGCACTTCCATATTGTCTATATTTTTTTCCCTAAAATAAACATGAAGTGAATGGTTTTAATTAAAGGATGCTATTTATTAACCTTTGCAATTATTTCTCTATATTTATTGTACAATTCGAATCTCTGAAACACAGAAGCATAATGAGCTGATCCAGGAGATTTACAGTTGATATTACGAAACCTATAACCAAAAATCTTTAAAATGATTTTTTCTCTTAAAATTATCCTGACCTATACGTATGATCAACGACTGCTTGTAACACAATAGAAGGCCATCCTTTCCTATTGATGAAGTCACGGTATCCATCTGAAGAAGAAGAATGAGGAAGTGTGTGCCATCAATCGCTCCAATTATTTGGGGTATATGTGTTCTGGCTTCACTATTAAATGCAATACTTCTGCATTCTTCAGCATTTGACATGTTTAAACACTGTGCCGTTAATTCACTATTTATAGCTTGAACTATATTTCGGACACATTTTGCCACTGTGGTTTTGTGAATACCAAAACCAAACCAATCATTCTGTATTCAAAACAACTTGCTAAATAACATAGTGCTACAGCAACTTGTTTTTCAACAAAGAGAGGTTCACGGCACCTTAAAAACTTTGGATCTGGAGATAACTTGTGATTTAGTTGTTGGCAAATTCAAAGAAATGTTGGTTTCATCATTCAAAAGTACTCGCACCACTCTTTATCGGTAAAGCTTTTTTGAACTATATTTTCCCACCAATCTGATGATCTTGGTTTCATCCATATACCTTTTATGTGGCACATTCTTAGAACGGGTCCCACGTTAAGATCAGAATCATTACAAGAAGTGCAAATAAAGTGTTGCAAAATGTACCAGCAAAGGTGTTGATAATACTGATATACACTTCAGTACTCATATTTATAAAATTTGTTATGCATTGTGCATAATACAGAATAGTAGCACTAACTATACTCCAAAAATTCAGCATATTAGTTTTCAAGGATACACAGACGTAACCTTACTTTTAATCAAAATAAAGTTGGCCCTAGGAATTCAATCATATTATTTTTTGTGGTATACCTCAGTGAATATAATGCACTTCAAGAAGGTGTTACTATGCTAGAAGATTTTACTGTGTATACGCTACAGTAGTAAGTACATCAGTTGTATTTACTACGGATGTAGTAGCCCGTGTATATGCAGTAATATAAGAGCTGTACATGTGGTCTGGAAAGGCAGGATTCCAAAGCGCGCATTATACAGCAATAATGTATCATGAAGGTTCATTCATCTTGCTTAGTTGACGGTTGAAACTCGAATCTCTTGTGTTACACTGATAACACTACATGTATTCGGCATTTGTGCAGGATTGTCTATACATTAGGCACTATATTGAATTCTCGTGCGAGAAATTATAAATATAAACAAATACAAAACACGAGCATGATCCAAGCACAATAGCTCATTGAGACCATTAAGTGAATAACATAACATGTTTCTTAATAATGATATGAAGATTAGTATGATTTAGATATTTTATATGATGCCACAAAAGATATTCACGTGTAATTTTATTTATACTGTAAGCAATACCATTTGAAATTACAAGTTCAATAATAAAACATGCATTAAGAACATTACTTTGTTGCTTAATATTCGCTCATCGATAGTAGTCAATAATTTATGACCACAAAACGCTTCAAAGATATTTTGAAAAACAATTTTTCTGAAATTACACACTTAAACAATATTATTAGGTAAGCTCAAAGTTATGAAGTTCTAATTTCATTATATAAAACAGTATAAAACTCTATGATAGTACTTAAAGTAGGCTTTTAAAATTTTTCAAAATATAAAATCTAGTTTTATAAACCAATATAGTCTACTTACCACTTCATCAAATGATCCTTGTGCATCTAAAGTATGAAGATTCTGTTCCAATAATGCAAGACTAGCAGCATACAGTGAAACTTCATCCAATTGTAAAATAAAAGATGATATCCAAAATAGAGCACGATGAACTGTTGATTCTGGCGGAAGTAAAGGCTGTAATCTCGTTAAACACATAATTACAGATTCAATTAAGATAGTGTCAGTAAAATTATCAATCGCTCTAACTAGAATACGCAGAAGTTGTTTTACATCATAATCTGATATACTTTTACTAATACAACCAAAGACAATAAGTGCTCTAGGTTGAAGAGCAGGATTATATGTAAATGCAAAATTTTTGGCTAATTTTGTCCACGTAACTAACCAGTCACATCCAGAAATATCATCCATACAAGCTTCCATCATTTCAAGCAAAGCATCAGTAATAACTTCAAGTGATGTTAATGATAGTCTTTCACGATCTGAAGATGGCCCAGAAAAATTTCTCTCTACAGGCGGACATTTTTCAGATGCTCCTTTACCAGATATTCTAAATGCAGTCACAGCAACGGATTTAACTTTGCTTATCCCAAACAATAAATAAAACTTAGGCAAAGAAAATTCGTCCAAAGATAATCGTAGTATTCTTTTGTTTTCTTCAGAAAATGACGGCTGTGAACAAGTACATAATGAATGTATCACATTAATTACCAGTCCGTGAATAGAGGCCCTCATACACACTGAGCCAGAACAAACAAGAAATGTTATTGCATGAAACAAGTATGGTAGATGTGTTGCTACGTCCAAGCAGTTGTTAAATGACAACATAAGAAGATATCTTGCTAATATGGCAATATCATCCCACATCATATGTTGCTCAAGAAGACATGTTGGAGATTGACAAGTTTTTTCCAAAACCTGAAAAAGTTATGTGTTTTCAAATCGCAATAAATAATCACCTTAATACAGAATTACATCAAAATCAATAATAAAGGTAATACTATTTAAATGTGAGATAAACTAGGGCCTTTATATATGTGTGTGTGTATATATATATATATATATATATATATATATATATATATATATATATATATATATATATATATATATATATATATATGATAGTTGTTAAGTTGTGACTGTCCGTAGCACGCAAGAGACTACCTTACTTCCGCATTTTCCAAAACTCCAAATTTTATTTTTTGGCATATATTCATTGAGGGAACTTCCTGATTACAATTTTCAAACGAGGGAAAAGATTTTAGATTTTAATTTTATTTATATATGTTCGCCTACTCAAGATACGTAACCACTTCCTTTTATATATATGTAGACGATTCGTAAACGTAATACCTTTGCTACTCTTTTACTTCCAACACTGTTGCCTATATTTCCGAAAGCATTTTATGTTATAATGAGAATGTTGACTGTTGTATATGCTCCAAATACGAGATTGCATTGTTCGTACTGAAATTGATTGAACCGTTTTACCTTAATAGTTGATTAACATAGCATGCGTGTATAATTTAGGATATGGTTTTAAATATCGGAATTATTTTTATTAAAATGTACGTAAATGACGAACTGTCCTTTTGCAACTATGTTTGAAGTAAACAAAACACCGTATGGCGAGGGTCAAATCTTCAATTTTCGAAAGAGTGGTGCCAATAAAAATTTTTCGTTTTTATAAAGAATCGTTTGAAATAAAATAATGTCGAATGAAAACAATGTAGTACAAGTTTAAAACAACCTGGAGCAACTTTCAAAATCACACTTTTTCAAAAACGGGGTGCTAACTACACAGGTGTGTGTGTGTGTGTGTGTCCAAATAATAATTTCTTTTTGCAATAATAAGGGTGCCATGAAACCAGAACACAAGGTAAAGCGTTGTTAAATTTTGTTTGTTAATGTTAAATAAAATTTTAGAATTGTTTGCTTGTTCATGGCATGCTTATTAACTACAATAATAAATTATTATCTCATGAGGGCAAAAAAAGGAGAAAATTTAAAAAGCGAATTGTTTTACAAAATTTCGTATTTATTTTGGATTTTTGAGTGATCTATAACAACTTTTCTTAATACTTTTTTTACTCTATTTTAATTGCTACTGATCACATTGGTTGACACGCTACTTTTTACTTTTATCATACTTGGCTGGATTTTGATTTTATAATTACACTATTCGCACAAAATGTGCGTTGTGCTGATAGAAGTTTTATGTGGATTACTTTTACAATAAAGTAGTTATTTAGATGTAAAAAGTTAAATACATTAAACCTAGGATTTTAACCCATCTTTAGGAAAAATGACGTCAAATGTTTGCAAAATTATAATAATATTAAATGTAAACAATAACGTTATTTAGTTCGTGGAAATTAGGAAAAATTTCGAAAAAATTAAGGGACAGTTTGAATGCATATTATGTTAATGTGAGCCATTGGAATGCAATACGAATGCAATCATTTCATTTCAATATTAATATTTTTATCTACTCCTATTTAGTTATAAGAACATTATTCATATACTTTTGAACAAGTAATAGTGTTCATAATTAAACACCGTGAGTTATGAGCGTGAATTATAATAACTCACGCTTCCAGCTTATATTTCTATTTAATTACCTACCAAAAATATCAAAGTAGCCATGCTCATTGACATTTACGTAATGTCAAACAAATTTGTACTATAATTTTTTTAAAATAATCTTGATTACATGTGTTTGTTAAAACTTGTTACTGTGCTTATAGTCGTAGATAAAGTATAGTATTCAACATACGGTAATGGCAATAACTCACTTGATGAATTACGGCACTCGCCTTCGGCTCGTGCCGCAAACTTCATCTGCGTGAGTTATTGCCTACATTACCGTATGTTGAATAATATACTATTAAACAATCGCCAAAAGTGTGTAAAAAATGCGTTTTTCAATGATTGACGGAACATAGAAAACATAGAAAAAAGTTTCAAATGAAAGGTGTATGCCTTAAAAAGACCTACAAAATGAATGGTCATCATTTAAAATTGGTTAATTTGTTTATTTACAAATGAATTTAAAATGTCTAAAATGCCAGTTTCTTAAATCTGATATTGTTTAAACAATAAATGATATACTCAGCTGAAATCATTTGAAAAGTATGCATCTAAGGACTTTTAAGTTACCATTAAAATTTCATTGAAAAACATTTAATAGTTTTGTTAATAATTCATTTGTTTTATAAAAAAATTCTTTCTCACTAGATGTTCTACAGAATTGGTCTGTGAAGGTGTAAATAAATTAAAGAATTTATTCAGAAAAAGTCAAACTATAACGTATTGTTATGGGAAAGTGATTTTTTACAGTTAAGTTTCAAAAAACGGCTTTAAAGTGAATGCATTATTTTCGCTACAAGCAAATTAGCGAACCTTGTATAATATATATTCTATTGAATCGGGACGAAAGCCATTCGAAAGCTGTTTTTTTCATTAAGCTCTTTCGAAAAAAAAATCATCTGACTTTAGAATGGTAGAGAATAATTTTTATTTTTAGACGTTGATACAAGATTCTGAGCTCTCGCGACTAATCTCGCGACTTATATATCACAACAAATTTATATAGTGAAATAATTTTTTTTAATTGGAGTACTTTTATTGCTGATTTCAAATGTATTGAAAATATTAAACATTTGTTTCTTGGTTGAAATTTAACATTATTTATTTATAATAATTATTTTTTATATAAATAATTGGCTTTTCGCATGGATTCTTATCCTTATTTCATGTAATGAAATTAGTCTAAAAATGAATTTGAAAAGCTAATCTTTTTATAAAAAAAAATTATAATAAATAAATAATGTTAAATTTCTGATATAAGAACTTTTTATTTAATTTTCAATACGACATATGAAATCAATAGTAAAACATACCCAAATTTAAAAAAAAATCATCCCAAAATGTCAATTTATTGCTGAGATATTAAAAGTTGCAGCGATTTTGTAACGAGAGCTAAAATCATTTATTGACGCTCGAACGAGCGGTACGAGTACTCCCACATTGCCACCCGACGCTATTACAAGAGCGACCGTCACTTTGTACAAAACTGTCATTAATAACAATGAGTGTACAAAAGCGTGGAGTTTCGTACAGGCGGCTCCGTGGCATAGTTGGTATGCGTGTGACTACTACGCCTAAGGTCCCGGGTTCGAATCCCGACATGGTCCGCTTGAAAAATGTTAGACGAGAATTTTTCACAAAAATACACCCTCGTTCGGACGAGAGGTAAAATGTAGGTCCCGTGTGTGAGTGTTGTCACGCACGTTAAGGATCCTTCCCTTGCTTAGAACAGCAAGGGTTCGGCAAAATTTATAATTTTCCAGATAAAAAAACTCGCTTTCTGGCCAATGTAGTACCTTCGGGTGGAGCATTGGAAAATCAAATGTAAGGAGTTTCGTATAAATAGTTTAACTCGTTCGTTCCAACATATTTAAAATTTAATTAAAAATGGTAGTAATTATAGAAGCAAAGATTTCTTGAAAATTAAAAATTATTTCCTTCACATTAGAAGAAAATTTTTTTTGGAGAAGTTTCAAGAGAAAAGCAGCTTTCGAATGGTTTATGTCCCGACTCAATAGAATAAATATTAAACAAGGTACGCTAGTTTGTTTGTATCAAAAAACATGCTTTCACTTTAGAGCCGTTTTTCTGCAACTCAGCTGCAAAAATTCACTATTTTCGTAACAGTACGTTATGGTGTGACTCTTTCAGAGTAAATTTCCTTAATTTATTTAAACTTTCAATAGGCCAATTCTGTAGAAATTCCACTGAGAAAAAAAGTTTTTTAATAAACAAATGAATTATTAAGAAAACCAGTTAATTTTTTTCAATGAAATTTTAATGGTAACTTAAAAGCCCTTAGAGGTATACTTTCCAAGTGGTTTCAGCCAAATATCTCAATTACTGTTTAAACAACAGCAGATTTCAGAAAGTGATTTTTTTGGGTAATTTAAATTCATATGCAAGTGAACAAATTAACCGATTTTAAACTATTACCACTCATTCTGTAGGCGTGTTTAAGGATCACGTTTTTCATTTGAAACTTTTTTTCTCTAAGTGTTATAACGTGTGGTATATCATCTAGAAACGTGTTTTTCACATCTTTGGCAATTGTTTAAAAATATTAATAAAGAAATAATTTGGTTTAATTTGTATTAGACATCATTCTAAAGGCTTATACTAACATAAAATGCATTCAAACTGCGTTCCTGAATTTTTCGAAAAATGCAAGGGGCCTACCTTAATTTCCTAGAGTATATTATCGTATTAATGCCAGACACAATAAAATGCTGAATAATTAAAAATATAATTGCGCTTGACCTAAATATTAACTATAAATCTTTCCCATACCTCTTAACCAAACAAATGCATGGTTCCGTGAAGTCTGCTTAAAAGGTACTTTAAACATAATTGTGCTAAATACGCAGAATAAAACAATAGTTAAAACCCATTCCCGTCAAATTTATAAAAATTCAATTTTTTCGATAAAGCATAACCAGGTAGCATTAATAGACATGCGGCAATTTACCCAACTTATACTAAATTAATGTATATTTGTAAACGGCTAAATACCATAGGTGTTTACACTAACGAGGCAAGCAAAACTTTGTAGGCGTTTAACATTTCTTTAAAATCCCTATAAACAAACATACAAAGTGCAATTGTTTTTAAAGATATTTTTCCTATTCGTAGAATTCATATTATACTTTACATAAGAATGTTGAACATTAATTTGGAATGCAAGTCAGCTGTACTAACAGAATGCATAACGTTAATATTACACTATTTGTAAAATGAAAGAATCGTTAATAAATGGTCATAATAATTTAAATTTTAAATATCCCTACTATTTAGAGCTAATTGTATCATTTAGCTGGCTTATTAAATTCATTTCTTCATCACTTTTATTTAAAACTTTCTTAATCGGCTTTCTGAATAAATGCTAAACTGCAATTATGTTTCAAGATATGTAGTGAGCAACGTTGTCGCATTTACCGCGGTCTTTGGAGGTACTAAGGTAGCTAACATGTAACGGAAGTTGCAGCGTGCTTGACGTATGTAAGGTATCAAACACGACACTAGCGCTAGCGATATACAAGTGAACTAAAAGTTTTTTTTGTAGGTATAGTTGGTCAGTTGTGACCTCCAGACAAATTTTTGGGAAATGACTTAAAATACCTCCAATGATCTGAAAAGTGTAAAATTTATGCAAATCGCTATGACTTCCGAAAATGGAAGTAACAACGGTATATATGAAGTCACATCGTTTACTATGTATCTGTTTTGGAAGTCATTACGTACCGTTTATCAATATATATATATATATATATATATATATATATATATACACAGGGTGTCCCAAAAGTCATAGTCCAAATTGAAGGGTTTGATAGCTGAGATTAATACCTATTCAAATAACTATATATGTTGTTATCCAATTGTTGATGGTTTCAAAGTTATAACAACTTTTGCGTTTTGTGTCAAAATCGTGCAGAACTTCGAATATTAATTTGCAATAAAAGGAATACCGACCTTTTGAAGGTAGTTCGTTTTCTGTTGTATATATGAATGTTGTGTGTTTAATAAATGAGAACTTCCTCAAACATTTACTTATTATCGCAAGAGAAAATCATAATTTTTCCATAATTTTGGTTCTATGAAAAATTGGGCGTGCTTTTCAAACTGAAATTACTCAAAAAAAGTATTACCATCGAAAAGTGCACACCTATCCTAAAAACTTCACTAATCTATGCACTTTGTTTAAAGGTATAAGTGGTAGGTCTAAGATTAAATGCATAGAAAATTTTTGGGTAATTTGTTGGTACAATCCCAAGAACAGCACTTTTATTAAAGAATTCGTAAGTAATAGCCAACTTATAATCTTTGCAACATATGAACTCAAAATAATCAAATGTATTTAAAATTCGTTTACAACAAATGTTCGAATGTTCTGCCACTAGTTCTTATACATAAACGACACAGTTTTAAAAAAATTCGTTTTAAAAACCTGAAAGGCGCGAGCGACCATCTTCTCTCAGCCTTTCAACGGCTTCGCGTACTTTTGTACGAAGGTCCGGCTCGTTTGTGATATGTGTTTTATACACATTTTCTTTCATATAACCCCACAAGAAGTAATCCAAGGGGTTGAGGTCCGGCAAATGCGGTGGCCAATAGATAGCACCTCCTCGTCCTACCCAACAATTGGGATATGTATGATTTAAGTTTTCCCTAACATTACGAGCATTATGTGCTGGAGCGCCATCCTGTTGAAACCTTACATTTGATTTTCCAATGCTCCACCCGAAGGTACTACATTGGCCAGAAAGCGCGTTTCTTTTACCTGAAAAATTTTGAATTTTGCCAAACTCTTGCTGTTCCAAGCAAGGTAGGGATCTCTAGCGTGCATGACAACACTCACACACGGGACTTCCATTTTACCTCTCATCCGAACGAGGATATATTTTTGTGAAAAATGCTCGCCTAACATTTTTCAAGCGGACCGGGTCGGGATTTGAACCTGGGACCTTAAGCATAGTAGTCACACACATACCAACTATGCCACGGAGCCGCCGCATCGTGTTGAAACCACATTAATCGCCTAGTTTCTAGAGTGATATCTTCTAGAAGGTCGCTTAATTCGTGTCGAAGAAGTGAAGGTACCGTTGTGCATTGAGGCTGGCTGGTAATTCAAATGGTCCAACTTGCGACTATTTCAGCCCACAAATTGATGCTAAAACGTTGTTGAAATCGGTCGTGTCGTACAGTTCTCGGGTTTTCAATTGTCCAAAAGTGGAGATTGTGAATATTAAATATTCCAACCCTATGGAAAGACGATTCCTCACTCCATAAAATTTTTTCAAAGAAATGTTGATCGTGGTGGTAACTGCGGAGCATTTCGCAACAAAACGCTCTTTGTGGATAGTCCATTGGTAATAGAGCTTGCACGCGTTGCACGTGGTATGTATGGATATTGTTTCTGCGTAACATTCTATGTACCGTAGTTCGTGGAACTCCAGATTGCCTGGCAATATCCCTAACACTCGTTGCATGATTATCTAATGCCGTGGCAACGACTTCGTCTCCACCCTCAATTCTAGGCCTTCTTTCTCGTTGTCGTAGAGCACCAGGACTTTCACCTTGAACATAAACGTGATGCACTCTTTCAAATACCCTGCTGCCGGGAAAATTGGCTCGGATAGGAAAACGAATTCTGTATTCTCTAGCAGCTTGTCGTGCATTGCCATTACATGCTCCATAAACAAAATGCATTTCAGCATACTCACGAGCAGTATAGTACATTTTCTAAATGTAGAATTTTGAAACTAAACAACAAAAGGAACAATAATCACAAAACAGAAATCCACTATTTTAAAAATTGACCTAATCTAGTCGAACAATTGTACACGGTTCAAAAACAATTTTTAATTGAAGGCAGGCCACTAGATACTAACATTAAAATGTAACTAATACATATGTAAATAGAGTTGACGTTGATGTTTGTGGTAGGAATGTGTTTGTTTTTTATGTATGAGGATGAAAGCTATCTAGAGGAGCAGCCGAGGCGATTAACAGAAGAAAATCAACAGACCAGGTAATTCAAGAGGTTTCACAGCATTCTTGGCAACCCAAAAGTGAGGCTCGAGTTCCAAATAAAATTTTGTGATTTTATTCCAGGAAACTGGTGATCTGAGAGAGAGAGTTTTGTGTGTGTATAAATTTAGGAGTATTTTAGAGTGTGTGTGAGTGATTTGAACGTATGCAGAGAAAGGAGTGGTTAAGGAATCAAGGAGTGGAAATTGGAAGTGACGATAGTGCATTGTGTGAGAAAATTTCGAAAATGGAAGAAGCTGGAGGCAGTAGAGATCAGTCGAGGACGGAATCAGGAGAAACAGGAAATGAGTTAATGATGAGAATGTTAGAGGAAATGCGATTAGCTAGGGAAGAATCGAATAGAGCGATGGAGGAGTCTAACAGAAAATTAGAACTGCTAAGCGATGAATCGAATAGAGCGAGAGAGGACTCAAATCGAAAATTTGACGGAATGAATGAGACATTAACAGGAGTTAGGGAAACCCTAAGTGAGAAAATAGATAAGACGAATAAAGAAGTTTCAGAATTTAAAAATAGTCTTACCGTAAAGATGGGGGAAGTTGAAAATAGGGTTGAAAAAAATGAGCGTGATATTACAGGTCTTCGACAGGAAATGGGACATTTAAAGTCCGAAGTACGCATGTTCTGTGAAGAAGAGATTAATGTAAAAATGACTGAAGTGACGGACTCATGTAGGGATCAGTTAGGCAGGGTAGAACGCGAAGTTAGTAGTATTAAATACAACATGTCAAATTTAACGGGGGATGGTCCCAGATTTTCTACAGGTGGAGTATCATTGGACCAACACATGAAGTTTTATGGCGATAACAGGGTAAATCCACAAATTTTTATTAATAGTGTAAGAAATCTAGTGGGAAATTTATTTGACGAACAGACTAAACTGAATACGATAAAGGCTTTATTAAAGGACAATGCGGAAGCGTGGTACAACTTAGTAGGACAGGACATAGACACCTACATGGACTTTGAGGACAGATTTTTAAAGCACTACTGGAGTGACCACAGACAAGACCAGGTACGAGACGACTTAATCACAGGAAATTTAAGGGAGAATTTTCAGGAAGTAGGGAGCAATATGCTATACGCAAGTATAGCATAGCAAAGCAACTGAACCCACCACTGACGGACCGACAAATTATTAAGTATTTATCACGACACTTCGAGGTAGACATAAGACAACACGTAGCACTACAGAACATAGTGGACAGAGAAATGTTTCTAGAATACTTGCAGAGGTACGACGACGTAAGTAGTGGACGACCTCGGGATAACAGGGAAAGACAGATCAACACAGTTAGGTTTGACAATAGGACAGGATTTTTAGAACGCGACAGACCACTAGATTTCAGTGTAAATGTATATGAACATCCACGTGAATTTTTCAAAATTGAGGAGGAAGTAGAGCCAGAAACTAAGGAAAATTTATGTTTGCCAATTATTAATTGAGAAATTTTTGAGAATAATGTAGAAGTATTACTTGATACAGGGGCAGAGGCGAGTTTAATATCGGAGGAATTCGTCAGCAAAATTAGGGATAAGGTTTGTGATAGAATTATGCCTATAAAGCGTAGTCATTTAGTAGCTCCAAATAAAAAGAAGTTTGCTGTAGTAAATAGTGTTGTGGTGCTTAGGATAGATATAGGAGGTTTAAGCTGTGAACAGGAGTTTGTAATTGTACCTGGACTGAAGTTTCAGAGCATTTTAGGTGTTGACTGTATGATGAAGTTAGGGGTTTTGATAGATATGGAACGGAAGGTAATAAGGATTAATGATAGGGTAGTGCCATGGAAGGGCAGTTATGAAGTCACAGAGGATGACACGGGGTTTAGTATTAATGTAGTAGAGGTAGAGGATGATGAAGATAAACAGATCAACACAATAATATGTCCAGAGGATAGGATAGTAGAGGTTCAAGCTTTAGTACAAAAACATGCACAATTAGTGGGGGTAGAAGCAACAGCAGCATATCGGGAGCAGGTGAAGGCAGAATTATTTTTGATGAGGTTAAGTGGCAAGTTTGTTTTTAATAAAGTAGATTTAAGGAATTCATTCTGGCGGATTCCATTACACAAGCAGTCTAGAAGGTACATAGGATTTTCCATAGAGGGAAAAATCGATAATTGTAAAGTAGTATCGTTTGGTTTGTCGGCAGAAAGGGAAACAATAATAAATGAGAAACAGACAAGTGTAGGGATTGAAGAAGAAGTAATATTTAAGAATCAGGATAATAGGGATAAGTTTATTTTATGTGAGATAATAGGGATGTTAAGTATAGATATAGAAGGGGGAGATATAGGGATGAAGAGTATTAGGATGGTAAGAAGAAAGACTTGGAGGGTCAAGAAGAGAGTTAGATTTAAATAAATTGATGAACAAAGGATAGAAATAGGTGTATAATAGAGTAAAATTTAAATAGGATAGGGATAGAATAGGTGTAGATAGAAGAGTAGAAGTAAGTGTTTATAGAAAATAAAGCTAAGTATAGGATAAATATGGGAGATAATTAGAAATAGGTTTAGGATGAGAATAAAGAGTAAATGTAGGAAGAAAATAAGATAGGTTAAGTATAGATATTTCATATAAGATTAGTGGAGAGTTAGGAATAAAGTTAGGAATAGGATAGGTATATATAGGATTAGGTAGGATGAAGTAAAGTATAGTGAAGATTAGTTAAAAGTTAGGAATAGGATAGGTATATAGGATGTATATAGGATTAGATGGATAAGTAGGATGAAGTTAGGGATAATTTCAGTTTATAAAATTAAGTGAGAGTTAGGAATAGGATAGGGATATAGGATAGGTGTAAATATTTTTTTTGGATTGGAGACAAAGTAGGTAAGTTAGATAGATAAGGATAGAGAGAGATAGGCAATTTTTTTTTCTAAATATTTTTTGGCAGTCTAAATGCTTTATATTTGCATTCAAATAAGTGGGATTATTTGTATTCAAATAGGGGGAAAATACTCATATTTAGACCAGGGTAGAAAATTAAATAATCACATCAAATAATTTTAATCACCGTGTAGAAGCTTTGGGAAAAGGTACGCTTTATTAAAACCAAGAAGCATAAATAAATTCGGTCGTTTCAATAAAAATAAGAGATTTAAATCATGTACAAGACGCTTTATATCAAAAGAAACAGTATTAAAAAGCTCTACGTGTAATTTAATTATTCCTAATAAAGAAACAAATGGAAATTACGTGCAAAATTTATATTAATTAACCCTATTTTAAGTAACCGGTATTAAACAAAGTGTACACATAATAATTAATATTTAATTTGTATTCGCTAAAAATGAAAGGATAGAAGTCAATTTTAATTGGAGTTAATTAAACCATTATTAATAATAAGCATAAAAGCCTGTGAAAATCCAAGATTAAAATACCAGATAATAAAGCTCTGAGAATTAATATTATGTTTGAACACCTGCGTAGTTTAAATGTCACGTACGGCGAAAATTTTGTAGATAACAAATGGTTTCAAAGAATCTTGGAGAAACCGTAGCTTAATAGTTACGAGAAATGCTAAAGGTGGGATATTTCACACTCCACATGGACTAAAATAATCGATAATAAAGAATATCAATTTGCATCAATAAGAACGGGTTAGATAGAGACAGATAATATGCACAAGACCGAGACACATATAGTAAAAAGGCGTAAGTAGAGCAACCTCATGGGGTTGCGATTGGTTGAAAGTAAAAGGCAAAATTGAGAGGTAGAAATAACATTTCTGTATAAAATTTAATTAGGTATTCTCAGACGTTGCGTGCCGTGTGGAAATTTTCTGAGATTTAACTAGGGCGAGTACAAAATTCGTAAAAACCGACGCGCGGGCTACGGAATGGGAACATAGCAGACGAAATTCTTTAGAATTGTCCGTTTTGGGGAACAGACCGACAGACAGGCTAACCGCTATATATACGGAGGTTAATATGAACAAGCTCTCTTAGATCTTCGACTTGATTGAATGCGTTAAACAGTGTTTTTTAGTTTTCCGGTTTTAATATTAAATAATTTAAACAGTTTGCTCGAATATTATGTGATTTAAAACAGCTTGTTCGTTACGTGCTACAATGAATGTACGTTAGTGCACTTAGAAAAGAAGATACAAGGTAACGAAAGTTTAGTATCACTGTACCAATTGGTAAAATTTACTACGACAAATAAATACACAAAAGTAGGCAGTTTTGGCGTATCTTGGTGAAAGAAGTATGAATTTATTTGTTATTTTTCGGGGGTATTAATACTTAAATGGTGCATAAACGTGTCTGGATCCACGAAACAAGGGTCAGATATACACAGAGGAGTTCCGGAAAAGCCCTGAAACAACTTTAAATAAATGGTGATGGAGAAAATTTTTAAAGCGTTGAGAATCAGAAGCCGTAAATATAACCCAGTTGGAATGGTGTGATTAACAAAAGGGACGATGTACATTGAAGCTACGAGTGCAAGTAACCTTCAGGTAAATTATACTATTTTGTTTGAACTTTGAGATTTTGGTGTGTGTTGAATAACTTTCTAATTTGTTTATTTAAAATGGACAGTAGTGAAATTGTACTAACAATAATATTTTAATTTTAAGGTGAAATTTGCTTGTTTAAATAGAAAGTATTGATGTTCTGGATTATGATAAAAATATGGGTATGTCTTTGAGCTCAATTAGACGAACCTGGTTAATTAACGTAAAGGGGTGGTAGATCTTCCCTTTGTACTCTGCATATATTGTTATAGTAATTAGTAGGCATCCTACAAGGACTTTAATTCTGGATGCACATTAAAATGATAATAAATTTAATTTTGAAATTTTCCGATATTAAAATTTATGCTGAATATTAATTTTGAAATTTTAATGTATTGTGAATATTGATGTAAATAGAGTTGACGTTGATGTTTGTGGTAGGAATGTGTTTGTTTTTTATGTATGAGGATGAAAGCTATCTAGAGGAGCAGCCGAGGCGATTAACAGAAGAAAATCAACAGACCAGGTAATTCAAGAGGTTTCACAGCATTCTTGGCAACCCAAAAGTGAGGCTCGAGTTCCAAATAAAATTTTTGTGATTTTATTCCATGAAACTGGCGATCTGAGAGAGAGTTTTGTGTGTGTATAAATTTAGGAGTATTTTAGAGTGTGTGTGAGTGATTTGAACGTATGCAGAGAAAGGAGTGGTTAAGGAATCAAGGAGTGGAAATTGGAAGTGACGATAGTGCATTGTGTGAGAAAATTTCGAAAATGGAAGAAGCTGGAGGCAGTAGAGATCAGTCGAGGACGGAATCAGGAGAAACAGGAAATGAGTTAATGATGAGAATGTTAGAGGAAATGCGATTAGCTAGGAAGAATCGAATAGAGCGATGGAGGAGTCTAACAGAAAATTAGAACTGCTAAGCGATGAATCGAATAGAGCGAGAGAGGACTCAAATCGAAAATTTGACCGAATGAATGAGACATTAACAGGAGTTAGGGAAACACTAAGTGAGAAAATAGATAAGACGAATAAAGAAGTTTCAGAATTTAAAATAGTCTTACCGTAAAGATGGGGAAGTTGAAAATAGGGTTGAAAAAATGAGCGTGATATTACAGGTCTTCGACAGGAACTGGGACATTTAAAGTCCGAAGTACGCATGTTCTGTGAAGAAGAGATTAATGTAAAAATGACTGAAGTGACGGACTCATGTAGGGATCAGTTAGGCAGGGTAGAACGCGAAGTTAGTAGTATTAAATACAACATGTCAAATTTAACGGGGGATGGTCCCAGATTTTCTACAGGTGGAGTATCATTGGACCAACACATGAAGTTTTATGGCGATAACAGGGTAAATCCACAAATTTTTATTAATAGTGTAAGAAATCTAGTGGGAAATTTATTTGACGAACAGACTAAACTGAATACGATAAGTTTAACGTAAGTTTAACGTATGCAATGTTTGTTGTTGACTTCATCACAAGTTTATATAAATTGAATAAATTCAGTATTGAAATTTAAATAGAAAAATATCTTAAAATTAAATAGATCTGACCTGCTACAGGTTGTTCGGGTTGTGGAACAACACCCCTTTGTTGTCCTCCTTCGTTGAACCAGTGTTTGAGTACAGTTACGCCTCGTTTTCCATAAATTACTTCGTGCTTCTTTATTTTATTTGCATTGAATCTCGCAACTCAAAATTGTACCAGAATTGTACCGAAATATAATTGTCGACACTGACTTTATTGCAACTTGAAATATTCAGAAATACTCCACACATTCGAAATGTTATATCACAGATTCAAATTGTTATATCACACATTCGAAGTATTCAGAAATGTACCACCAATTCGAAATGCTATATCTCAGATTCGAAGTATTCAAAAATGTACCATCAATTTGAAACCGTTAAACGGCAAAAGAAGTCTTCGTAATCGTTGCACTTTATCACTGTAACATACACTTGATGTTCTATTAAATATTAAATTACGCGTGACTTTCTGGTTAACAGTGACGCAGCTTCGCCCTGCCTGAGTTGTGAACTGAGTTGTGTTATCATTGCTCTGTGTTATATAGTCTGTTCTCACTTACATGTGGGCTGGGTTTTCAAGCAGTCTTGCAGATATCTCAACGAACCAGGTCTTTAATATTCCCTGCATTTTGAAGTTGTTACTGATGTAATTTCTTCGGTTTTCCGTGTTTGAAACTGCGTTTTCTTATCAAAAATGTTTATTGTTTCCGCGTACTTGCATAAAGCTTTATTAGGTTTTATCTGTTATCTTCGTATTTGTTTTATAACTAATTAAACACTTCTCAACGCGTGTTTAATTACATGTACTATCATTTCTTCTGAATACGTGCTCTATTGTTGAAAGATATGCTCACTGGCATTACTTAAAATTAATAACGGTCTATATACAGAGTGTTAAATACTTGGTATTTACATAATGTATGAATTACCTATTTTTCTGCTAAATACGCGTTCTATTGTTGTAAGATATGCTTCCTTGCATCGTTTAAAATTAATTACGGTCTATATACAGGGTGTTAAATGCTTGCTATTTACATAATATACGAATTACCTATTTTTCTGCTAAATAAATGCAGTTTTCTGATTCCTATTGCAATTTATGGTTACTACACGACCCTTGCTACTCAATACACCCCTAAACAACCCCTTATCACAGCAATATATATGTATATGTATATTGATGTGTTAAGAAAGTCACAAAAAGTCACTGAGCATCAAATTTTGTGAGAAAACAGATCCAAGGCTAAGAAAGTAGAATTTTCCAATATTTAATTTTTTACCCTGTATAATATTCTCAAAAGATTCTCATGTAAAATAACATGCTTTAAATACGTATAGTGTTGATACATACCATTTAAGAATGAAGCCCAATTTTAAAATCTGAGAAGATACAAAAGTGTTCATTCATCCATGTGTAAATATTTATTCTCTTGAAAAATATCAGTTTACTGCATTTACAAAGACCGTCAAATGGTCTAAGGGTTCATACACTTTAAGAATACTAAATAATTTCAATGACAAGTTATCTTCTTTAAGATATATTATTTAAAATATCTAGATAGCAAAAATACAAACATCCATATTTTTCTAAAGTGTAAGCTCAATAATGCATTGATCTTCTTTAAAAATATCGGTTACTAAATGAAAAATATGGCATTCATTCGCTTAAACAAACTACTCCTTCGAGAGTGTTCTCAAAGCCATAAACCATTTGTAAATAAGCAAAGGACGGCTAATTATTTCCCGTGGATGAATATATACATCAATTCAAAGAAAGCAATAACATCGGAAAGACTATAAAATCAGATAAAATAACAAATATTTTGGCTATATATTACAGAAGCCCGTAAGGGAGAGATATAATCAACTGCTAGCTTCATTCGTTAATAAAAGATAAGAAACTTTCATGTGTCATCATAAATTTAAACTGACAGGCTATTAAAGATAAATAACACACAAAATTGTGGTGAATTGATACATAATGAGAATGGCTCATCATCGAGATTAGACAGATAGATAGATATATTGATGCATTAGAAATGTATACATTTTTTGCATAAGTCAACATTAATAATACAATATTATATATAAAAGTGGGTACATACATATAAACATATATATATATATATATATATATATATATATATATATATATATATATAGTTTAGTTTAGATTAAAAGAAAAATGATAAATTATTTGCACAAGACGTTGTGGTAGTACAATGTTATGGGTATAGTCTAACAAAATTTTAAATATTATTTAAACAAGTAACAAATACAGTAAAAAATATGTAAAATATTATTTTAAGTCAATCGTGAAATCGTAACCATAATATTCATTAAAAGAGTAAAATGTTCATTTTTTTAAGAAATTTTTTACTACCTTTTTAAACTTTGTTAATGGTAGTAACTTTATGGTTTGTGGAACATGGTTATAGAATTTTAAAGCATAATAGTTTAAAGAGTACCCAGATTTTTGAAGTCGTGTAAATGGAATTCTCAAGAGGTTGTTTGTTCTTATATTATGTGAATGTATTTTATTGTATATTTATTTATTTATGTATATTTACATATATACTGCAGTTTTTGTGGACATGTAATAGACATTCTAGGATGTATATACATGCCAATGTTAAAATTCCTAGTGAACTGAAGTGTGCTTTACAGTTTTCTCTATATCCAATCCCTGCTATTATTCTGATTACTTTACGTTATAACCAGACTAAACGTTTTATATGTGTAGAATGACCCCATGCCAGTATTGCATATGATAAATGCGAGTGAAATAACGAAAAATATGCTAGCATGGTAATATTATCTGAAACCCAATGTTTTAAGGAGCGGATGCAGTATATTGATTTATTTAATTTAACAGCAATATCTTTCACTTGCTGATCCCATTTTAAATCACAATCCAGGTATAAGCCCAGGAACTTGACAGACTCAGGATTTCAGAATGAATACTGTTAAAGTGAGAGTAACATCTGTGCACTTTTTTTGGAGTTTAAACTTAATTTGTTTGATGCAAACCATGTACTTGTTGAAAAGTGACTAATCACGTTTTTATTGAACAAGTCCTCACAAGATAAAGAACTGGTTATTAAAGTAGTATCATCAGCAAAAATAACAGGTTTGGACTGTGTGATGTATGATGGTAAGTCGTTTCTATAGATTAAGAACATAATAGGTCCCAGAATAGAACCTTGGGGTACACCATTTTTTATAGTCCTCAGCTCAGATTTACTGCTGTTGTAGTATACAAACTGTTGCCTGTTTTTTAAATAAGATTGTACAGTAGGCAACTGTTTCGGTCAAATTTATAATATTTTAATTTATTTAAAAAAATGTCATAAGATACACAATCAAATGCTTTACTGAGATCAAGAAAAGAGGTCATACAGAATTCTCCTTCTTCAAAACAGTCTGTTATTTTCTGTATAAAAGATAGGAAGGATAGCGTCAGTTGTGAATTTATTTGGTCTAAAACCATATCGATTAGATGAGAAAATATTGTTTTTTTCAAAATGCGTTTGTATTTGATAAGATAGGTAGTAAGGATATAGGGCGATAATTTGATGTAGTATTTGGGTCACCTTTTTTGAATAAAGAAATAACCTTAGCTAGTTTTAAGGAGTCCGGAAATATGCTACTGTTAATACACGAATTTAGTAGTTTAGTTAGAGGGCTAATCAAAATGTTTTTACAGCATTTAATTCCTTCCGTATTTAATTCATAAGCATCTGCGCTAGCTTTGTTCTTTAAAGAGTTTATAACATTTCTGACCTCATTTTCTGATACTGCGTTAAAGGAGAAATTTTCACAATTACAGTTTATGAAATATGAATTTATATTTTGTGCAGAGCTGTTTTTTTCTATGAGTGTCATAGCACTTTCAGCTACATGGACAAAGAAATTAATGAAATCATTTAGAGTTAATGTAGAGGATATATTTTCGTTACAGGAGGGTCTTCTTGCATTTATAATGTGCCACATAGTCTTTATCGGATTTTTTGATTGTTTTATTTTGCCAGAGGTACTTTTTGAACGAGAAAAAATGATATTAAGAATGAGCTTATATAAAATGCAGAAGTAATGAGACCGATTCATTCAAGATTCAGCATTCAAGATTTGAACATAAGTACTTCAACATTCGATAACTGATAAATAGTTACTGAATGGAGTGCAAAGAAGAGTAATTTATGGCTCCAATATAAATGATAAATTACCTTGGTGCAAGGTCATCGACTATTTTTAATCTATTAAAAATAAGTGTACTTTTGGAAACTGATACTTCAACGTATTTTCGCTTAAAAATTGAAATCTAAAAATTTAAAACCAAAAACGATCTTTTAAATAGCAATTATAAGCACACAGGTGGTCATAGAGATAAGAATATCGTCAAGAATTTGACGATCCAAAACGAAAGTATAACTTTGTTTTAAACCTAAAAAGTCGATTGGTGTATTATTAAGTAGATTAAGCTAGTATAATTTTTATTTTGCATATAGAAAATTATGTGTGAGTGGATTGTTTATATTTTAGTAATTTTGAGGTCAGATCTCAAGGTGTTTTGATTCTTAAAAAAGTTTCTGCTCAACATCGCTAATTAGCTACACCGAGACAGGGTAATACTAGAATATTTAAATTATCCATAAAAATTTAAAAAAAAAATTTGTGAATTACATATGAAATTGTTTTGCATTTTCTAATTATTAACAAGAATTAGATGAAGATTGTATTAATATGTAAGTAATGATAAAATGTTGTTTCTTTCTAAACGTAAGCTGTAAATTGCATTTATATTCGTTATTTATATCTGTGTGTGTAAGTAGATTTCTTAGATAATGTGTGTAGAAGATGTTTTTGAATGTATCAAAGATTGTTCATAAAATTTTGTTGAGATTTCTTTGTTTCATTTCATTTTTGTAAAGTTCACAGCATATTTGTCGCCGAACTAGTAAGGTAGTAAAGTAAAAATCCACTTCATATCATTTTATCTTTTCAATTAATAGTCCTTGCATCTTTATAATACAGAGCGGCTGTACCCAAATATTCAAGCAATATATACAGGGTGCTCGTTAAATAGTGGATAATCCTTAGCTACTGATGGAAGACCTCATGACTGTTCAGAAAATGTAATTAGTAAAAATCGCATGGTGTTCAAGATAATTGGACTTTTTGAGATTTCCTACGATTATTTCCCCTGCTCACTTTCTTTTGTGTCATGGTCACAAATTATATAATTTACTAATTCTGTATTTTTAGGATTATTCTTGAATAGTAGTGTTAACAGAGATACATTATTACTATTTATGCATCACTGTTGAATTTATTTTTTTGTTTTTGTAAAGTCGAAATGATAAAACTTGTGTTTTCATAATTTTATCTCCTACGTTTAAGCTCTTGTGGTGCAAAAAAACATGTATGTAAACCGGGTGGCCAACTGGTATAAAAGTAACCCATTTAATAAAGATTCTAAAATAGTATAACACATGTTGTTCTTTTTTTAAGAAACTACGATTATTGCTATTAATTTCGATAATGAGCTACTTGAATCATTCTGCCATAATAGATCAAATTCATTATTTATTGCAGTGTACCACTGCATTTAGTAATTGTGTCAAAACTATACATAATTAATGGCGATTCAAAAAAGTGTGGAGTAAAGTCTAAAATAAAGATCAAAATAAAATAAAATACCATCAATTTCCATTGCCATAGATTTTCGAATTGTCTACCATCTACCGGATGCAGACTCTACATCAACTTATAAATCATCTGCGAGTGTCCGTGCTCACAAATTTCACCAGCAACTGCTTGTATATGATCTTGCAACTTCTGCAAAGATACTATTGATTTGCAGTACACTTTTTCTTTTAGATAGCCCAAATAAAAAAAGTCAAATGGATTCAAGTCTGGCGAGCATAGAGACCACAATATTGGACCCAAACAACCAATCTACCTTTCGGGATATGTTTGTTCTAAGTGCGTTCATACTGCTACAGTATAATGTGCGGGGGCAACTATCGTTTTGCCACCAGATCGTCCTTCTCAACGTAATAGGCACATCTTCTAATTAAAGTAGAAGTTCATTTTCAAGAAATTCCAAATAGCATTGGACCATTAAAATTTTTGGTAATTCTTATGGGCCTATTACCTGGCCATTTAAAAATCCCAGTCAACACATTTATTTAAAAACAGTATTGGGATCTGTCTTCTCGCAATAGGTGGGAATTTTCTAACTCCCATGCATGTACTTTATGATGGTTCAAAACCCATCTTTTCTGGACAATGCTTCATTAATCCACAAAATTTTATTGAAAAACTCTGAATCTTCAACTTAGAAAGAATTTGTCAACAAAAAATCACTCTAGCCAGATACTACGTCGAAGCGTTTGCACGCGTGTGATGTGGAATGGATGCAGTTGATTTTTTTGTAAGACTTTGAAGACAGTTGATTTTCCTATGCCGATGCTTCGTGCTATGGCCCATATGGAAGTTAATTAATCGGCTTCAATTTCATCCAGCATAATTTCGTCAGATTCTTGTGCAGGCCTTCCTCCGCAAACACCACCCACACCGTGACTGGGAATTCAAACACTGCAATATGCATTGTGCACTATATTACAAACTTGATAATCGAGATGGCATCCATTCGAATACCTTTCTTGGTAGAGTGCATGTTAGCGTACTCCCTTGGTACATACTGTAATCAAAGCATTTGTAACATGATAAACTGTTTTGAAAATAAAAAACAATAGTTTGGCATAGCGCCTAATCGTTGTCAGTCAACAATTCCAAATCGCATTGCAAAAATAGTCAGAGTTTACAGCACAATATCAAAAATCATTTACGATAAACCACAGCAGATGTATCGCATGCAAAGAAGCGCATAAACACACTGATATTAACTTGTTTTTGAATAAAGTAGCATCATCATCTATGCTTTTTACTCACTCAAACAATGCTAGTCCCTCACATAGTACACGCCGCAAACTGCATGCTATCTCACTCTTTAAGTGTTAGAGTAAAGAAAATGCGAGTAGTTAACAAGTCTATTTGCAACAAATCGATTAAAGAACAGTATGAATAACTTAATCTTGTGCATGCATCGCATGTTGTCCTATGGATATATTAATTTACTATTATTATTATTGAGTACACTTCAGATAAGAAATCTAAATGGTACATGCAAAATAAGTTTAAATTAATAAAATTTTAAACAGATTAACAACTCAGATATACAGAACTTTTCAAGGAACTAAAGTTTTAAATAAAGATATCACAGACAATAAAATAGCAATTATAAATCATAGCAATCTTTCCAAGAATGTCTACAAACCATAGTCAGTATGGTGTTGATTGATGACAAATGAATTAGAACAACAAGTAAGCCTAGAGTTAACACAAAACTCAATCAAAGATAATAAAAATTACAGTCAATAGAACCATGAACAAGTTTATGTAAGAAAACTACTGAAGCAATTTGACTTCTGTGTTCAAAGAATTTAAAACCCACCAATTGAAGGAGAACAGAATGAGGAATTACCTTAGAAGGTATGTGATATTTAAAAAGTAAATACTTCACAAATATTGATTGAACATTTTCAAGTTTGTGAATATGTATTGAGTAAAAAAGAAACCATATCATAATATTGTATTCAAGAACACTATGAACCAAACTGTTGTATAGAGTAGAAATCGTTTAGGTATCATAAATATGTAGGGTGTGACATTTTAAAAATCAAAGCATTCAGAAGGTTTTCAGTTAAACAGTGTCAAAATGTTCAGCTAAAGAAAGTTTATGATCAAATACAATCCCAAGGTCACTTACGGGCAAGACGGTATCAAGAGGAATTTTATCTAAAAGATAATCTACAATAATCAGGGAATGACGTTTATAAAAGCAAATAACTTTACATTTTTTTATATTAATGATAAGAAAATTATTAGAACACCACTTAGTAAATCTATCCTGGTCATATTGTAATTTAATACAATCATCAGGACAAAAATCTTTGAATAAACCTTAAGATTATCAGTATACAATAAACATGAGTAAAGTAGGGTGCCGAAACAATATCATTTATGAACAACAGAAATAAAAATGGTCATAAGTGTGAGCCAGATTTAACATTAATAATCTTTGATTCTAAGATACCAATTTTAATTTTTGTTACTCAGCTGGAACCTGTGCCTAACCAGCCTAAAGGTAGCCACCAGCGGCCAGTGGTTAAGAGAGAGTGACTTTTGCTTGATTCCAAAAGCATTTACTAATTATTTTTGAAACTCCTTTTCCACAAAGGCTATATCTCAAGCCACCAAAAAAATTTCAATCGTTCCAGTCTGTAAGACAAGGTATCCCACTGTCAGAAATGATAATGCTATGATGACTATTTAATTTTTAAAGCAATATTTACTCTAAATCTAGTATGTTTGGAATTTTCAATAATAACAACTGTAAAATAATTTGAATTACAGTTTTGCTTAAGTTTGTACGTGATTATCAGATCTGATGCTCATATAAATAATAAGAAACTAAATGTTGTTTAACTTGTAATTTTTTGATATCACTAGTATATGTGAATTTATATAATTTTTTTTTATTATTGGATAAAAGTTACTTGTTATATAATGGTTACCTTCTGATTCTAATATGTTGCATTTTCTAAAAAGAGTAAATTAAAAATTGTAAACAATCCACTCCGATAGGGTTTCATTATCTACCCTAAAATCACATCTTTTTGCTAGAAAGAGTGGCATCCAACTTCACTTTATTTAGTTCACCGTTTCATGAAGAATATTTCAACCCTGCCCTTTCCATGATCTCCCGTAAGATAATAGCCAAGCTAGCCGCCAGCACAGCAATTTCTATAGTTCCACCCTGCACACGTAAAAAGTTCAAGTCTCTTTAAATTCCGAATTGTAGTTCTATCTTATCGCTAGGGGCAAAATCACACGTGTTATTTAAAAAATTAATACTGTTACATTAACTCCCAACGCTTTTGGACTTGAAATGAGTAATCATTCACCTACATCAATTATATAATAATAATTGTGCTACACTGGCCCAACAATACGGAGCTGAAGAAAAAATTTGCTACACTATTAATCAATTTAATATTATTGCGATTATAAGTATTAACTGTCTAATGGTTCAAAGATTCCAAATGACTCTGCACCATTTTCAATACAAAATTTGGAGGAGCCATCAACAGCTGAACTAAATGAAGCAAGTTTATCACTGGTTAGTAATCTCACTAAATCACCATTACTAGATTTTAAATTACATATATCTTGCTTAAGTTCATTAATTTGTTAAAGAAGACATATAGTTCAATAAACAATATTCCTTATTATGAGAGCAAATTTCTCACTTTGTAAGAAAACCTCCAAGTTAGTAAAATTATTCCGTAACATTTTCAAAGCATCTATATATGGAATAGAATCATAATTTTTATCAGAATGAATATTTATCAAACTCAGGTCAGCTGAGTCCATGTACAATTAACACACTCAAGAAATTTATTTACAACATTCTTCCCACAATACATCATCATCATTACGTCTTCAGTCCAGGAACTGGTTAAACGCATACCTCCATTGTGTCCTATTCTGAGTTAACCTACACATCTCCTTATAATTCCCACAGTCTGCATCTTTCACTATCTGCGTGCAATATTCTGATCTAGGCTACATTTACCTCTCTATTCCTGTATCTGCTTGTAATATAATCCGCACTATTCCACAAAAATGCCTGAAAACACATCTTGCCCTTCTATTTCTCCTATTTTTGTTTGTTTCAGACAGCTATCTTTATTCTCCTACTATTTCTATAGCATATTTATTATTAACTTTATTTGACCATTTTGAAGCATAACATTTCCATAGGCTTCTTTCTTTTCCTGTTTGCGTCTCCTACTGTCCATATTTCATAGATGTACAGTGCTCTGCTCCACACATATGCTTTCAACACTTTTGTCCTTGTTTCTATGTTTGTTGTCTTCAAACACAGCCATTGCTATTTCTTTTTAGATACAGTTCGGTTCCCCTTCTATTGTTTTAATATATACCCTATTTCACCGATATTCAGTGGATGTGAGGGGGGTTATGCAGCCTGTGACTACCAAATCCCCCCAACACTTGAGCATGTGCCGAATTAATAGTTTTCCAATAAATCCCTGTGTAGTTGTTTATAATAACAATCAGGTTTAAGTGCAATTATTTTTTGTCATTAGGTTTTCCATCTTCCACCTGGTTAAAATGCGTACCTCCAATTATTTCTATTCTGAGCTAGCCAACACCGTTTCCCGAAATTCCCACTGCCTGGAAACAGCTCAGTTGCCCTTCCATTGTTTTGTAAATATATTGACATACAGTAGCCATATTTAAGTCCTAAAGACAAATAAACTTATTTTAATTGTGCATTTCAAACCATTATATTGGTATACAAACAATAGTAGATGATATCAGGTTTATTAAATTAAATTACAATTCTAATTACAGGTGTGTAATAATATTTCCTTAATTCCAATAAGAATATTGCAATAAAATACATTCTTCTAGTGTCACTATGGAGACATATTATAGCATAGTAACAACATCGTTAGGTTACTCTCTACAAATCTCTTCATCAATGTTTGTATTCTAATAATTTGCAAGCAATTGTCATTTGACAAAGCTTGTCACATTTGTTCTACTTTGTTAGGGTAAAGGTCAAGTGGGTTTATCTACTGATAACCATGGCCAGATGGGCGTGTTCTAGGAGAAGAAAAAAGTTGTTTGTGTAAGAAAATCATCGTTGGTGGGGCACTTGCATAGTGTTGTTAACAAAAGGGAGATATAAATGGATTTGAAGGTGACTGGCGGTGCATTTTGATAGTCACGGTGATTGATCTTGATAAAACTTCATTAAGCAGTCGTGCATTTTTCGAATGTCTTATAAATTTCAAGTAACATGGAATTTCGAAGTAGCATGCAACTAGTGTGAGGCGTAAATTGGAGGTTAAGCTGACTTTTATTTCAAGAACTAAAATTCAACTTTAATGCTGTATCAAATTTGAAGTGAGGCTTTTTGGTTAGAAAATAAGATTCAAGCAAGTATCTGCTTTTATTTCAAGAATTAAAATTCAACTTTAATGCTGTATCAAATCTGGTTTTGAGGTTAGATGTCTGGTGTACAATTAGAATGCTTGGGATTCTACAGACTGTTAGGATGAACTTCTTGGTGCATTGCTGATCTTGGTTGGTTCAACTTACATTATTTGGTACGAAAGTTCCACATTTTTCCTTTGTTCTTCTGTATTTTGAACTTTGATAAAAGTTACGTGTTGGTGATAAATTTTATGTTAGTAAAATCTATGTAACTACATTGTTAAGTACAATCTTTAATAATCATAACTTAAATTTTTGTTATACTGTAAATTAAATACAAGCAATAATTTTTATGTTAAAGTATAAATAACTTGTTATTTGTGCCATATGGTGTGATTACAAAAGTTTGTGTTCAATTTGTACTATGTACACATGATATAATTTGAAAGTTAGGATTAATTTTGAAAGTAGTTTAAAGTGATAACATTTTCAAATCATTTGCAATAACTTCAATTGTAAAGTCGCTCGCAGTACTGCCAAAGACAAGAAAAATTATTATTTTATGTAGAGTACTTCACAAAATATTTTAACATTAAATTTTCTAAATCATTAATACTTAATTGATTCAAGAAACATATCTATTGATAATTTTATAGAGACTATAGCTCTATAATTTGCTATAAATACTTTGTTATAATTTTAAAAGAAACTAAAAAGATAAATTTATGTTTAACTTAAAGTTTTATTTTACTGAACTTTAAAGAAAGGTATTGCAAACTTATACTGAAAATATGAGAATTAACACCAGGTTCATAGGTGTGTCATTTTGAGATTATTGTTAATAGGTGTTTACAAGCAGAGCTAGTTGAGGCATATTCATCGAGGCATTTGTTAATCAACAAAAAAACAATTGGTAAGATGTTTTGGTAGGGATTTGGGGAATCAAATTCTGGTTGTGTATATAGGTCTAAAAAGCCCAGTATCACAGCAATATATATATATATATATATATATATATATATACCCTATTTCACCAATATTCAGTGGTAGGTGAAGGGGGTTAAGCAACCTGTGGCTACCAAGATCCTCCAACACTTAAGACATTTGCCGAATTAGTAGTTTTCCAATAAATCCTATCGCATAGTCAGCATTAGTTGAAAATATTGTAAAACCAACACCTGAATTTGTCAATAGTACTCATCAAGCTTAAGAGCAATTATTTTTTTGTCATTAGGTTTTCTATCTTGGAACTGGTTGGACGAGTACCTTCACTGATTTCTAATCTGAGCTAGCCTACACAGTTCCCTGGCATTCCTACAGCCTAGATATATATGCCCTATTTCACCGATATTCATTGGTATGTAAAGAGGGTTAAGCAGCCTGCAGCCGCCAAGATCCTCCAACACAGACCTTTGTCGAATTGATAGTTTTTTAGTAAATTCTATCACACAATTAACATTAGTTGAGAATATTGTAAAACCAACACCTGTAGTTAGTAATAATAATCATCAGGTTAAAGTACAATTATTTTTTGCCATCATAAGGTTTTCTGTCTTGGAACTGGTTAGACGCGTACCTCCATTGGTTTCTATTCCAAGCTAACCTACACATTTGCTTGAATATCCCACAGCCAATATCTTTGACTATCTGTGTGCAATAGAGTTACCTAGGTCTACCTCTACCTCTCCTTTTTCCTATCTTTGCCTCTAATATATTCAGCACTAATCCCTCATGACTTAGTATGTGGCCTATCATCATATCTCTCTTATTTTTTCATTGTTTTCCACACATTTCTTTCTTCCCCTACCATTTCTAGAACACCTTTGTTCTTAACTTTGTCTGTCCATGATATCTTCATCATACGTCTGTAGCACCACATTTCAAAAGCGTCTATCTTTCTCCTGTCCGCTTCTCCGACTGTCCAAGTTTCACAGCCACACAGTGCTGTGTTCCACACATTTGCTTTCAGTAATCTTTTCTTGTTTCTATGTTTGTTGTCTTGGAACACAGTAATTTCTATTTCTTGTTAAATGTGGCACGACCTTGTGCTAATTTTTGTTTTATATCTTTTGCGCTTTTCCCATGTTGTGTTATTTGGCTTCCTAGGTAGCAGAAATCCTAAACCCCTTGTAAGTTCTCGTTTCCTATTTATATTCTAGTTTTTTATTTATTTTTCCCTCCTTTGCATACTAGTACTTTAGTTTTATCTTTGTTGATCTTCATACCATATCTCTTTGTTAGAACTGTTTCCATTTCATTAAGGGCTGCTTCTAACTCATCCTTGCTAGATGCTAATAATACTATATTGTCTGCAAATCTAAGCATATCAATCTTTTGTCCTTGCATAATAATTACCAATGTATTCTTGCATTTGACAGTATTCATTGCCTCTTCGATGTACAGGTTAAAAATTAACGGGGATAAGGCACATCCCACTCTTACCCCTTTTTCCTAACATCTACTTCTCTATATTCCTGCTCTAATTCTATTACTGCAGTTTGCTCTTTGTATAAGCTATGTACTATCCGTCTATCCCTAAAACTCATTCCCATCTTTTTGAGTATTTCGAATATTTTTTTCCATTTTACATTGTCGAATGCTTTTTCCAGATCTACACACCCTATATACACGCTTTCCCCCTTTTTCTATTGTTTTCTCCATTATCACTCTCAAAGCTAAAATAGCCTCCTGTGTTCCCCTGTTTCGCCTAAACCCAAATTGATCTCTTAGTACTTCTTCAACCCGTTTTTACATCCGTCTTTATACAATTCTAGTTAATATTTTTGACACGTGTGCTGTCAAACTTATCGTTCAAAAATTTTCATATCTATCTATGCCTCTCTTTTGGTATAGGTACTATGATGTTACGTGTGAAATCTTTGGGTATCTCGCCTGTACCCGGCGCCTTACCATTTTTAAGAGCCTTTAATGCTAATTCAAACTCATCTCTAAGTATAGGATATCCCAAGTCATAATTTTCAATGTCTGATTCCTGTTTTAATGCTGTTAGTTCCTCTCCTGCATATAAATTCCCTATATTTTCTTGCCATCTGCCCACTTTCTCTACATTTTCTATAATGACGTATCCTCCCGCGTCCTTTATATTTTTGCTATACAGTTTTATATCCCTAAAATTGATTCTAATTAGTTTGTATGCTTCATCTGTCTTTCCTACTTCCATCTTAGTTTGTACCTCTTTGCACTTTTCATCAATCCATTGTTCTTTAGCTTTCCTACATTTGGGAATAATTTCCCATTTTATTGCCTTGTATCTCTGTTTTCCTGTTTCGTCTGATCTATTTTAGTATTTTCGTTTTTCTTCTATTAAATTCAGAATAGCTATTGTTATCCATGGTTTCTTATTTTCTTTATGTGTATACCCCAGAATATTTCTGGCCGTCATATCTAAGCTGGATTTAATGTTATTCCATTGTTTCTACTTCCTTAGTATCAGATATTTTCCCAATATCTTTCAACAATTAATTTGACTTTTTTTCGAATTTTTTCAATCTTATTTTGGTGGGCGGTATGTTAGGCATTTTATAGCAGTTTTGGTGACATATGATCACTTTATATTATTCTGGTTTGATATTTACATTATAAAGTTCCTTTCCTGTTATCGCCTATCCTATAACATATATATATATATATATATATATATATATATACAACTTTGGATATTGGAAGGGGTGCGTGCAAGTGCCTTTTGGTGTTCATGTAGACAGTTCAAGACGAGCATTAGACAAAACATTATTAACTTGGCAACGGGAGTGACCATAAGATCAGTTCGGTGTGCTTGGACCATGCGGTTTTCTATGGTGAAAACTCTTCAAGAATAGTGAACTTTCGTTTACGCAGTTTACGGCAATCATGCAGATGCAGATTACAGTCCACTACATTTTTCATACCAGCGCAATTGGCAACCATTACAGGTTAGTGTTTTTTAATTGATTAACTGTTTTAAAATGCGGTTGGTCGATAAAAACATACGGACAAGTGGAAATCAGTTGTAATACATTGATGGTGTTTATTGGCTTGTATTTATAATTTCTAGTTTATTTATGATGATTTCATTTTGGACTCACCCATAACCATTGACTCGCAGCTAAGGTACATGTTACTGTGAAATTCAGCAATTTGATCAAATATTGCCGTTTCTATTGTCACCCCTGTTTAAATGGTTGTGAAATAAAAATAACGTTTCATCTTGTCCAAATTTAACGAGTTTTTAAGTGGTGCCAGAGTTTTTAATAAAAAAAAAAATAGGAAAAATATAATTAAGAAAAAATGATAAATTCTTAATTGATAGAAGAGCTAAGAAAAGTAAGTAAAGGAAGTCCTACTGGACACAACCACTTTTCAAGTAGGAAAGAAATATCGCTATGGAGCGTTGTGCACACAATCATCTAAACTGTGACAATAAAGAAGTTAAAAACATTTCAAGATAAGTATATATTATAACGTAGTTCTTGTTATTTAGCAAGCCCCATATTTGTATATTTTCTTGTAAACCCATTCAACATCACTGCAGCTAGTCGGTGCAGCTGTATAACTGTTTTGATGTCCCTGCCCCCTTCAAAATTAAAAATTAAATTCCATTCCGCCAAAAATGTTAAACCACACTTTAGAATTTACAGTTGGAAAGGCTATTTATGTTTGAAGAATCACAGCTATCGCTTTGAATAGCTTTTATAATTTTAATGTTCATTAACTTCTTATTCTTTATTTATTGTATTTTAATAATTATTTTTTTAATGCTTAATTATTAGTAAATAAATAAGTTACCTTGTTTATACTGCCTAGGGGATTGTAAGAATATTTTTTTAATAAACAGGACCGTATTTTAAAAATTCCTGATTATGACTGAAATATGGATTTAAATGTAACTAAATCGTTAAGTATGACAATCATTAAACTTATAAGTAAAAAATGCTTGACAAATCGATTGTAAAAATTACAGAGCAACTATCTAAAAAAAGTAGTTGCTGAGGATCCTTGACACAAAAGATCATTTACAGAAACTGACACTGCCATGTTATAGTTCATTCAAAATTGCCCTAAGAAAGTGTTCTTTGTTTTAACTTAAATGTTTATCAGAAGAAGAATTAGAAGACTCAAAAATTTAGTTTCTCAAAAATATTGAAAATTTTTTAACGCCACTTTGCTAGTCCCATAAATGTGCAATTTTCTACCATTTAACCCATTCTGTAACTAGTATAGTTTCTTAGAGTCTCCATGCAGAACATTCCTATCTCAGACATAGTGTATATTTGAGCATTTGCCTTCCTCTACACATTTTACGTTTTGCTCTGAGTTTGATTACTGTCCCAACTATTCCCAACATTAACTACATTTGTAACATTTCTATTGTCCTAAATCATTTCTAAATCCCTATACTTACTAACTTTATCTGCTCAGTTGATCTTAAGCATTTTCCTATAACACCATGCCTCGAAAGCTTCAAATTTTGTAACTTCTACTTTGCCTAATGTCCAAGTTGTTGATTTTCATGCCTAAATCTCTATTTAAAATTTATTTCATATTACAGTGCAGTCGCATTACTCCGAATCCCTGATAGTCTGAACCCCGCAGTAGTCTGAATGGCCTGTACCAACGGCATATGAACGTGCACCAACAGGAATATTTCTGTAGTGTTTGAGAGTAGGTGGTACATATGTAATAATTTTCTCATGCTTGCAATGTCAGTCCAGTGTCTATAGTGCTGTTGTGCGGAAGTGCTAAAAACTGCGACCCTATTGTTATTTGTGCATCATTCATGCTTACGTCGTTTACAATGTCATCAAAAAGGAAGCATGTAACCCTATCATTGGAGGATAAGTGTAAAATAATTAGACAATTAGATAGCGGTAAAACACTATCAAAACTTGCTTCAGAGTATGGTGTCGAAAAGTCAACCGTAAGTGACATTAAAACAAAAAAAGATAAAATCCTCTCCTACTGTTTGTGAATGAAATGTATTTCTGGTAAGTGGAAAACATTAAGATCAGCAGAAAACTCTGATGTTGAATGTGTACTCTTGGATTGTGCAACAAAGAGCTAAGAACAATATTTTAACTGGTGACATTATTGCTGAAAAGGCTAAATTGTTTTATCTCAAAATGACGTACAAGGATGATTTCCGAGCAAGTAAAGGGTGGGCAGATAATTTTAAAAAAAGATTTGGAATTAAGGTTCTTAGTGTAACTGGTGAAAAAGTTTCGTGCAATGTTGATGCTTTCAAGAATTTTAAAAGCATATTTAAAAATGAGATTGATGGTAAGGAACTTAACCGTAAACAAGTTAATAATGTAGACGAATCGGACTTGTACTGGAAGTCACTTCCAAGGAAAACCGTTGTCTTAGCAGGAGAAAAAGATGCGCCAGAGCGGAAAATCAGTAAGGAGCATATAACATTCTTTCCTTGCAGCAATGCTGCTGGAACTCACAAATTGCGGCTGTTGGTAATCGGTAAAAGTAAAAACCCCAGAACATTCAGAAACCTTATTCTTCCAGTGAAATATTACAGCCAGAAAAGTGCGTGGATAAACAGGGAAATTTTTATTGATTGGTTCCACAATGGGTTTGTCCCTTCTGTGAGAAATCATTTAAAATCTATAAATTTAGCTCAAAAAGCCCTTTTGCTTTTAGACAATTGTCCAGGGCATCCTTCAGTTGAAGAACTAATAAGTGATGATAAACAGATCTATGCTATGTATTTACCACCTAACGTTATTGCTCTGGTTTAACCGATGGACCAGAATATCATCTGTGCAATCAAAGCAATATAAAAAAAAATTTCTTTATGATGTGACATCAGAAAGCCTACGGAGACGGTTATTAAGAGTTTAACAATTAAAGATGCGATTTTGTCTCTAACGAACGCTTGGAATGAAACCTCTCGATGAAACATTGTATCATCATGGAAAAATCTGTGGCCGCTGGCCAAACACTCGGCGAATGAAAATGTGTCTGTTGGTGTTGTCATCCCTGAAATCATTGATGTCCTTAAGTCCAATCATTTGCTGTCTGAAGAACAAATAACAAATGCTGATGTGACTGAGTGGCTTTACGAAAAAGAAAGGAAAATATGTTACGAAATTCTGACGGATGAGGAGATTATTCAACGTGTACGGGAAGACGCAGAAAGTAGTGATGAAGAAGATGCCGCAACAGTATCCGTTAAAACTGTTAAACACTCAACGACTTTGCAAGCATTCAATACAGGTTTGACGTAGACAGATGAAAATAATGTTTCTTTGCAACAACAGCTCATTCTTCGACAAATGCGAGATGGTGCTTTCCGCAAGAGCTTGTAACAGTTTTTTTTGACCACTGCAGAACGTCAATAAATTTTTAGTTTCACAAACCTTTTGTCTAGTCATTTATATCACGTAAACAATTTTTAAATAAATAAATACCAGTATTGGTACTATGAGTTCTAACCGCCATACAGAAATGCTAGTTTGGTTGCTAACATCAGGCGTTAAATGTTAGTATAAATATTATCAAGGCCAAGCAGCTTTTCTGTTTCATGCATATTGCATCAGCACGGACTTTAGCTAGAACTCTCGTCGAGAACCAACATGGAAACCCAAAGGGTTCTAGCATGTAATTTGCGTCTGGCCTTGTGCGGTAGTGGAGCCCTAGTGCGCTGAACACTAGGCTTAGTGGTTTTAATAATGGTAAGAGTTAAAAATAAGTTACTAGACAAACTAAATAATTTTATTGTAGCGCTCTTTTGATAACTTCTTTTGATAACTTCTTTTGATAACTTCTTTTGATAACCTCTTTTGATAACTTTTATTAATAATTCTTTGGATATTTGTTTAAATAGCACTTAAAATATTTCTTAAATAACTTCGTAAAAGTTTCAATTAAATATGTCTTTCAAAGCTTCGTTAGAAAACCTTCAATTAAATACTTATTGAAATCCTCCGGCAAATCTTCGATTAGATATTTATTTTATAATTCTCCTGCAAATGTAGAGAAAGAACTTTTTAAGAAATCGTTTTGTATATCAATTGTAAGGCTTCTCCGTATATTCATTGGTTAGAATGAGCCCACCTTATCTGGTTTTATAAAAATAAGGCAGTCTGAAAGCTGTGTTTCAAGATGATATTAATTCTACCTTCGCATCTGCGAGTACCAAGTTATAGTTCATTCACGTCAAATTTGCGATACGAAATATCGATCCAGTATGAACGTCTTTCAACCTTACGATGAATAGTTGGATTTAATGTAATGTTATGCGAGAAAACAATATGTTTGGATTTTAAGGAAACGTTCTACAAAGTACGTAGAAATTTTTATGGTTTGGAAATAAAGTCCGATGATGAATTGAAATGATCTTTTTGAAGTTGCGAGTGTGAAATTACAAGTAATTAGGAGGATAACTATACGAGGGTAATTATTTTGGTCAAGATCTACACACAGTAGAACATCTAAGTTTTGTATTGGATTTTGGTTAGTCCAGTTTGTGCGTATAAGAAAACGCATTAAGTTCTTATGATCCGGTCCAAGGAGCACGCAGCTGTTTGTCCTGTAGAACATGTGGATTCTACGTCACTTGTTTTCTGAGGAACGTATGTATTAACACCTGCTCTAACATGCTGTAACACCATCACGTAAACAACACCTGCTGAACCAAGGTAAGAGATTAGTATTATTCTTACATCACGTCTACATTTGGTGATCTTTGATACAAGGCTGCTTCAGATAATATCTTTGTAACAACTTATTACCATTTATCTGTTTAACAAACTAAAAAGGACTTTAGTAAATTTTTATTGTCAATACTAGTGCAGTGTAATCACAGTTACTAATTTTAATGAAATTAAGCAAACCTAAAGAGTTCTTATTAATGTTTCATATATGCATGATTTCTCTTACAATTTCTGAATGATGAATTAATAGACAATTTAGTTAATTTTTTATAAATATGCAAACAGAATAACAGATCTGATATTTCTGGTATAAATTCAAGTTAAATTTTTGTAACAAAAGCAACATTTAAAGTTTTTGATATTTCTTTTGAATATATAATCTTACCTTATGAGTAAATGAATCTTGTATTATCTTTTCTTAAACATAAATTTTATATTTACAATTTTTATGAAGGAACAATTTTTAATTAAAGAAGCAACATTTAATTTTCTTAATTAATTGTTTCATTCTGAACAAGTACGTTCAGAAATAGAGTAACCAGGTATAAGATCAAATAGCATAAAGTGGTAACCCCAACTTAACAAGAAGCTTTAATAGCCTTTTCAGATTTTGAAGCATACAATCTGAGTTCATAATATTGTTTGCCTGATTAATCTTTGTTGTTTTTTTATATGAGGTAACAAGAAAATACCTCTTGTGTCCTCACTTTTGTTAATTTAATTAAATTTTCTTTACAGCTTCTGCGTTAGCAGTTAATACGGTATTCCTCTCTAAGGACTTCCAAGTCCCCCTTAGGAAAACCCTGTGTTTAAAAATTAATGACTTGGTGGCGCCCTACTTAAACCCCTGTTTTGTTAAGAATCTAGCCCTAGTAAGAAAATAATGCTTTGTAAAAAGAACCACAACCAATCCTCATAAGCTCTGCCCAAGAAATAGACCCCTAGCATAGTCGGAAGATATTTGCGTTCCATCATTTTAAGGAAATCTTTCCTTAAAGGCCACTGGTCACATTTGGAATATAAAAATAACCCCTAACTTGTTAACCCAACCAGACAAGTCAGACAAAAATAAAAAACTTTTTCAAATGATTTTTACATGTATGTTTACTAAGTATGGATGTTGTACTATGTTTTATTAAATGCATACTACATACATATGTATGTATGTACATACATTATGCACATACATACCTGCTATACGTATTTTTGATTGTTTATACAATCCCTCTATAATCCAAATAAATTGATAATCCGAAATGCTCGTGCAAACAAATATTCGGACTAACGCGGCCGCACTGTATTTAGTTCTATTTGTAAGTTCTTATCTGTTACTGTTTAAGTAACTAATATCATCCGCATACCTTAGTATTTAAATTTTCTTTCTTTGAATTACGGAATCTATCTCACTTGTCTTTTTTTAATAGAAATAATCAAACAAAATCAACTTTATTAATACAAATACCTTCTCCTTTTGTTCCTCTTAACCTTTGCATGCACACGCACGCACACACGCACCCACGCACGCATGCACCCACGCAAGTAAGCACGCATGCATGCACGCATGCACCCATGCATGCACGCATGCACTCACACACACACACACTCACACACACACACATACATACACACACAGGCACACACACACACAATATATATATATATATATATATATATTATTATCGTGTAATTAAGGGTTCATTGGGATACATAAGGGCATAAGCTAGGTTATTAGAAAATAAAATTAGTAATTTAATAAATTAGGATATTTTAAACAAGTATTTTAGAAGCTTAGGTAATATATTATAATGTAGGGTTAATTTACTTTATTCATAGTTAGCTAGGAATGATGTAATATAGTATTTATTTAAATATAGGGCATAAGAATTAATAATAATGGGATAAAAGTATAGCATGTTTAATATTATAAGGGATTGTAAAAGCGCTAAATATGTGTTAAATGTAACAGTCTTATTCTTCCAAGGTAAAACCCAAACGTTAAAAGCAGAGCAAAATAACAAGGGGAAATATATTTCTAGATAACATTGACACAAACAAACTTTAATAGCTTACAGGAAAATAAACGACCGTTAGAATTAACGTAGTCAATTTGCAACAGTAAGTAAGTAGATTTATTGCATAACTCAATATAGGTTAATAAAGTATAAAACAAAAATATTATACTATAAAGCAAATTATTAAAATACAGTTAATAATATAATTAGTTTTCATTTCTACAACTTAAAATATATTTTTTTAAATTACTCTTGAATTTTCTTTGAGAAGGCTGATTTGTAACTGATTTTGGTAATGTATTATATATCTTAACGCCATAATGAAATACATTTTTTGTGGTTATCGTTTTATTCTTCTTGTATATATAGTAATTGTCTGCTTGTCTTGTGCTGTAGTTATGTATATCTGACACTTTAATTAAGTTGCTAACCAAGTACGAAGGCAACAAACCATTTATAATTTTATATATAAAAACCATACTATTATATTTCATTTGTTCCTGAACATTTAAAAAATTAAGGCATTCTAACATTTTACGGACTTTGGCAAATCTGCTACATTTTAATAAACATCTCATTGCACGATTTTGTATCTTTTGCAATCTTTCCAAATCACCTTGGTTTGAGACAAATAAAATGGTGCTGCAATATGTTAGGTGTGGATAAACTATTGCTCTATATAAAGTTATTCGAGCAAAACTTGATAACCTTGCACTAGTTCTTCTCAGAAATCCAACCTTTTTGCTTACTTTATTTATAACCATCTGTAGATGCATTTTAAAAGCAAAACCACATAAATCTGACAATGCAGTATGTTTGTTAACATATCGATTTTAATTCTGGAGCTAGTATAGGAGAGAGCTAGAGACAACTGTCACGAAAGGTCAAAGATGGAACAAAAACGTATGCATACAAGCGAGATACATAGAGTTAGTCACAGAGCCAGTATTGTAAGGAGACTTGAACAAATTTATTGTAGTGGGGGAAGAAAATCAATAATTTCAAGAAATTTTAGAAGCAAGCACGCATCAGTTGAAAGCAGAAGAAAGGAGCCAAGCAAGGTGATTAAAGGATATAGATATACGTGCGACAGGTTTAGATGGAGAAGAGTAAATATTCAGCTGGTGGCGGCATATACGTGAAAGGAAGTTATAGGTTCAAGCGAGATGAAAAATGTTTTGTTCTAGTCAGGAGGCGTGGAAGTAGTGGGAATGAACTGAACCGTGGAAGCTAATTTTCATGGAATCGAAGTGGCAGTTGACAGTTAGAAACGTTTTACTGAGTATTTGTATGTTTGTGTTATCGAAATTCACGCAAAACCGAAATCCGTTAGAGCTTTTTTGCTGGAATATGAGGCGGTTAACAAATAATTTTAAGAATTGTTGAAACGGATACGAGTTGTACGTGCGATTTTGAAATGGGGGGGGGGGTGCATTCTTAATTATTTAACCATTTTCGAAGAGAGAGCTCGATCTCCTTTAATTTCATCAGTCATTCACGACATATCTAGTTACCTTCAAGTGAATTAGTACAGTTTGATGAAAAGCTATGTAAAACCTATGTAAGTGAAAGTTAATCTTGTATGTAAGTACAAACAGATTGTTATTGTGTTGTTGGAATGCACGAAATTAGTAAAGATTAAAATTATTTGGATGATGGAAGCAGCGATTTTTGGGTATTAAATTTTATTTGAAATAAGAGGAGGAAAATTTGAAGATTGAATGTTTTTGGTTGTATATTATTTTTGGAAAAATAGTTTGGAGTAGCGGCAGACATGGTGATTCGACCGGGGAGTTATTTGATGGACTGAGGACATACTGGACGGCAGCATCTCCAAGAGGCCAGTTGGTGGACAGCATTCAGAAGATAGCTACCAGGTAGAACATTGAGTGGTGAATACTTTCCATGGTTTTTGTGATAATTTTGATTTGTATTCTGGTGTGTTTTCTAATGTTATACATTTTATGAACTGAAATTTATGAGACTTTAAAACGAAATTAAAATTTATTTTTGAAAATCAAGAATATTTATGCACATTTATAGAGTTTTACTATGAGCCCATGATAAGACAAAAGTGTTAACGTAATATATGAGGAATGTCCTCTTGCTTTAATTAAAATTTTGAGTGTGTAATCGTAGGGTGTGAATTTCTATTTAGGTTTCAGCATGGTGATAGTGAGAAAGCGTTTTTAGATTTAACAGGTAGGTGTCTGTGTCAATTTTAAGCAATTTTAGCTAGTAGGAGACAAGTGTAGAGCAGTCGAGGGCAATTTTCATGAACCCCACAACATTTATGCCGACCCAATATTAGAGTCCACGACTTAGAGGGCAAGTATACAGGTACACCTCACAATATTATGATGCCCAAAGTGTGGGGCACGAATTTTGGAACCCAACCAATAAAACTTCACAATATTATATGTAGCCCAATGCTGGGGCTTTAGTCAAGAGCGTAAAAACCTCAGAGTTAAATATATATATATATATATATATATATATATATATATATATATATATATATAGTTGATCTTGCTTTCAATAACGAACGTATTTGTTATAAATTAATTGATTTTGTATGAATATTGGGATATATTTCGTTCGAAATAGAAGAAAACAAAAGTATCCCTTTTAGATTCAAAAGTCATAAGAGATGAAAATAATAAAATAAAATTAGATTGGTACAAGAAACCAACCAATTCCGGGAGATATATAAACTACTTTTCAAATCACTCATACCAACATAAAATCAATACAATCTTAGCAATAAAATACAGAATAATTAAAATAAGTGACCCTGAATTTCATCATAAAAATTTAATTGAACTAAAAACATCTTCATAAACAATGGTTTCCTAAAATCTAATAAACAAAATAATATTTAACAACCAAATTCACCACAAAGAAGAAAGTACGGTAACACAAAACAATACAGATCATTACCATATATCAAAATTTATCAATTAATTTAAAAAGATTTTAAAACAACCGAATATAGAAATTACTTTTAATTATAATAAATCAACCAAAGAATTTTTCACAAATTTAAAAGACAAAACAAAAAAATTGAAAATAAGCAATACTGTATATAGAATCAAATGTTCATGTGGAGGACAATATGTAGGTCAATCAAAACAATACCTGGGTAACCGGCTGACACAACATAAAAGCGACGCCAAAATAGGAAAAACAACCTGCGCACTGTCGACACATATAAAAGAAACAATCACACTTTAGATCTACAAAATGTCGAAATACTTGAAATAGAATCTAATTATTACAAACGATTATTTTTAGAATCCTACCACATTCAAAAAACAAATAACTGTTTAAATGAAAAAACTGATATTAATAATTTAGAAGCAGTATACTTTGGACTTTATAATTTTAGAAAACAAATATAACATTCCTAATAACTAGACAACCAGGTCACACATACAGTCTCATAGATTTTTTCACACAAAGTTTATATAAATAATAACATTTTCTCAACTAAGTGTTTTAAACTAAACTAAATCAAACTAATAAATTACAGATACAACAACCCAAAAACAAACCAGTTTCCTATTACACACACACACACACACACACACACACACACACACACACACACACACACACACACACATACACACGATACACACACACACACACGCACACACACAAACACACACACACACACACACACATCCACACACATATCCACATACATATACACTTAATGAAGATTTGTTGGTCAGATAAAATAAGAATTTCTAATTAATCATAACATTTTATATTTTCTGCAAATTATTTAAACGTAGAAAGCTAGTATTGACATACATCACTTGTAACAACAACTTTCAATGAGATGACGTTATATGTCAAAACTGGTTTTCTATAAAACACATTAAGTAAGTAATTTATAACTTTTATATGTAATTTAATGCTATCTATTTGTAGCTTATGATTAAGGAAACAAATTTTCCGAAACGTTAAGTGTAATAAATGTTTTAAACCAAACCACTATCTTATTTCGAACGAAATATATCCCAATATTCATACAAAATCAATTAATTTATAACAAATACGTTCGTTATTGAAAGCAAGATCAACTTTAAATTTAAAATGGGATTCTACAACCACATCAAACAAACATATGGTAGCAATGCAGTTACATTACTAAAGGAATGGGCAAACACAACATCAAAATTGGCTAACCTTAAAATAGATGCTTGTTTATGGAAAGATGCAGAAGAGAAGGAATCATCCCAAACCATATATCGCATCCAACTAATATAATACAAAATTTAATAGGCATAACACATGGAAAACTAAACAAAAAATCGAAAATCTAAAACCAAGTTACAAATCCAAATTCTTAATCTAGAATTAGAAGCAACACACAAATATAAACTTTTCAGCAATAGAATTAGACATATCGAAAATTCACTTCAAGCAACCCTACCTATTATCATTATAAATACTTTCAAACGCAGACAAAGGATATTTTATAACAAACACTTTGCACAAGTAAAAAAGGAAAATATCAGAAAATTCGATAACTTAAAACAGAGTCAATTTAATCACAAACAACTTTTCATAGATAACAGTAAATGGATAGTTAATCTTAGTAATAAAGATATTCCCACAGATATACTTAACATATTATCACTAGGACCCAAATTCAATTTACATATAACAAACAAAAATATTCATGTAGGTAAACTTTTGGCTTGTATAGAATCAATTATTAATAATGACACTTTATCAGACCAACAAAAATCTTTACTACGTACAAAAATCACAAACTGCATCACTAATTTCATCAACAATCCAAACAACAACACATATCCAGACAAAGAAGAAAGAATATTTCAAAAAACCAAAAAATTTCTAAATGACAATCCAAATATTATCGTTACAAAAGCAGACAAAGACGCAGTAACAGTTCTACTCAACAAACAATTTTATATTGAAAAATCTCATGAACTTCTAAATGACACAAACACATATACAAAATCAAACAATGATCCAACAACCTCTATTCAAAAAATCATAAACGAACATATTAAACTGCTATTTAATAAAAATATGATCACTAAAGAAGAAAAAAATAATCTAATCAAAAATAACTCCACTTCGGGCAGATATTATGAACTACCTAAAATACATAAACCGACCCTAGCATTAAGACCAATTATATCATCAATCAATACACCAACTTACAATTTAGCAAAATGGATAGGAGGTATTCTAAGTAAGGCGTTCCCTATTGAAGATGGTTTCAACGTAAAAGACACTTTTGAATTTGTTGATAAATTTAGGAACTTTCAAATACCAATCAATCACATACTAATCTCACTCGATGCATCCTCTTTATTCACAAACATACCCTTAAATCTAACAAAAGAAATTTTAACTAAAATTGGAATAAAATAAAAAGTCTGTAAATTAGATCAAACTATGTTCATAACCACAATAACATTAATTTTTAACAACACCTACTTTTCATTTGAAGACCAATACTACATTCAAAAATTTGGTACTCCGATGGGATCTCCTATATCCCCAATACTAGCACAAATAGTAATGGACCATCTTATCAAAGAAGTAATTCCAAATCTAACCTTTCAATTCCCATTCATAACTAAATACGTTGATGACATTCTTTGCTGCTGTCCCGAAAATAAAATTCAAGAAATCCTTAATCAATTTAATCAGTTCCACCCAAAATTGCAATTTACACACGAAATAGAAGAAAACAAAAGTATCCCTTTTTTAGATTCAAAAGTCATAAGAGATGAAAATAATAAAATAAAATTAGATTGGTACAAGAAACCAACCAATTCCGGGAGATATATAAACTACTTTTCAAATCACTCATACCAACATAAAATCAATACAATCTTAGCAATAAAATACAGAATAATTAAAATAAGTGACCCCGAATTTCATCATAAAAATTTAATTGAACTAAAAAACATCTTCATAAACAATGGTTTCCTAAAATCTAATAAACAAAATAATATTTAACAACCAAATTCACCACAAAGAAGAAAGTACGGTAACACAAAAACAATACAGATCATTACCATATATCAAAAATTTATCAATTAATTTAAAAAAGATTTTAAAACAACCGAATATAGAAATTACTTTTAATTATAATAAATCAACCAAAGAATTTTTCACAAATTTAAAAGACAAAACAAAAAAATTGAAAATAAGCAATACTGTATATAGAATCAAATGTTCATGTGGAGGACAATATGTAGGTCAATCAAAACAATACCTGGGTAACCGGCTGACACAACATAAAAGCGACGCCAAAATAGGAAAAACAACCTGCGCACTTTCGACACATATAAAAGAAACAATCACACTTTAGATCTACAAAATGTCGAAATACTTGAAATAGAATCTAATTATTACAAACGATTATTTTTAGAATCCTACCACATTCAAAAAACAAATAACTGTTTAAATGAAAAAACTGATATTAATAATTTAGAAGCAGTATACTTTGGACTTTATAATTTTAGAAAACAAATATAACATTCCTAATAACTAGACAACCAGGTCACACATACAGTCTCATAGATTTCTTCACACAAAGTTTATATAAATAATAACATTTTCTCAACTAAGTGTTTTAAACTAAACTAAATCAAACTAATAAATTACAGATACAACAACCCAAAAAACAAACCAGTTTCCTATTACACACAACACACACACACACACACACACACACAAACACACACACACACAGAGTACACACACACACACACACGCACACACACACACACAACACACACACACACATCCACACACATATCCACATACATATACACTTAATGAAGATTTGTTGGTCAGATAAAATAAGAATTTCTAATTAATCATAACATTTTATATTTTCTGCAAATTATTTAAACGTAGAAAGCTAGTATTGACATACATCACTTGTAACAACAACTTTCAATGAGATGACGTTATATGTCAAAACTGGTTTTCTATAAAAACACATTAAGTAAGTAATTTATAACTTTTATATGTAATTTAATGCTATCTATTTGTAGCTTATGATTAAGGAAACAAATTTTCCGAAACGTTAAGTGTAATAAATGTTTTAAACCAAACCACTATCTTATTTCGAACGAAATATATCCCAATATTCATACAAAATCAATTAATTTATATATATATATATATATATATATATATATATATACAAACCTCGATTTATGCCTGTGATCAAGAATTAAAATAATTCGAAAATTTAGGCAATAAAAAAGAGTATTACTGAACTTGCCAGCTGACCTGAAACCCACAACCAATAATTTATTTATATCTATATAAAGCAAGGTCGTTAAACAGTAAGATAATTATTAATTATATATATATATATATATATATATATATTACTCAAATTTAGACCAGGGTAGAAAAATTAATAAACGACATCAAATAATTTTAATCACCGTATATAAGAAAGCTTTGGTTAATAATACGCTTCATTTAAAGGCATATTGGATAAATTCGTCATTTACTTCTAAACATAGGGTTTATATTGTTTAGATAATGTTAAACACCGTGTATATCAGAGCAGTGTAAATAGTACGCTTAATTAAAGGCCCACTGTGTAGATTTAAATCATTCAATTAGAATGTAGGGTTTTTGTATATAATCATAATCAACGTTTAGAAAGAAGTAATGTAGAATGTCATTAGATAATACGCGTTATTAAAACCGTGGAGCATAAAAATTTATTCGTTTCGTTAAAAATAAGGGATTTAAATTATTCACTAGACGCTTTCTATAAAAAGAAACAGAGTTAAAAGGTTCAATTTGTATTTAATTTAATCGTTCCAAGCACTAAAGCTATCGAGAAATTATAATAGACATGGGAAAGTCATGTAAGAGCCTTCGGCGTATTAGAACTCAGAACACCTGCAAAGAATAACGATGTATATGATAGGCGATAAACTTCAAGCTATATGAGTGCAAGTAAGAAAGCGAGTTTGTGGTATAAAGACAAGCGAGATGGAATGCATTAGCAGTTAAATGAGGGGGAAAATGTGAAACAAGCGCACAGGTTTTAGATAGAACGAACAGACTAGATTGGCGATTAAGGTTGAAATAAGATGCAAACATGAGAGGGGAAAGCATATCAGTTGGTGTGTAAAATTAATTAGTTGTTCTCGGGCGTGTTGCAAGGCGTGTGGAAAATTCTTAAATTTTCAACTCGGACGAGTGCAAATTTCAGTAGAATCATTGTGCCGAGACATCGAAAGGGAAAATAGAATGCGAATTTCTAAAAATTGTCCGTCGCGGGACAAATTCGACTTGCAAGCGGGCCATTATATAAACCCGTGCTTATAGGTGTTTCGCTCTCTTATATTTTTGATTTTATTCGATACTTTAAACAGTTTTGCTCTTTATTTTATTCGATACTTTAAGTAGAATACGTGGTGATTATGTGCTACAATAAAAGTTATTAGTACACTTAAAGAAGATAAATGAAGGTAACAAAGTCTAGTTAGATTTGCGGGTATTACTGTACCAATTATCCAAATTAATAACGATAAATAAATAAATAGAAGTAGGCAGTTTTTGGTATCGCGTGAAAGAATTATGAATTTCGGTGCTATGAATCGGGAGTGTTAGTAATCAAATGTTATTCGTAAACGTGATTGGATCCACAAAACAAGATTTCGATATACTTAGATGAGTTCCTGAGAAACCCTGAAACCTTTTAGACAAATGGTGGTGGAGAAAAATTTTAAAGGCGGCCAGAAATCCGAAGAAGTAAACATAAACCAGCTGGAATGGTGGGATTAGCAAGTCCGGTGTACATTGAAGCCACGAGTGCATTAACCTTCAGGTAAATTATGCATTTTGTTCGATCTTAGATGTTTTGGTGTGTGTTGAATATCTTTATAATTTGTTTGATAAAAATGGACAGTAGTAAATTTGTATAAACAACAAATTTTGAATTTTAAGGTAAAATTTTCTTGTATAAGTAGAAAGGAGTATTTATCAGGTTTATGTTTTTGATTATGATGAAAATTTGGGTCTGTCTTTGAGCTCAATTAGACAAACCTGTTAAATTAACGTAAAGGGGTGGGAGATGCTCCCTTTTATTCAGACTCAGGTCTGCAATATTGTTTATTTAATTAGTATGCATCCTACAAGGACTCTAATTCTGGATGCAAATTAAAATGACAACAAATTTGAACTTGAAATTTTATGATGCTGCAATTTATGCTGAAATTTAATTTTGAAATTTTAATGTATTGTGAATATTGGTGTAAATAGAGTTAACGTTGATGTTTGTGGTAGAAATGTGTTTTTTTTATAAATGAGGATGAAAGTTTTATCTAGGTGAGCTGCCGAGGCGGAAAGAGTCAAGAAGCAATATTCAGGTAAGAAATCGAATATCAGAGGAGATTTCACCGTAGTAACGAGGATCACAGCAAATCTTTGCGCCCAATTCGTGAGGCTCGATTCTTATAGGGAGTCACAGCAATATATATATATATATATATATATATATATATATATATATTAATGTTGCATTATTTATTATAAAAGGTAATGAGTTGATTGGAAATAGACCAATTCCTTCAAACCCAATATAATGCATGCTATTAGCTTTTTAACCTCTTAGCACAATAAATAAGATAGGCAAAAATACAATTAAGATATTAAATATTATAAAAATTCATTATTCATACCCCATTTTAAACTACATATGTATTTAAACCACTAAGTGGCCATCATCAGCAACAACACATATAAGATTGTTCAGAAACCATTATGTGAATGTTCTCTTCACCACATAGGCTGAAGTAACCTGCTGATGCTTTGACTACTTGAGGATATTCTCCTCATCGCATAGGCTAATCATCTCCACAGTACGGTGAGGTGAATATTCCTGAATAACCTTAGTGTTTTCAAGTGTTATTGATAATGATCAATTATTGGTTAAAATATGTATCTAGTTGTAATACTGTGTGGTAAAGAGTTCTTATTATAATTAATTTAAATTGTGTCCCAAATTTCTGAATCATAATTTGCAATTAACGAGCTTAATACAACTTCCCCTTGACACCAAAGAAGAATATTGGTCTCATTCTAATTTATCAACAAAATCGACTTGCAATACAGAAAAAAAACAAAATAAAGTTACGATACTATGACTCTGATGTAAGGAAACAAATAATACTTACTTTACATAATCTCCCAATAAATTTTTTAGCAACAAGTTGCACATTTGCTGATGCTATAGCAACAGCAGTATCAGCCATTATCTCTACCATTGAAGATCCAAGGCCAGCAGAAACTGATTTGTGAATAAAAGTATCTAAAACAACATCTATTAAGTCTGGCACCTGACCGACAGAGCCCCATATCTTTGCTTGAACTGAAGGATACATTTCTACTTCTTCAACAGTTAATACAATCAATTTTCCTAAAATTATGGAAACTTGTTTGTTTTTCTTAGTTTCATCACTTGATTTAACGAATCTGAAACAAAGCAACTTTGTTTTCAATTTTTTACAAACACCCTACAAATCCTTACCTTACTAAATTTCCTAGCCATGGAGTCATATATTCTAAACAAAGATGTTTTAGTTCAATACACGAAATTCTAAAGCCTTGAATACATTCTTCCAAAAACTCAAGTGTCAAATGAGGTTCATTTGTTGCCAACTTTTCTGAAATTGATTTAATAAATAAAGTATTATTAGAAGGTATACAGAGGCCAGATGTTTCTAACAGTTGTCCCTCAATTTTCAGATCAAAAGTTGCAGTTAAAGCACACAGTTGGTTGTATGCGGCTGTACGAAGATTAGGATCAGAGGCACCCAGGTTTAGTAATGCCATATTTAGAAGAGTGCCTGGTACATCTTTAGGTCTAATTTGTTGATGAACAGTTACGGACTCCTTAAAAATAAACCAGATTCGGAAAACAATAATATATAACTAATACATACCGGTTGACTAAGCTCCCACCTATTTCTAATATGGATTATAGCTTGAACAATCATATCACAATCGTTGTGAATAAAACTAAGTGGTCCACTTTCATTAGCAATAGTTAAAGTAAATTGATTATCATCAACCAAACAAACTTCCTCAATTTCTGAAGCATAATAGATATCGTTCAATAAAACTTGATGAGCTAAAACTTTTGTTTTTTCTGATGAAGTGATTTGTATAGCTGTTGGCCCAACTTTAATAGCCACCTTTGTATCTTTGTGAGAAAGTTTTAATGTATTATGAAAAACCTTAAGATCCTCATCTAAACTAAGCGTAGCCCCTGGAAGCTTCAATTGTTCAGGATCAATAACATCATTAAGTTTTAAAGACGAATCTATAAAAACAATCTTTCTGTTTCCCTAAAAGTTAAACAAATATACCTTAGTTATTGCAATTATATGAAAAATACCCTTAAAGAAGCTAATAACCTGTCATGGTATTTGGTATATTCACGAACCCAACTACTACAATTATAAACATAAGCAGTGTGCATATTTTCATATGCAATATCTGGTAAAACATAAAACCATTTACTTAAAAATTCAGTCCTGTTGAGAATAAGAAAAAATATATATTATTTATGAAAAAAGCTTACCTAAAACGATTTTCAGAAGTAGTGTGAGTAAAATCAATAACTAAGTCAAACGGAGAGTGACAGAATGGCTTAATTGTAAGCAACACATGATAAATAAGAAGATCCCCATTAATTTCTCCAAGTCTAAAACAGCTATTTAAAAAAATTGTTAGGCAGTGTGAGTTATTTACTTGTATCTTCTAGCTATATAATAAAAAACAGGTTTTCCAGCTCTGCTGGTTCCAGCTTGATAAAAAATATTCATTGTCTTTAAACATTTGAATTCTTCTTTTTCATGCATATTGTGTTTTTTCATAATATCTTCAAAATTTGATGAAGACATATCTATTGAACTCCATCGGGCATACGAGGAAAATAAAATGCTGAAAAGATTTATACGTTAGTTCACAATAATAAATCATATCTCAAATATTTCAAATACACCAATATATAATTGTAACAAAACTTTGGATAATAGTGCTAACATTCAAATATTTGTATAAATAATCACTACTTTCAAGCATACTGTGTATTAATTATTATACATTTCAAAAAACAAATAACCTCAACCAAAAGTTAAATTGAACAACGATAATAAAGGTGATCATATTTTAGATGCCAGAATTATTTCTGCTTCCACTGCTATAGGTAACTTAGACAAGAAAAGCCACATAAAATTATATTAAAAAAAAATTGCATGTTGTAGATAAACTAAACAAACAATTTTGGAACATACGAACTATTAATATTATTAACATAACCACTGTCGTACCATGCATATTGTTCTAAAATATTAAGCACTTGCTTATTAATCCACTTTCACTCTAACTTTATTTACCAATTCAAAATAAGATACTTTATAATTCATGTTCACCCCTGATGTAGAACGAATTTTAGTTTCACTAGTTCGTGCATATATAGGAAAACAATGCTGTTTCTAGAACTTTCTAATATGCTAAAAGAAATTGGTATGGTAAAAACAAGAACATAGTTAAATAAACCAGAAAGATGGACGGTGTAAGATAATGAAAGTTACTGAAAGGATACTAAGTATGACAAACAATATATTTACAGCACAGTGTGAAACTATTATACTTGCATACCTATCGTCAGATATAATGTTTGGCATAGGATATAATTAGTGATTATACTTTTATGAAATAACATTATTCAATTAGAAGCTGAAAATTGGTGAAGATGAAAGCGTTACACAAAATGTTAAAATTTAATTGTTGCACAAGTGTTTGTGATATAGTTGGGTAATCCTTTAATAAAATAATGCATCATTAAAACAAGAATTCGGGAACTGCTAAAATGCTTAAGAACCTTACAAAAATTAAAAAAACGAGTGGTTGAGAGATGCACCTATTATTTGCAATAATAGCAATTACAGGCAGCAACCTCTGATGTACATATAAGTTAACAGCAAATTTAACCATAACATTTAAATTAAAGTGAAAATTTCAATGTGCTAATGTGAATTCAACAAAGCAGAAACATGCAATAAATGTAAGCAAGAACACACATGATAATTTAACAAAATATGAACATGGAAATAAGTCCAAGAAAACTTCTTGAGGAACCACAAATCTTGTACTGCATAGTAAACAAAATATAATAGCACTTAAAAATATAAACACAGTTAGATGTTATACGAATGGTTTTAAAATACCAGATAAATATTTATTTGAAAAATGCTTCATACATATATATCATTCAAACATATAAGGCAATGAACTAGAGAAGTCTGTAAAAAATAATCTTTGAATACTTTATCATTAACTAGTTTATTGATTGACAACTGGTGCAAAAACACACTTTATGTGATTTACTATGCTACACAGTTGAGCATCAGCGAGAAAGGCCAGTAATGTTTACTATTTATGGCTAGATGAGAAAATTTTATGTATCAAATGGTATGCGTCTCATGCATGAATGAAATTTATTACAAATAAGAAACAGACCTGATACATTAGTAGATAATATATAAGTGAAACATGTATCATCATAAAATAAAAGGAGAAATAAACGTAACAGTCACTAAAAATACTTTAACTATGTACTTATTGGTTAATTTTATTCCTATAATTACTATATTCAAATGTATTTTAAAATAATGCAACTTTTGTTTTCATATATTGTAGTAATTCACATTTGAATGCTTTAATAGATGAACATAATTTATTATTGTTTGGTAACTTGTTAAATTAGTTAAAACCTTTAGAGTGTAACGAATTCATAGTCCTTGTATAGTTAGTTTAGTAAATATAAATTTTATTGCTTCTTGTGTTGTAAGTATGCATACCTTGCTGAAAGATAAAGGTTTTATATATAAAGATAATATTCCTTTAGAATAGTCTTTCTGAGACAGAAAACTGCTGGAGCATGTTTTACATATCCTTTATAGGTGTATCACAACTGCAATTCAGAATAATTTTAATATCATGATTCTGCAGTTTTTGCCATTTAGTTTTTTGATTAAAATTTAACAAATTTAACACTGAAGAACTATAGTCAAAATGTGACTGTACAATAGATTAGTAGACAGTAATTCTAGTCTGCAACAAAAAAATTTATGCAATTCTGGACCAAAATACCCAATGTTTAGCTAATTTGCCATATACATAATCAAAGCTGGCAGGTCACTCCATGCCAAACCAACCAAACAATTTCAATATGACCATTTTAGATTGCAATAAAACTTTCAGGGATCATTTTTTCTAGTGACATACATGAAAATACATTTTTAAAAATTTTTTATCCTACTAGGTTTTTATGTAATTAATTTTTAAATTTTTAAAATATCATAGTTTCTTGGATTGCATAAACATTTTCTATCTTGAATTTCTCAAGTTCTACAAGCTGCTTGACCCCTCATTTTAAATAGCATTTAATTAAGCTTTAATTTGCTTGAAAAAACAAAATTTTTATTTTAAATTTTGAAATAAAACATTATATAAATTTTAAAGTTAGTGTTTTTTTAAAATTTTAAAAAAATATTTTTTTGGATACTATTAAAAGCTTTAAATCCTGAAAATTTTAGAGTGGGTTTTCAATGGAATCAGGAGTTGTGAAATGGTGTCGTTTTAAGTATTGGTTAAAGATACATTCAATTTAATTGTAAAGTAAAAACATAAAATACAGTAGGTACCTATAAGGTAAATATATCCAGACATCTCTGATGATTTTAATGTTCGTGAAGTACCATTTCCATTGAATACATTCTCAACTCCAGAAAAAATAGAGGTAATCGCAGCTTTGAACAAAAGTATGACTGTTATCGAAGAATCACCTATTAATACAAAACGTTTGATTAAGAAAGCATATTCAGAAGCAAAGATTAGAAAAATGGCAGATGCTTTTTGATCAAAAATACTAGAAATATATTCAGGTATCACTAACACTGCCACAAATTATGATAAAGAAATTATTATTCAATTGAAAGAGAAGTTCTGCGCTACTACAAACAAAAGTGTTAGAATGCAAATTCTAACTACACTTCCCAAAAGCTGGAGTCTAAAAAAAATGGAGACTTGAGTTTAGAGAGTCCAACTTTATTGCTAGAAAGGCAAAAAAACTGTTACATGGAAAAGGTATCATGTCATCCCCTGACCCAAAGCCTGGAAGAACAATAGACCCTGGAACACTCACTAGTCAGAGAATTCTATCAAAATTATGAGATTACTCATCAATGCCTGTTTCAATCAAAAAAGATGGCAAACGTGTCCATGTTCAAAAGCATTTAATTCCAAGTACAGTGTGTCCCAAATTAGTTGCAAAACCGGGTTATCTCAGTTATTATTGTAGTTAGAGACTTGCGGTTTTCGCGAACTGTCGCTACTTTTTGTGAAACTTACAATGCCATTAACAGAATTTCCATAGCCCTCATCGTTTTTGAGTTACAGGGCAAAATTAAAGTTTTGCACTTTTTAAAAGACCTCTATATCTCAATAACCTTATAAGATTGTGGAAAGGTAAAAACTGTGTTTGATAGATATTTTTACATAGAACTCAGTGGCGAACCTAAATATTTTTTTGGGGGGCAATTTTTGAAATATGATACAACCATGATTTTTTTAATGGGACACCCTGTTTTCTTGCACCAATAAATAGATGCAACTTTTCTCATTTCGATGATATATAATAGTAAACACATTTGTTTTTTAAAATATGAAAAATTAAATAAGTTTGAATATTGAATGGAATTTTTAAATATTTCAGTAAGCAACTATTTACCAAAAGAAGAAAAACTCTTAAATCAACATAACAACCATATAATTGTTACTAGATACAGCATTACAAATAATATAAAAACAATTTCAAGAAATTAAAAAGTTTAATAATATAAAATAGAATATTTTACAAATCAGAGAAACTGTTCAAATTGATTGCCATTTTCCGTGACACATAAATCGCATACTGTTTCTAGACTTCTTAAAACATTATGAATTATTAATGGTTGCCTCTGCAAATCTAAAAAAGCCCGTTCAGTGGCCTCCCAAAGCTCTTCCAATGTGGTATGTTGGTATGAATAAATTATATTCTTCAAATACCCTGGGGTTTGAATAAATTATATTCTTCAAACACCCCCACAAAAAAAAATCCAAAATCGACAGGTCAGGAGATCTGCAAGACCTTACATGTGATTTTCCAATGCTCCGCCCGAAGGTACTACATTGGCCAGGAAGCGAGTATTTTTTACCTGGAAAATTTGGAATTTTGCCGAACCCTTGCTATTCCAAGCAAGGCAGAAATTTTTAACGTGTGTGACAACACTCACACATGGGACCTCCATTTTACCTCTCATCCGAACAAGGATGTATTTTTGTGAAAAATGCTCGCCTAACATTTTTCAAGCGGACCGTGTCGAGATTCAAATCCGGGACATTGGGCATAGTGGTCACACACATACCACTACTCCACGGAGCCGCCTAGACCTAGGAGGCCACCTAACTGGACCGTAAGTTCCAATCCAACGCTCTCCAAATAAACTTTCTAAAAAGGGTCTTACAATAATCGAGTTATAGGCCGGGCACCGTCCTGCTGGAAATAAATTCGATTCAAATGTGCAACGGAAACTTCAACTAGCATTTGGGGTATGATATTTTGTAAAATCTGTAAGTATTTTCCTGCGGTTACTTTCTCCTTAAATATATAAAAATTTATTTGAATGCCCAATATAAAGCACGCCACACTGAATCCAAATCTTCTTTGTTGTTGTCGCTCGAATGGCAAGTGGGGGTTATTTTGGTCCCAATGCCTTCTATTTTGTCTATTAAAAATTCCGGTACTACTTATATAGGCTTCGTCAGACTATATTATTTTCTTTGCGAAATTGAGATCGACTTGAACCTTCTGCAAGAACCAGTCGCAAAACATTAGCCGTCTTTCTGCATCGCCGGGATGCAAATGATGAACAATGTTCATTTTATATGGTTTATACTTGTGCTTTTTCAGTATCTTCTGCACTTTTGTTTTACTCACTCCCACCTCATTTTCAATATGTCTACAAGTTTACGGATTTGATACAACATTTGCCAGAACATGGATTTCACTGTCTATTTGATTTTCTTTGACATTAACTTTTGCTCTTGGTTTAGAGAAAGACCCAAAGTTGAGCAGGTTATATTTAATTCGAGAAATTGTTAAGATATTTGGCTGCTGTCTTTCCGGAAACCTATATAAGAATACATTTTTACTAACGAAAATAACACTAAGATCTATAGAGCTATTACCTATTTAAATACATCTCAGTTGCCTGAACGTAGTGTTCATTGTACTGATTTAAACAACTTAACATATCATATTTTTCTCTATTAGAATATCCCCTTTCCTCCATTATTAAATACTCTATCAATTTTTAATTTCACACCACTGTTGTTACTACCACGCCGTAGAATATTTTAAAAACTCTAAACGAAAATGACAGATCAAGTAAATTTGTTTCATTTGTTTTTCTCATGGCAGCTTTGATTTCTAACAAACAATTGTCATTAAATTGGAATTAAAGACTATACAGGGTGCCCACAATCTATCTCCGTATATGGGTAACTTTTTTATTATAGAAGATACAATATTGGTTAAATTAGCAAAGTTGAAGAGAAATTTACGAGTAGTATGATGCTTTTTTGAAAACTCACCTAGATGTTCAACTTTTTTAGATATTTGAAAAAAACTGAAATTTGCCATTTTCTTCAAACGCTAATAACTTTTTAACGGTTTAACCTATAGAGAAAATAAAAACTGCTTGTAAGGTAACTTTTTACGTAGAATTCAATAGCGTATATGACAATTTTAATTGGAAATGGGTTTTCAAGCTACAAACATAACCTCACTTTTTTTAAATGGAAACCATAGTTCAATATAACCCAAATGGAAAGGTTTTTCTTTTCTGATTACCCTGATGTAAGGGTTGATGTACTTATTTTCAGTAGTTTCTTCATAATAAAGAAAAACGATTTATTTATTTGCGGGCATCAAGGAGTCCATGGATACATATTTTAAATAAACAAAAACAACTGGCATTTGTCAGATATTATTAGTTAAAGTGTTTATTTGCTCTGGGTTGCAAATTTTGTGTAGAAGACTTTTAAATTTATTTGATTATAATAGAGAATGTATACAAACGACGAAAAAAATGACATGCTCTTTTGTTACTATGCCTGTAACAGAAATTGTGATGCTGCTGGTGATATGTATTATGAAAGATATTTGGAAAGAAGGCAGCCAGATAAACGATTGTTTTCTAAATTAGAAAACAATTTAAAAAGGTTTGGTGCTTTTACAAAACCCAGTACTGATAAAAGAAAATTCAAAACTGATGATGAAGAACGTGTGTTAGCCTACATAAATTTTAAGCCAACAGCGTCCACCCGAGAAACTGCAATTGAGTGCGCTACTTCTACAGAAAAAGCTCGCCTAATTTTAAAACAAAACCGCTACAAACCATACAAAACCCATGTTAGCAATACACTGTATCATGGGGATTGTGAGAGAAGACAACAGTTTTGTAGGTGGTTTCTTAATGAAACAAATAATAATCCTGGTTTTAGTCACACTATTATATTTACCGACGAAGCAAAATTTACTAACAAAGGCATGTTTAACAGAAAAAATACAGTCTACTGGAGTCAGGAAAATCCCCATTTAACAGAAGAAAGGCGGGATCAACATCAATTTTCGATAAATGTGTGGTGTGCCATTTTGGTAATAAAATACTTGGGCCTTTCTTCTATAATTATAATTTAAATGGTGTACACTATTTGAATTTTCTACAAAACAAATTGCAAGAAATGCTCGATAATTTGCCACTTCATTTACTGCAAAACTTATATTATTTTCAGCATGACGGTGCACCTGCTCACAATGCTCAAGCCGTTTCTGAATATCTTGATAATAGTTTTCCAAATTGGATTGGCAATGCAGGTCCTGTTCCATGGCCGGCAAGGTCACCAGAACTATCGCCACTGGATTTTTTCTTTGGGGTACTGTAAAGGATGTAGTGTATGCTAAAAATCCAATAACATTGAGCAACTCAAAGATAGTATTACAGCAGCTATTACAAGTATAAAACCACAAACGTTAAATAAGGTGCACCAAAACCTAATTAAAGGTGCGAAATGTGTTTGCAAGCTAATGGAGGTCATTTTGAGCATATGTTAATGTAGGAGTGGGCATATTCGCATTAATTAATTTTGTTTCCTTTGATTAAGTTATTTGTATTGTATGGATAGTTTATTTTTAAGTATTTTATTTTTCTTAGTTTATAATAAATTTAGTTACAATAAACTTGTGTTTCCATTATTGATTTTTACACATTTTGTTTGTTTGTAATATGTATCCATGGACTCCTTGATGTCCGCAAATAAATAAATCGTTTTTCTTTATTATGAAGAAACTACTGAAAATAAGTACATCAACCCTTACATCAGGGTAATCAGAAAAGAAAACCTTTCCATTTGGGTTATATTGAACTATGGTTTCCATTTAAAAAGTGAGGTTATGTTTGTAGCTTGAAAACCCATTTCCAATTAAAATTGTCATATACGCTATTGAATTCTACGTAAAAGTTACCTTACAAGCAGTTTTATTTTGTCTATAGGTTAAACCGTTAAAAAGTTATTAGCGTTTGGAGAAAATGGCAAATTTCAGTTTTTTTCAAATATCTAAAAAAGTTGAGCATCTAGGTGAGTTTTCAAAAAAGCATCATACTACTCGTAAATTTCTCTTCAACTTTGCTAATTTAACCAACATTGTATCTTCTATAATAAAAACGTTACCCATATACGGAGATAGATTGTGGGCACCCTGTATATTATATCAATAATTTATATTTTTACCTATTTTGGACATTTAGAGACATTAAAATATATAAGTATTTATATCATTGAAATGAGAAAAGTTGCATCTATTTATTGGTGCAAGAAAATATAGGGCGTCCCATTAAAAAAATCATATGTTTGTGTCATATTTCAAAAACTACCCCCCAAAAAAAAAATTCAGGTACGCCACTGAATTCTTGGTAAAAATATCTATCAAACACAGTTTTTATCTTTCCACAATCTTAAAAGGTTATTGAGATATAGAGGTCTTTTGTAACTCAAAAACGATGAGGGCTATGGAAATTCTGTTAATGGCATTGTAAGTTTAAGTTACACAAAAAAGTAGCAACAGTTCGCAAAAACCACAAGTCTCTAACTACAATAATAACCGAGATAACCAGGTTTTGCAACAAATTTGGGACACACTGTACAGTAAGGGAATCATATGTACAATTTAAGAAATGTAATCCTGATCAGAAAATTGAATTTTCTAATTTTTGTGAGCTTCGTCCCAAGTATTGTGTTCTTCCAGCAGGACACATTCTGTGTGCGTTTGCACAATACATCAGAATGTCAAATTAACGATGGCTAATTTGTGTAAAATTCCTGAATTGACAAATGGTGAACTCTAATTAAAACATACAAAGATGTAACAAGCAATATAATTTGCAAAACACCGACATCTAAATGTTACTTTGGAAATTGTGTTAATTGTGCAGGAAGTGATGATTTGAAGGCTTGGTTTGAAGAAGCTTTTGAACTTAATAGCATCGAAAATGTGAATTTCAAACAATGTATGCAGATTGATAACAATAGTGTCGTGGAAACTATTACAAACCGATAGGAGAGTTTTGAATTATTTGTTTAAGTGTTTGCCAAAACTTTTAAAGCACTCTTCCATCCTACTCAACAGTCTTCCTACTTGCTACACTTAAAAGAAACTTGACCTCTAAATCAATATATTGTAGTTTGTGATTTTGCAAAAAATTATGCATGTGTTTCAAGATTCTGCAGAAAGCATCATCAATACATCCATTTGTTATATATACATTGATGAGGGCACCAAAAAGTTGCTTCACCTGAGCATAGTTATTATTTCTGATTATATGGTGCATGATGCAGTTGTTATTCATTTGTTTCAACGCCTCATGATTGACTTACTTAAACAGAATCTGACCCACAAAACTGAAAAGCTGATTTATTTTTCAGATGGAGCAGCATACAGTATAAAAACAAATCAAGCTTTCTCAGTCTCTGTCATCATAGGGAAATTTGGGTATCAAGACAGAATAGAACTTCTTTGCATCATCACATGAAAAAAATGCATGTAACAGTATTGGAGAAACTGAGGGCATTGGCCAGTTCACAAATTGTTTAGAATGATTAAATTATGACTTCTCACAAACTTTATAACTGGACTAAGGACAATATTATCAACATTGTATTCCACTACATATGAATGAGGTAAAGAAAAAGAACCTGAAGAGTAGGTTTGTAGCAGCAATAGCAACAAAAGATACTCAACAATTTCATAGTTACAGTCCTAAGAATGAGATAACAATTTTGAAACGCCACTCATTTCCAGAGAAATTCAGTGTAAAAATAGTGTCAGTCAATAACACTTATGATATGGATATTAATGACATTGTTGGCTGTGTAACATGTCAATACTCAAACAAATGGTGGTTGGGTTGTGTGTAAAAATAAGTTTTTTAGAACTACATGGCCCTTCTCTTCAAATACCCACAATTTAATGATGAACCAGTTGTATTGAAAAGTGAGGTTTTAACAAAGGTTGATTCTACAACAGCTACAGAAAGAATTTATCAACTACAGACTCAGAAACCAAAAAAGCAAACAAAAAAATTGTTAAATTAAAGAAGAATTAGCTTGTAGCTATTTTGGCATTAACTACTTTTGTGACTGCTGACTCTAAAAAATTCTCATTCATTTTTACAAGGTAAAACTTTTAGCTTTTTGGAACTGTTCTTCCTTATTTTGTGTTTAATGATGTATCAGTATTTAGTATGCTGGTAATATAATATAATTTGAAAACTCAGTGTAATATCATATAAACTCAAATTTTTTCACAATAGCTTTAAGTTTTTTGCCATTACTCCTTATCCCATTGAGATCCCATTCCATAAATTTCAAGTTTTATAGTTTGTAACAAGACTAAAACCATACTTTTTCTCTAAAAATTTTAAAAAACACTTTTCAAAAATTTTTTAAAAAAGGTTTTGATTTCTTCAATATTTTTTATTCTTTAACCAAGATAGTCAACAGTTATATCAAATTAAACCTTATAAAATTCTCTTTAAAATGATTGGTCAAGCAGCTCTCTATGACTTATAGAATAGAAGTTTATTAAGATTGAAGGTGTCAGAGCAGATGAAAAACATGTTTTTATGCAAATTTATACAAAATGAATTACATCCAAAACTAATAGGATGTAATTTTTCTAAAAATATATTTTAATTTAGACATTTTGGGAGAATGGTTCCTAAAAGTTTCAAAAAGACAGGAACGACCCTGTATCATACAAAGTTAAAATATCCAATTTAAACCATAAATACTTTATCACTGTTATGATTTCAACTTCTTAATTACGAATTAACAAATGTATGGCATTTAATTGTACCTTACAGCATTTATATTTTGTTGTCAGAATCATTCCTTTACTTTTCTTTATATTTAATTTTAGTTTATTAGTTTTGAAATATGTATCTACTTCAAACAATACCAAATTTTCGTCGTTATAGGCTAATAAGATGTTATTACCAAATATGTTTATAAATTATCATTTTAGAAATAGATTAATGTCATTAATATATAATATATAGAACAGATGACCTAAAACACTATCTCGTGATACTCTAAAATCATTCGACAATGAGTCTCCACAACGCATTCTCTGTTTACAATTATGTAGATAGTCAGTAAGCCATGTAAATTTCTGCATATTCCATATTGGGATAATTTTGTTAATAATATTTTCCTATCAATTATTTCCAATGCTCGCTGTATGTCAAAAACGTCACCACAACATATTGTTATCCACATCATTTTTAAATTTGCTGAAGCATAGCTGTAGCAAAGACTCACATAAATAATTCTTATGAAACCCTAATTGGTTATCTACTAAAATACGATTGTCAATTACATGCTGTATAATTTCAAGATATACAGCAATTTCTAAAACTTTCTCTATTGTAGGCAATGCATTTATAGGTCTAAACCCACATGCTTTAGTTGTATTTATAATTTTCTGAACAAACATAAGTGTACCAATTTTTAGTAAGTCAGGGATTTTACCAATACCCAATGAGTTGTTAACAAAGTGAAATAGTAATGCCCAATGCAGACAAAAGTCCATTCAATAATATTTGAGCCCAGTGTTGATACGTAGATTCTGCCTACGTCAGAGAGTGAAAGCAGTATAAATATAGACTGGAAGGATAGAGGTCAAAATTATTATTACCCCATAATTGTACTGTGTTAAAACTATCAACTATAGTTGCAACACTTTATGAAGTAATCATTAAATTTATCTGCTATTTCCCGTTTGTTTTTAAGAAATACAATGTCATCAAGCTGATTCTCAAACTGTGTTCCTTTAGGAGCATTTTCACAATTGACTTCTAGTAACTTCTTCAATGTTTTCCACATTATGGATTATTTTTATGTTTATTTTACAATTTAATAATGATAGTTTTTTGGTTTAATAAATTTCATATTTTATAACTAGTGAATATGTATTCAATATCAATTCATTACTAGTTAATATCTCCACACTACTAATTAAATTTATATCCACAAGTCTAAACTGGTCTTTAACAGATTATTCTTTATGAGTAAAAAATGTTCAAAACTTTGATAGGTTTTGTAGTATGTAGTTTAAATTATTTATGTTAACTGAAATAATAAAATGATGTTATTTTTGGATAATCATATACATGTCATATAATTGCTTTAATTTGACAGTATACAATCCATTAATGTTTGACTTTCTAACTCTTGTTGGTTCCAATATAGATTGAGTTATACCACACATATTAAATAAATTCTATATTTTCTTGAGGTAAAATATAATTAGATGCTGTTAGTGAGTGATATAAGCATCCTATTCTCCACTGAGAAATGCTAAAACCAACTTTCATAATTGTACACCAATAATGTTTTGAATACACTGTAATTAATATTATGTTAAATGTAAATCACAATCACTCCAGTATGTCTAGTATTGAAATCACTGCAAGCATATGACTAATTATCTAGTTTTAATTCTAATATTTGTATATCTTCAGTTTATCTGGATCCATTTGCTAATAAGATTTTCGAATTGTAATACAATAAGCTTCTTCCAATTTCATCTTTATTTCTTTAAATACTTTGAGAATTTAAATAGAGAATATCAGTACTATATTAAATATAATAAATTGTATGATTTCCATTTGTATACCTGATTGTTTTACTAATATCACCTTTTGCATAAATCTGTTGAAGTTGAACTTTGATTTCTCAATAATATAGTTGTTACTGTTTTTTTTAATCATTGGAAATTTTTACACCTGGAGCTTTAATATGGTGTTTATTTTAAAGCACTATTTTAATATTCTTACGTAGACTACTTTATTTATTTGGTTAATTAAATAATTAAAGTAGTTCCTGGGTTCTTTAATATAGTTCGATGAAGCCACTGAACTTTAAGAAAGGATTTCCTTAAAATGATGGAACGCAACTATCTTCCGACTATGCTAGGGGTCTATTCCTCGGGTAGAGCTTATGAGGATTGGTTGTGGTTCTTTTTACAAAACATTATTTACTTACTGACTCAACTTATACCAAAATAGAGGTATGGGGAGGGCGCCACCAAGTCATTAAGTTTTATACACAGAGTTTCCCTAAGGGGGACTTGGGAGTCCTTAGAGAGGAATATTGTATTTACTGCTTAAGCAGGAGCTGTAAAAAAAAATGGATTAAATTAACAAAGGAGGACACAAGAGGTGTACTCTTGCAACCTCATAAAAAGAAAAGCTATAAATATCAGTTATGCACACACTTTTATAGACACAAATATTAGGCATCAAATTTAGAAAGTGCTATCAGTGCTTCTTCGTCAAATGGAAGCTACAAATATCATTATATTGAAAGTATTTATGCCTTTTACTCCTTGATTCAATTACCCTATTCTTGAACTCATTTGTTCAAAATAAAACAATTAATTAAATGAATTAAATGATGATTCTTTAATCAAATGTTGATTTATGATAAAAGGTTGTATGTACAAAATATATACATCAAAATTGTACTTCAATTTCCTCTACGCAGATGTAGAATAATAAAATCAAATAAAATATCAAACATGTTAAGCATTTCTTTTTTGTTACAAAGCTATCTCAAATCAATACCCAAAATATCAGATCTGTTATTAGGTTTACAGGTGTATATGGAAATTTCAAAAATCTAATAATTTAACTTTTGTATTTGCTTTAAGTATAATTACACATAAATGAAAACTTTAATCAGAAAACAATTAAGGTGTTTAAGTTCGTTTGTAATAATAACAGGTACAACCCTGGATTTAAATGTTGATAAATACAAAACATCAAAAGTCCTTTATAGTTTGTTAAGCAAAATAATAATCGTAGGTCATTACAATGTTATTTTTAATATGTTGCCTTGTATCAATGTTGGCAAAATGCGGACGCCATGTGAAAATAATAAAGAAGGCTTACCTTGTATAGTCAGGTTCTTGTTTATGTGACAATGTTACATTGTATAAACCAGATGTGCTAACATACTGTGCCTCGACAAACAAATAACGCCGCTGTCCACAGTTGTGACGCAGCCAACCAACTGTACGCCTCTTGGACCCAATTATACAAACTTGAAGTGCATTTCTTCCTTGCAAAAATGAAACAAACCAAAATCCAATCCAACAGCTGTCAAAAGATGCTATGCTTCCTTCTTTTACGGCATTTCGTTCGTTACAAAACAATTATGTTAACCGTAATTATCCACTTTATTACTTGTAAATACCGGACATTTGCCAAGCATTTTCTTTCGAATAAAACATCATGGCAATTAAAAGATTATCGTAAATGCTATTTGAAGGACGTTTAGATTAAAACAAAAGTATTACGATTAAATTGAAGAACGTTCATATTAAATCAAAAGAATTGCGATTAAATTGAAGAACATTCATATTAAATCAAAAATATTACGATTACATTGAAGAACGTTCATATTAAATCAAAAATATTACGGTCAATTTGAAGAGCGCTATAACAAATTTATTTAGTTTGTTTTAGGGACTAAATCTATGTGCTTACCATTATTAAAAACACTTATTCAAGTGCATGTTGCACTTGAATTAAACATCTAGGCGTAAGGCCACACGCAAATTGCTGGCTAGAACACTATTCTTCTGCATGATGTGTTCTTATCAAGTGCCCAAGCCAGAGTGATGGGTTGGCAGGCTGCGCATAGTATTTCAAAGTCACTTCATTGCGGTATCTATTCAAACAGCCAACGCCTGTTGTTAGCAACCAAACTAGCACTAGAAGATAATCTCTGCATTATGATTGGGCTACATGATCCCAATACAAATATTTATTTGAATGATGATATTTACTTGTTTAATCCAATAGACAAAAAGACGTATTTAACAAATAACTTTTACGTGATTTGCAATCGTCAAAAAAATTGTTACAATATCTTCACATGAATTTAAAATCGCCTTAATAGGACGTGCCGTGGAGTTACTAGTAACAAACATCCCCACTCTTGTTGCTTTGATTTTTTCCTTATTGCTATTTATATCATTTGACAGAGTTAGAACTGATCATTTGTCTTGAGATATATTATTAATTTGAGTTCTTTGTTGAGATTCATTCATATTATAGATAATTATATTTGCTAACATTTCACTAATTAGTTCTTCTTTACCAACTTCTCTTATATTAATGCTTGCCAGTTGCTTTAATGCTTAAACTGTAGCTTGTAGTTCATTAATTTTCTTAATAACAGACAAAGAAATCTTACTCATAGCCATAGCTAGCTCTCAGTTCACACAAAAAAGCAGCTTTCTACTTTCTAAACTAAGGCATAATTTCTGTTTGGGCTACAATAGCACATTCATCGCAATTATAATGCCTGCAACTATCACAAGGGAAAATATACTACTTTTCACTTCTTTCATCCACTTTACATTTATAGCAGGAAGCTATTTCTTATTACACCCAAACTGCTAAATCCTGTTCTGTTTACTTGTATTGTTTAGGAATAGTACACTACATGATCTTGTGTTTAAATATGGGAAAATTAAGATTTGATTTCAATTTCTAGTAAGTTCGTTTGTTGTAGAAAGGGCATTTTATATTATTTATTAGGTTAACTTAAGGTTCTAAAGGTTTTATATAAGAATAATTTTATGTAAAAGCTTAAAAAGTGCATTGCTTAATTCAGGTTAAAAATATTATACAAAGTAAAATATTGAATATTGCTTGTACAAGCTGATTTCTAAAAATACAAATAGAAGGATAGAGATGCATAAATCAAGATTTCAAACTTTAGCCACAAAAAAGTAATACAAATCTGAATTTGATTTTTGTGCAGGTAGCATATTTAAGAAATATTTAACTAATTTCAAAACCTTTTGTATGTTTTGATGATCAGAAAGAAATATGTGACAAGTTTATAAATATGTATATTTTATAAAACAAGTATGAATGACAACTTTGCTTAATCCAATACATTGTATTTAAGTATCTCAGGCATATATTTTACTAGAAAAGTGTTGAAAAAAGAACAATAATTTTATGGTTTATTCATGAAGATATATATATATATATATAATATATATATAATCTATATATTTAATGCTGTAATTATAGGGTTAATTTAGGGGTAGGTTAAGTCATCGGGGTCGTAGAATAAACAAGAGAAACGCCCAAGTAACAAAAACACGGAATTATAGATATTAGAGGATTAAATGTGTTATTATAAATATTATTAGTTGCGAGCACAATGTATATAGCAGTACAAACGATTAAAACACATATCCAAGAGTAGCTACTAGCAAAGAGTAGAATTTAAAAATGTAACAAAACGCATTAAAATTAAATCAGTGAAAAACCTGCATGAATTGGCTAGATAAACATTCAAAAAGTGTGTTAAGATATTATCGTAAACGCACGCAGAAATTATGCATTATTTAAAAGCGTACGTGATCTAAAAGAATCACAGTTGTTCGAAAATCCAATTTATTAGGAAATAAACAAACACCAAATTTATTCGATTTAGATTAGAATAAGGCCAACAAACAATACTACGTGATCCATATGAACGAAAATTCCTGGGATTTCTGAAGTAGATGTAAGGTAGTGTAGCAATTTTATTTTCTATCTAGATATGTTCAAATAATTAATCCCTTTATTTAATAAGAAACGATATAATGCATAATAATATTATTCAGTCCACTAATTAAATATTACCTATTGCCCAATAAAGTATTAACATTCAATTAAAATTTAATTTCCACGGTGACAAAATAAAAGTTTCCATTTAGTATCTTTCCTATAGCTCCATCTATTTAAGAAATTGTGAAGGATTGTGTTTGCCGGGCAGCAACTCGCTTGAGGACACTTCTACCACAGCGGGGGTGAAAGCAGGTCGAATTGTTCTTAGAAACAATGGTTTTTGCTGTTTTTCGTGTTGGAAGCACGTACGGATTAAGTTCTGTTACGAGAATGTCATCTCCGAGAGGTATTTTGATAGTCCATTTTGTGGGAACAGCTCGTAGATGACGTGAAATTTTTTGGTCGAAGGACCGTTGGTAACAGTAAGTAAAATTTGATCGGTAACCATATTAAATAAAAATTTTCAGTGCAACTTCATTTATGTATAATACGAAATTTTACATAAAGTATTCAATCTAAATTACATGCAACTTTATTTATATATAACATGAAATTATACAGATAGTATTCAAGTTAAATTATCATGCATCATTTGATGGTTTTCGTGGTTTAAGGTACATATAAAGCAACTTTAAAATAACAAGCAGATTGGTTTTTACGCTTTGTTCTTGGTGTGGTCCTGGCGGAATTTAATTACTCAAAATGGATTCCGAGTAATGTGGATTTCAGTATGCAGTACAATTATTTGTTCAAAATTGGAGATTTCCGTATTTCAATGCTGACGTAAGATTCCTTTATGGTATTTTTCAGACAGACGGAGTTCTGGTATGTAGAAAACTTGTTTTCGTATGTTAGCTGAACTATGGACATTGTAATTAAATTATTTTTTGTTTAATCAAGTTATTTAAACGTCAATATAGGTCAAGGACAGACTGTGAATATGTTTTGCAACATTAAGCAATAGGAATCTGTAACTATTACTTATCCAAATCTTTTATTAATTCACTAAAATTACGGAAGATGTCAATACGTGTTAAGAAAAGTAAATTCTTCTATTTATGAGAACTTAGAAATCAAACTTCTATGTTTGCTATTTCATTAATACTTATTTGGAATTATCCATTGTAAGATTAAGGTAGATCTACCAAAACTAACATTTTTGTCATCAATAAGCAACAGTTTAGAAAGCAACTTTATGCTTTATCTATTTGTTATTAAAACCACATTTAATTTGATTGGTACTGATTGTATCCAGTGCCCTTGTAAATGATTTTCATAAATTAAATTAATCACAATATAAGGAAAGAAATATATTTTGTAAAGAAGCACATAATTGAATACTAGAGGAATAGATTTTTATTTTTGAACAAGACTATTCTTTTTATTAGGATGAATGAAAGTGATTCCATTTGAATTTAAAAATTTGTTTGAGTATATATGTACAAACTGTGCTATTCTTTGTTTAATTTGTTCACAGGTGTAGCAGTGAATTACTAAGATCAAGGTCGAGCCATAAGGTAAGAAAGTTCACGGATTATGTTGTCTATAATAAACAGTATAGCGGTTATAGAATAAAGGTTTCCGCATTCGCCTTGTACAAGGGACTTGAGTAAGGTCTTCTCTGTATAGAAAAATACGGTGGCGCCTTATTCTTCATGTTTTTGGTCACAATCTAACCCCGACCCACAGCTCATGTTCCACCCAGAGCATATAGTTCGACTAGCCGCTTTGCCTTTGAGATTTCCACAACTTTGGGCCATTTTCCATCAGAACTTGCCGTGGGCTCTATTCGATTATAGGGAATTCTCGTTAAACAAAATCCCAAAATAACTTAAAAGGCTATAAATAGCGCCCAACGTATAGGCCTCGATTGCTGTGCCAATTGTATAAGCACATAATGTGCAGGCTTCGATTAACTTTGCTTGTTTACACTTGTGGTTTGTAAATCATTTACCCTCAGATTAATTTAGTCTATTGATGTTGTTGTTTAATTGAGTTAAATTATAGTTAGTTACCTAGTCTATTCCATGATGGCTGAGACGTATCAAGTAGTTTATTTGCATAAAGATGAATTGGATTATGAATTGAGAATCCAAGGAGTTGTTAGCAGCAGACCGATGCAGGATAAAAGGAAAATGTTAGGCCGATTATTAGCTAAAGAAACAACAGTACCTGGTCGTTTAATTGATCCTTCCACATATGTCGTAGAATATTCAGATGAACGAGATGAGATTGAGGCTTCGATAGAATCAGTAAGAAATGTTTTATTAGAGTTTGAAGGTGAATTAGCAGACCCTACATTTAAGAGGATACAGTCGAGATTAATACATCTTGATGGTCGAGTTAGGAGAATGAAAATCCCTTTAGATAATTCGGACGAAGTTACTTTATTTAAGAATGAATCGTTAGCAACTATTCTTACCATGGAGGCAGAGCTACATGAAAAGCTTAAGAAGAATGAAGATGTAAGCGCATATGGTAAATTTTCTATGAGAGAACCCATTCCAGCTGTTGTCAGTGCTCCTATTCATACTGTTTCATATTTAGTACCCCTATTCCAATTGGTTCGTGGTCAGTAAAATTTTCTGGAGATCCAAGACAGGTTCATCAATTTTAGACAGAGTAGCTGAGTTAGCACACTCGCGTAAAGTATCTGAAGAAGATTTATTTAATGATTCTGTAAAATTGTTCACAGGGAACGGTTTAGAATGGTATCGTTGTGTTAGAAGTTCTTTAACAAACTGGAGTTCTTTGGTTATTCGATTAAAGGAAGATTTCTTACCATCACACTCAGAGGACGAGATTTGGGAAAAAATTAGGTCGCGTCATCAACATAAAGGAGAATCTGTAGTCATATATATAGCTCATATGGAGAATTTGTTTAGTAGGTTACCACAATCACCTGCGGAATGCACAAAAGTTAGAATGGTAAAAAAGAATTTATTACCTGATTTTATTTGTCAATTAGCTCTAACGGAAATTGATAGTATGTCAACATTAATAAAGTTGTGTAAGAAATTGGAAGAAGCTTATGCATCCAAGCATAAATTAGTACAAAGTCCAGTGAAATATGTTCCGAAAGTGTTAGGAAATTCAAAATTTCAAGTTGAAAATAAGTGGTCCGCTCCTGTTAAAAATTTTTCAGCGCGAACTGGTCGCAGTTTTTATAATCAATCATTTCCCCCTCAAATACAATCTCTTAGTAACAATAATAGTAGTAATAATAATCTTTCTAGTAGAGTCCCTGTAAATAAATATAAATTAAATAAACTTACATGTTGGAATTGTTTGGAAGAAGGTCATACATTTTGGAGGTGTAAAATTCCTCGTAAAATATTTTGTTATAGCTGCGGATATAGTGGAGTTAAGTCAATAACTTGTCCGTTGTGTTCAAAAAACGAGTAGGTAGGCAGATGCAGAGTGGCCGGCATCATGCTTTTATGCAAAAGGCTACGGTTATGTTGTGTGAACAGAAAAATTTTTTTGATGAAGATGATTGGTCAAGATGGCTAGGCATCGTTAAAGATTTTTGTCAAGGGAACGTCAAGCCAAAAGCTGACGCGTTATTTTTAAGGAAACCTCAGGACAATCGTCCGTACATTATGGTAAAATTGTTAGATAGAGACGTCACAGGTTTGTTTGACTCTGGTTGTACTACTACCGTGGTTGGTTTATGAGCATTTTCTGTTCTTGAAGAATTAAATTTAAAAGTTTTTAAAACTGAAAAGAGAAAAGTTTCCACTGTGGATGGTGCTCTTCAAGAAGTTATTGGTTCAGTTGATTTACCTATTAGAATTGGAAGACAATATCGTATTGTTAACGCTTTGGTTGTACCATCTCTTCCCCACACATTTATTTTTGGTAGCGATTTTGCAAAATCCTTAGGTTTAATAGCAGATTTCAAAAACAATACATGGCATATTCAAGATTATGATAACAATAGTATTTCGTATATAGGTCATTCGTCAGTACCCTTAAGTTGTAGTAATCAGTTACTTAGTTTAGATGATTTGTTAGAAACACAGCAAGTAAAAGCACGAATAGCAATAGAATCCTTCAATGAAATTAGTAGTGAAGAGAGACTAGGGCGTACCGATAAAATTGTTTTAGATATTGATACTGGTGATGCAAAACCATTTCGTAAAAACCATACGTCATGTCCCCTTTATGAGCAAGGTGTTAGATAAAGAGTTAGATGAGATGTTGAGATTAGGAGTAGTGGAAGAATGTCAGAGTCCATGGTCATCCCTGTACTGTTAGTTAAAAAACAAGACAGCGAGTACAGATTTTGTTTTGACGGAAGAGCGCTCAATGATATTACCAAACATGATAGCTACCCATTGCCAAATATCGATAGGATTATTAATTTACTTAGAGGTGCAAATTATATTTCTAGTCTAGACCTTAGAAAGAGTTTTGGCAAATCCCACTTTCCGAAACATCTAAGGATAAAACTGCATTTAGTGTTATTTCAAGAGGACAATATAGGTTTGTCACCATGCCATTCGGATTAAAGAATGCTGCACAGACGCAACAGCGTTTGGTTGATTCAATTTTGGACCGAAATTTGAACCACATGTTTTTGTTATTTAGATGACATTATTTTGTGTTCAGCATCTTTTGAGGAACATTTGAAGTTATTAGAAACGGTGAAGGAACGTCTTAAGGAAGCAAACCTTACGATTAACTTGAAAAGTGTGAATTCTTTAAGAAATCGTTAAAATTTCTTGGTTATATTGTTGGATCGAATTCCTTCGTACAGATCCCGAAAAGGTTTCTGCTATGGTAAATTTCCCCAGACCTAAGACCACTACGGAGGTCAAACGTTTTTTAGGAATGTGTAGTTGGTATCGTCGTTTTATAAAAAACTTTTCATCTTTAGTGTCACCGATTAGTGATTTAGTAAAAGGAAGAAAAAAGGGTCAATCTATTGTTTGGACATCCGAGGCTGAGGACTCATTTGTACAGATCAAGCAGGCTTTAGTTTCCGCTCCATTGTTATCACAACCGGACTATTCAGTTCCATTCATTGTCGAATGCGACGCCAGTGATACAGGACTCGGAGCAGTTTTAGTACAAAAAATCGATGATGTAGAGCACGTTATTTCTTATGCCAGTAAATCACTTACCCGAACTGAGCGAAATTATTCAGTCACGGAGAAAGAATGTCTTGCTGTAATTTTCGCTATAGAAAAATTTCGACCTTGGGTAGAAGGTACCCGTTTTACTGTTATCACAGATCACTTTTCATTGTTATGGCTTAATAATATACAAAACCCAACCGGTAAATTAGCTAGATGGGCTGTCCGTTTACGACAGCATACTTTTGAGTTAGTTCATCGAAAAGGAAAGTTTAATGTAGTTCCAGATTGTCTTAGTCGTGCAGTTCCAGTCGTAAATCATGTGGATAATTTAGTTGAGATCAAGTTAGATAATGTGGATCCCTGGTATGTGTCTCTTCGAGAAAAAATTTTATCTTCACCTGATGATTACCCACAATGGAAGGTAGAAGATAACCTTGTATTTAAATTTCTTTCTTCAAATTTACCACTCTCGTCGAATGTAAGGGAATGGAAATATTTAGTTCCTAGATCACAAAAGGAAGAGGTTATTCGGATAAATCATGACCCTTCAGTGGCCGGACATTTTGGTTTTTTTAAAACATTGGCACGCATACAAGAGAATTTTATTGGCCAAAATGCATATTGATGTGTTGAAATTTTGTAAAAATTGTTTAACGTGTGGTGCACAGAAAGCTTCGAATAGAGGACCCCTTGGTTTAATGGGAAAGGAAAAAGAAGTGAAGTTCCCCTTTCAGATTATCGCTATAGACCTCATGGGCCCATTTCCACGGTCCAAGGTTGGACACAAATGGTTATTAGTTATTGGTGATTGGTTCTCGAAATTTACATTAATGTTTCCGTTACGTAGTGCAAAAGCGCATTTAATAGAACGTGTATTGGAGGAAAAAGTTTTTTTAGTTTATGGTGTTCCCAAATTTATTATTTGTGATAATGGCTCACAATTTAGTGGTAGAAATTTGAAGGCAGTATGTAAAAAATATGATGTTCAAAAAATTTGGTTTAATGCAGTTTACTCTCCCCAATGTAATTTTGTGGAAAGGATAAATCGAACAGTCGGAACAGCCATACGTTCGTATATTAAAGAACATGATACTTGGGACATGGAGTTACCCCAAATTCAGTATGCGATTAATTCTGCAAAACATCATGCCACTGGTTATTCGCCAAATTTCTTAGTTTTTGGTAGACATGTTCCTGTGTCTGGAAGATTTTATGGTCTTGATGTGGAACCCTCAGTTGATATAGATATTATTTCTGGTAATAGACCTTCGTATGTGTTAGATCATCAAGGACTATTTGATATTTTTATAGACGTACAAAAAAGGTTACATTTAGCTTACATGCAGTCTAGTAATTCATATAATTTAAGGAGACGTAACATTTCTTTCGAAGTAGGTGACAAGGTTTGGAGGTCAAATAAAGTTCTTTCGAAAGCAAGTGATAAGTTTACTGCTAAGCTTGCGCCAAAATATGTTTTGAGTATTGTTAGAAAGAAGGTTTCGAATTTGATTTATGAATTGAATAATGAGAATGGTTCAAAGGCAGGCAGATGGCATGTTAAGGACTTAAAACCTTATTCAGAGTTCAGTAATGATATTGAGAAAAGTGATGTTTCTGAACATTAATTAGTATTGTTGATATGTTTAATGGTTGATAGTAGGAATTATTTCTGTCTTATCTTTTTAGTAAGAATTTATTTATTGTACTGGAATACTGTTTGGTAATCTAAAATTTAGATGTTGGATATGAAGTAAAAAGGATAAAAAATTTCTTTGTAGTGCAGTAAGGTTGATATTAGTCTGCGCTGATATTGTTAGTTGCAAATTATTTGTTTGAGTTGAGATGATATAAGTTGCATGTTTTCCATAAATCAAATGTTTCCAAAAGTCAAATGTTTTCCATAGGTCATATGTTTTCCATAGGTCATATGTTTTCCATAGGTCAAATGTTAGTAAGGAATGTTTATTTATACTTTTGGTGATGAATTTTAGTAAAGTTGTATATATTTGGTTATTATTTTCTTTTGGATTTATGATTATAGTGTTTGAAGGTAATTTTGTAGTCGAGAGGACAACCGAGATTAATGGTAGTTCTTGAAATTATATTGGGAATCAAGTAGCTTGAGTCCAAGTTAGATATTGGTAGGAGGCCAATATTGTTAGTAACTAAAATAGTTATGTTGTTATGAATATTGTGTGAGTTAGCAATGTTCTATTTTGTTCATTCATGCGTGAGTGAAGTTTTTGAGGAGTAAGACGTGGTGACGTTTTACTTGTCTCTTCATGGGTAGAGATGTTTCTACATTTTTGTTAGCATATACATGCGGTAGATTGTTGAACATTCGTGATTTCAAGACATGGTTGTTGTTTTGGAGATATGTTTGTCGTGGATCCCAATGGTAGTGGGAGTCCTTTTTTTTTGTAAGTATGTAAATTATGGTTAGTAAAGTAAGAGTATGTTTGTCATGAATACGGCAGTATTCTATGTTTTGTTTCTTAAGTTTCGAGGTAAAATGAGTGATAAAATAACCCCGAATATGTGTTAAATAAGAGTGAGACCTTACCGAATAAGACTTCCCGAATTTGTCCCCTTGTGGCGTATAGTACGCGTAGTTACTGGTCACTCATTTTCAAGTACGCAGTATCTTAAGTGATTCAGAAGTTATTTTTGTTTTGGCATATAAAATTAATAATAAGTTGTAAATATAAGTAGTAAATTTATAAAAAAAAAAAAATTCTTCGCATTTATTCCAGAATATTTTCTCGAATTTTTTTCTCTTAGAAAGAGGCAGTGTAGCAATTTTATTTTCTATCTAGATATGTTCAAATAATTAATCCCTTTATTTAATAAGAAACGATATAATGCATAATAATATTATTCAGTCCACTAATTAAATATTACCTATTGCCCAATAAAGTATTAACATTCAATTAAAATTTAATTTCCACGGTGACAAAATAAAAGTTTCCATTTAGTATCTTTCCTATAGCTCCATCTATTTAAGAAATTGTGAAGGATTGTGTTTCCGGGCAGCAACTCGCTTGACGACACTTCTAACACAGCTGTGGTGAAAGCAGGTCGAATTGTTCTTAGAAACAATGGTTTTTTGCTGTTTTTCGTGTTGGAAGCACGTACGGATTAAGTTCTGTTACGAGAATGTCATCTCCGAGAGGTATTTTTGATAGTCCATTTTGTGGGAACAGCTCGTAGATGACGTGAAATTTTTTGGTCGAAGGACCGTTGGTAACAGTAAGTAAAATTTGATTCGGTAACCATATTAAATAAAAATTTTCAGTGCAACTTCATTTATGTATAATACGAAATTTTACATAAAGTATTCAATCTAAATTACATGCAACTTTATTTATATATAACATGAAATTATACAGATAGTATTCAAGTTAAATTATCATGCATCATTTGATGGTTTTCGTGGTTTAAGGTACATATAAAGCAACTTTAAAATAACAAGCAGATTGGTTTTTACGCTTTGTTCTTGGTGTGGTCCTGGCGGAATTTAATTACTCAAAATGGATTCCGAGTAATGTGGATTTCAGTATGCAGTACAATTATTTGTTCAAAATTGGAGATTTCCGTATTTCAATGCTGACGTAAGATTCCTTTATGGTATTTTTCAGACAGACGGAGTTCTGGTATGTAGAAAACTTGTTTTCGTATGTTAGCTGAACTATGGACATTGTAATTAGATTATTTTTTGTTTAATCAAGTTATTTAAACGTCAATATAGGTCAAGGACAGACTGTGAATATGTTTTGCAATATTAAGCAATAGGAATCTGTAACTATTACTTATCCAAATCTTTTATTAATTCACTAAAATTACGGAAGATGTCAATACGTGTTAAGAAAATTAAATTCTTCTATTTATGAGAACTTAGAAATCAAACTTCTATGTTTGCTATTTCATTAATACTTATTTGGAATTATCCATTGTAAGGTTAAGGTAGATCTACCAAAACTAACATTTTTGTCATCAATAAGCAACAGTTTAGAAAGCAACTTTATGCTTTATCTATTTGTTATTAAAACCACATTTAATTTGATTGGTACTGATTGTATCCAGTGCCCTTGTAAATGATTTTCATAAATTAAATTAATCACAATATAAGGAAAGAAATATATTTTGTAAAGAAGCACATAATTGAATACTAGAGGAATAGATTTTTATTTTTGAACAAGACTATTCTTTTTATTAGGATGAATGAAAGTGATTCCATTTGAATTTAAAAATTTGTTTGAGTATATATGCACAAACTGTGCTATTCTTTGTTTAATTTGTTCACAGGTGTAGCAGTGAATTACTAAGATCAAGGTCGAGCCATAAGGTAAGAAAGTTCACGGATTATGTTGTCTATAATAAACAGTATAGCGGTTATAGAATAAAGGTTTCCGCATTCGCCTTGTACAAGGGACTTGAGTAAGGTCTTCTCTGTATAGAAAAATACGGTGGCGCCTTATTCTTCATGTTTTTGGTCACAATCTAACCCCGACCCACAGCTCATGTTCCACCCAGAGCATATAGTTCGACTAGCCGCTTTGCCTTTGAGATTTCCACAACTTTGGGCCATTTTCCATCAGAACTTGCCGTGGGCTCTATTCGATTATAGGGATTTCTCGTTAAACAAAATCCCAAAATAACTTAAAAGGCTATAGTATAACATTTAAATTACGTGACTTAGAACACCGCGTCATGTAATTAAAATACATACAATTGGTAAACTTTCCAAAATAACAAGTGATAATACGCTTGCCTCGCCTAGCACGTGAAGCCAAAGAATCACAAACAATAGGGGGACGATCCTATAAATATCTTGAAAATTGAATATCGAGTGAGTATACTTTGAAACTGGGCAGTTACTATACTTAAAAGTGCTAAATATTTACGTGAATAATAAATTAAATAACAGTGAAATTCTAGAGTGTATAATTGTGCAAATAGTGCCGTACTTCTGAGACGTAAGTAAATAAAATTTAGGAAATTATACCATTTCTAATAATAAATAAAACAGGGCTCTCAATTACCATCTCAATTACCATCTCAATTACCATCTGAATTACAATCTCAATTACCATCTAAATTACAATCAAAATAATGTTGCAATTCCTGTTAGAACTTTAAATTACGAGCCATTACGATAAGAAATACAATTTTAGAGAATGCTGCCTGTACAAGCAAATTGATGGTAAATATTGTATTGTGGAAATGAAAAACCTTTCATTGGAATAAACGCACCAATAACGATTTGGATATCGACTTCAATCCTTAGGAGCATCTACAAAACCACTTCAGGTTAGAGATTTTGATATGACTTATTTTAAAACTGTTTTATCTCAAATATTTTGGATATGATTTATTTTTGAACTGTTTTATCTCAATAATAATTTCAAGTGTAAGAACCGACAAATTGGGGTTTCTTGTGTAAATTTATGAAAAGCATAGACATCTTGAAACGTTTCAATAGGTCTTTAAAGGTAATAAAAAATCTCGTTTTGCTGGCTTGATTTTCTAGAAATTTGACAGATGTATATGATTTAAAAAGAGAGAAGATATTTAAAAAGGTTGTAAATATTCAATCATTATACTGTGTATTGTAGAAGTGCTTTATTTAATTGAATCAGCTAGTCGAGGCAAAAAAAAATTATAAATTAACATTTTCACAAGTGCTTGAGTGGAATAAGGGACTAACAGGGGTTAACACAGCATTTTATTGCACCCAAGCCGTGGGGCGAGAGATCACAGCATTTTATGGCGACCCAAAGTTAGGGGCGAGAACACCACTAAAACTAAATTAAAAATTAAAAAAAAAATTAATAATTAAAAAATTTGTAGAAACGAGAAATTTAAAATTTAATTTTGTAAAAATACGAGTAAAATTTTAATCTAAAAGGGTAGAAATTTAAAAATCGGAAGGAATTTGAAATATTAATAATAATTTAAAAATTTTAAAAATGGAAGTGCAAGGTCAACGATTGACGCGGAGCCAAAGCGAAAAAAAACAGACGTCGCAACAATCGGAAATAATGCAAATCTTATTAGCGTTAACGAGAAAAATGGATGAAATTGGAGAAAAACTCGGTGCCGAAATAAAAATTATAAGCGACGGATTAAAGGAAAGTAACCAAACGATCGCGGAAATGCAGGTACACTTTGAAAATAAACTCGCTAGAATGATGGATGATGTAGATAAAGTTAGAGACGAGGTCTGGAAAGTAAAATTAGATCAAGAAACATCTGAAAAAGAGACAAATGACCGTATTACAGACTTAGGTAAAAAGATGAAGGAAATTCAGGGAAACTGTGAATTAGGATTTACAGATGTAAATAGAGAGTTAGGCAATTTAAAATCAGAATTTGAAAATGTGGGTAGAAAACAGGGATTGCAACACACTAGGATAAATAAACCGGAAATTTCAGTAGAACAATATTCCAAATTTTATGGAGACAACAAAATAAATCCAAAAGTATTTTTAAATAATATAAGAAAATTAATACAGGGATCAACGGATGAAAGGTATAATTTAAACTTCGTCAGATCAATGTTGAAAGGAAGCGCGGAGATATGGTTTGATTTAATAGAAAATGAAATCGGGGCATTTCAAGAGTTTGAAAGTAGGTTTTTGAGAAAATTTTGGGGGGATAATCAACAATACAAGGCGCGAGATAATTTAATTACAGGGAAATACAATCAAAATTTAGGAATGACCAGAGAAATATACGCTATACAAAAATTCAGTCTAGCGAAGCAATTAGATCCGCTGATGGAAGAAACACAAATCATAAAATACTTAGCGGGACATTTTGGCGAAGAAATTCAGACATTATGTAATGATTCAAAATATAGTAAATAGGGAGATTTTCTTGGAATATTTACAACGTTGTGATGAGTTAGGACAAAGTCGTGTATCGGAAGGTAGGATGGCACCAAGACAGCGAGAGAGTTTAGGCAGATTGCAAAGAAATACAGAAAACAATAGATCAAACAATAAGGGAAATTATGGGGGACAATTTTATAGAAACAACCACAATAACTACTATAATAATAATTTTAGAAGGAACTGGAACACGAGAGATACTCCAAGAAGAGAAGCAGAGCGGACGAATCACGACAGAAATATAATCAGTGTACGCTACAAACACAACATCGGGAACAATCAGCACAACCTATAAGAATGAACCGTACCTATGCAGAAGTTACGAGTCAGGCAAGACCATCTACGTCGAATCAGGATTTTTAAAACAGGACAAACCAAGTAAGCCCTTAAAAATAAATGGATACGAACACCAGCGTGAATACATAAAATGTGAAAGGGAGAAGGAAATGAATAAAAGCTTATTACCGATAATTAAATTGAGAATTGGAAATAGTCGAGATGGAACACTCATTGATATGGGAGCTGAAGCGTCTTTAGTGTCTGAGGACTTTGTTAAACGGGAAAAATTAACAGGAAGCATGTTGCCCATGAGGAAATTTAATTTAATAGCACCAAACAGCAAGAGATTTGCAAGTGTGAGCAAAATAATAGTTCTGGAATGCGAAATGGGTAAGATAAAGTTTGAGAATGAATTTATAATAGTGCCGGAGTTAAGAGTAGATGCAATATTTGGTATGGACATAATAGATAAGTTGGGTTTAAAAATAAATGCCGAAGGTAAGGCAATAGATATAAAGGGGGAATATATAAAATGGGATGATGAGGAGAGCATTGAAGTCAAAGGAGACTGTATAAATATTAATAAATTTGAGGGTGAAGTTGATATAAAGGGGGATATTGATGATAATATAAAATGTCCAGAAGAAACAAAAGAAAGGGTAGAGGCATGGTTAATAAAGAATTCAGAATAGCAACGGGTTATGTGCATAAATCAAAAGTTGTAGACACGGAGCCGTTTAATGAAACTCCACTGGAACGTGAATCCAGAAAATATATCGATTTTTATATGAAAGGGCAAAATTATAAGTGTGAAGTGGTTCCTTTTGGTTTGTTAGGAAATAAGGATGTGATATGGGAACCGTATGAAGAATTTGGGAGTGATGTGTTAAATTTTAGAAAAGACTTGGAAAGAAGTTGGTTGAAATTAAATTTTGTAGGGAAAAATGTAAACAAGAAAAATATAAGTTCCTTCAGGGAGAAACAAAAATTTTGGGAGATGAAATAGGATACATTAGGGGGAAAAATAATGCAGATAAGAAACTAACTTTAGAAAACAATTTCAAAAAGATAGTGAATATGGGAAATAAAAAAGATAGGATTATTGCCGAAAGAAAACTTTTGATAATGGAGAAGAGTGCACATACTGTAAGATAAACTAGTGGAAATAGGGATATAACAATAAATTAGAATAGGAGAATTAAAATAGAATAGGAAAAACATAGGGATATAATTATAAATTAAGATAGCTTAACAATAAAAACATAGGATACGACAATCATAAATTAGGATAGATTAGGGAATAGTATTGTACATATTGTAATATTTGAAGAAAACAATAATATGCAAAGGCATAGATAAGTGGGGATAGATAAACAGGAGAAATATGAAGAGATGATACGTTGTATGAATTAATGAAAAATGGGAAAAGTATAGATGGATAGGAATTAGAGATGAAATGCTTTGTATAGACCTATAAAGATAGAAAGAGGCGTGTGTAAATAATAATCATTTAGAAAATAGCATAAAATATTCGGAATGAATACATGTGTAGTTAAGGAATAGGTTATATCAAAATAGGAATAGGGATGTAAAAATAATGCAGGAGTTGTGTACATAGTGGAACAAAATAAAAATAAAATATGTTTGACCAATGTAAATTTTGTGCACGTTGGGCGCTAAAACCAACATTTTCCAAAAATTTTTATTTTAATTTGGGGAATTAATGCTGTAATTATAGGGTTAATTTAGGGGTAGGTTAAGTTATTGGGGTCGTAGAATAAACAAGAGAAACGTCCAAGTAACAAAAACACGGAATTATAGATATTAGAGGAGTAAATGGGTTATTATAAATATTATTAGTTGCGAGCACACTGTATTTAGCAGTACAAACGATTAAAACATATCGAAGAGTAGCTACTAGCAAAGAGTAGAATTTAAAAATGTAACAAAACGCATTGAAATTAAATCAGTGAAAAACCTGCATGAATTGGCTAGATAAACATTCAAAAAGTGTGTTAAGATATTATCGTAAACGCACGCAGAAATTATGCATTATTTAAAAGCGTACGTGATCTAAAAGAATCACAGTTGTTCGAAAATCCAATTTATTAGGAAATAAACAAACACCAAATTTATTCGATTTAGATTAGAATAAGGCCAACAAACAATACTACGTGATCGATATGAACGAAAATTCCTGGGATTTCTGGAGTAGATGTAAGGTATAACATTTAAATTACGTGACTTAGAACACCGCGTCATGCAATTAAAATACATACAATTGGAAAACTTTCCAAAATAACAAGTGATAATACGCTTGCCTCGCCTAGCACGTGAAGCCAACAAATCACAAACAAAAGGGGGACGATCCTATAAATATCTTGAAAATTGAATATCGAGATAGTATACTTTGAAACTGGGCAGTTACTATACTTGAAAGTGCTAAATATTTACGTGAATAATAAATTAAATTAACAGTGAAATTCTAGAGTGTATAATTGTGCAAAAAGTGCTGTACTTCTGAGACGTAAGTAAATAAGATTTAAGAAATTATACCATTTCTAATAATAAATAAAACAGGGCTCTCAATTACCATCTCAATTACCATCTCAATTACAATCTCAATTACCATCTCAATTACCATCTGAATTACAATCTCAATTACCATCTCAATCACCATCTCAATTACAATCTCAATTACCATCTCAATTACCACCTGAATTATAATCTCAATTACCATCTAAATTACAATCAAAATAATGTTGCAATTCCTGTTAGAACTTAAATTACGAGCCATTATGATCAGAAATACAATTTTGGAAAATGCTGCCTGTACAAGCAAATTGATGGTAAATATTGTATTGCGGAAATGAAAAACTTTTCATTGGAATAAACGCACCAATAACGATTTGGATATCGACTTCAATTCTTAGGAGCACCTACAAAACCACTTCAGGTTAGAGATTTTGATATGACTTATTTTAAAACTGTTTTATCTCAATAATAATTTAAAGTGTAAGAGCTGACAAATTGGGGTTTCTTGTGTAAATTTATGAAAGGCATAGACATCTTGAAACGTTTCAATAGGTCTTTAAAGGTAATAAAAAAACTCGTTTTGCTGGCTGGATTTTCTAAAAATTTGACAGATGTATATGATTTAAAAAGGGGGACGATATTTAAAAGGGTTGTAAATATTCATTCATTATACTGTGTATTGTATAAGTGCTTTATTTAATTGAATCAGCTAGTCGAGGCAAAAAAAAATTATAAATTAACATTTTCACAAGTACTTGAGTGGCATAAGAGTATAACACAGCGTTTTATGGTCTGCCTAAGCCGTGGAGCAAGAATATCACAGCATTTTATTGCACCCAATCGTAGGGGCTGCGAGTAACACAGCATAAATATAGCTCGACCCAATCGTGGGGCTAAATATTAATATAATAACAAGGGTTATATTTTCTCCAGGAGGTTAACACGACATAAATATAATATAAGTAAATATGACATGCCCAAGCCATGGGGCGAATATCACAGCATAAATACGGCGACCCAAAGACGGGGACTTTATCAAAGAGGATACATTTATTTTCTATTTACACCATCGACAATATAATCATTCAATTCACTGATTAATTCGCATCAACCCAGTAAAATGTAACGATTGTATTCGAGTTGCATAAAGCTTAGATGTTTAAATAGTTTCAAGCATATAAGTTGTTAAATGCAATCATTTGTTTTGTAATATACAATGAAGAAGGAATATTCTTTGATAAAAATGCTGCTTTCAAGCTAATTAATTGAAAATAGCAAATGCACTTGGAAAAATAAAATTCTGAAATTTAAAAATTATATGAACAAAACTGGTAAACTGAGCCTTTGACGTCAATTTAAATCGAAGCAAAAGGTATTTACTACCGTTGATTACAAAAGCGCTTTTGGATTTCGCAAGGATTAATTTTAGATTGCTTTGTTTGTAACTGAAATTTAAGTATTTTGTCATTTGAATTTAAGGTAAAATAAGTCTTAATCATATAATATTTTTTTGTAAGGATATTTATCAGAAAGTTTTGTGGTCAGAGTTCGAAACACTTTGACTTTAAATAGACTACCTGTCAAGGATTTTTAGCCAAACGACCTTACAAGCATGGAGTAAAGACAGGTAAATTATTCACAAGAGTAGAGATTTGAGTTCTGTAAATTTTAAACAAGATTAGGCGAGGAACATTTTAATATTTAAGTAAATAGATACTTGTTAAGAATAATTTTATCACAGCAAATTTAGCGGTCCTCCAGCAGTATACCTATGGTTTTACAATGTTTCATATTATTACTTTTTTTTCGGAAAATTAAGATACAAAACATTTTCACTAATTTAACAGAGTTATTTTCTCAAATTTCTCATACATGGTATAATTTTAGTAAATTAACTATACAAATCTAAACACATTTACACATATTTTAGCATTTTAATTAATTTTTAATTAAGGTTACACTAAATTTACTTACGATTGTGATCTAAGTAGGTATACTTAAATTTGCTATTAAATATGTTTGTCATCATTTGTTTGTTACACATATTTGTCTTGTTTACGCTGGCGAGCTTTAGTGAAAAAACAGATACGCTATTAATTTATGGTGAACGCCATAGAAACTCGCATAAAGCAACAAGAGAGTATGCCAAATGGTACCCGGATCGATATCACCCACATCACAACTTCTTTGTTCGGATCGAGATAAGTTTGAGAGAATATATTCACTGAAAGAGCTGGTGATAACTGTCATAATCGAAGACAACAAGTATGCGAAAACAATGATGATATTCTTCCGTACGACATTTGGCTAGAGAGCTTAATTTTTCTGTGGGAAAAATGTACTCAATTTTAAAAAAAAAGCTACATCCATATCGGCCAAATTTAGTTCAACATTTAGTATCTGTTAATTCAGAGAAAAGGCTAAGGGTTACCCCATGGTTAATAGCACAAGTTCAAGAAGAACTAGGATTTATCAAATACATTTGTTGGACTGACGAATCCAAATTTACTAATGACGGTGTTATTCAACAAACATAATAATCGGTATTGGTCTGATAATAATCCGTTCTGGATAAATGATAGAAGCTTTCAAGACGTATGGGAAACAAACGTTTGGTGTGGACTTACAGGTGGCAAATTACTCGGCCCTTATTTTTATGATGGCACATTGACAAGTCTGAAATATTTATTTTTCCAGCAACATGGCGCACCTGCGCTAAATCCAATAATTGTACGGCAATATCTAGATCAAATTTTTATTCATAGATGGATGGGCACAGGGGGGCCAATAGTATGGCCACCTAGGTCACCTGATCTGACGCCTTTAGATTTTTTGTGCGGACATCTGAAAACGGAAGTTTAGTCCAATCCACCAAATGATCTTCAAGAATTGAAGAATAAAATAAGCATTGTCTGTGCACAGCTAACAAAAGAACAAATACTTCCAGCTACAGAAAAAGGAATAATGCGACGATGTGAAACTTGTGTTGCAAACGACGGTAGAAATGTTGAGCAATTTATTCAATGAATTGTTAAATTTGATAATAGCTGGTGCATTGTAAAATTTAAAAATTCTTGCAATATTATTTGTAGACATTACCGCTACAAATTCACTATTTCAGTATTTACTCAACAACTTTTTATTCTGTTATTGATTCTAGTACTCTTGTAGACTTAATAGCTCAACAAATTTTCAAAGTATACTACAATTTCACTCGGAATTGCAATCTACAAAGTATTATGTGGTTCCAGCTGATAACATATTTACAAACCATTTTTATGTCCTCGTAGTTCCTTAATTATAGTATCGAAGATATTCCAGTTCGATTGTCTATTCGTGGCAGATAGTCACTTTTCGTTTTCTTGTTGGAAGTGAAAGGTCGTTGCTGTGATTACACAGTCAACATGGCGCCAGAAATTAAGTTTTCTTGGCGAAGACGTAGAAAAAGAAAAGTTAGTTCATAAAGAGTTGTTGGATGCAACTCACGTGCTAGTTTTAACTTCATCTTCGCAACGGTTTGTTTGAATATGAAATTAATCTAAGTTTACGTTCAACTTAGTTTTACTTTCATGGAACCCAATTATAATATAAATTTTGATGCTGTTGCATTGGACAAAATTGGATTTCAAATCAGCATCTAAGAATGCAGTAAATTGTTGGTTGACCGATATGTGATTTAAAGGTTAATAGGTCATTTGAAGGCACTTGGTAAGACCGTTTAATTTTTTATGATTATGCTGCGTTTTACGATGACTCTAACTTATAAATGTAGTGATGCAAAGTAACTGTTGAGATGTTATTTATTTATTTATTTATTAAGTACACCACAGAGTAACTCCAAATGGTACATAGAACATATTAGTAAATTAAACAACAGTCAACTCTGTTGTTTGACATTTAAAAATTATGAGATTTAAAAGTACTAATGCTATTGTGAAACACATCATATTCATTAAAATAACAATTATAACATTTTAATAATCTGTCAATAAATGCCTTGGTGCCATAATTAGTACAATGATGACTAATGTGAAACAAGGTGTCGCATCGGGTTTCTCTAGATGCAACTCTTAGCATAATCCTTGCCCATAAACTCGCACAATCAATATAAGTATGCACTACCTTATATATAAAAACTGCCGAAGATACCAAACGTCTGCATTCAAAAGATTGAAGTCCCACCATTTGGAGCCTAACATCTCTTGCAATATTAGCATGTGGAATGCGGAATTTGAACAACAAGTATTTTACAAATTTAGCTTGAACATTTTCTAGTTTGAGAATTGCATATCTGTGAGTAGGAAACCAAATAATGCTGTTATACTCAAGAATGCTACGTATAAAGCTACAATAGAGCATAGTTATGGCTTTAGTGTCATTCATATGTAATGTATGACGCTTTATAAAACCCAACATTCTATAAGCTTTTAAACAAATGTTATCAACATGTTCCGTGAAAAACAAACGATTGTCAAAAATTACACTCAAGTCACTTATTGATTCAACACATTGCAACTGAGATTCGTTGATAATATATGGCGAATTGATGAGACTTTGGCATTTATAAAAGTGTATTAGCTTACATTTACTAAAGTTGATGTTCAGAAAATTTTGTGCACACCATGAAGAAAAGTTATTGATATTCTGTTGTAGGTTGTTCGATGCACGTTATAGCACTAAAAAGCTTTACGTCATCTGCATACAATAAGCAAATAAAAGATGAGAGAAAAGTGGTCATATCGTTGATAAATAGTGTAAATAATACTGGTCCAAGATGGGACGCTTGAGGTACTCCCGAAGTGACGCTGAATGTAGCAGACTTTGCACCTCTAAGCAAAACATATTGTTGTCTATTATTTAAATAAGAATCAATCCATTTGAGATAGGTTCCATGGATTCCTATGATATCAAGTTTCAATCTCAAAAGAGCAAGACACACACTATCAAAAGCCTTCGAAATGTCAAAATATATAACATCTATCTGCATGCCCAATTCCAAGGTTGTAGTCAGAAACTGGTGAAAGACACCTAAATTTGTTGCAGTAGAGCGACCCCTGAAGAAGCCATGCTGTTCCGGTATTATGTAGTTCTTATAAGTGATAAATAATTTATCAGTATTAATCGATTCGAATATTTTAGCAATGCATGACATTAAGGAAATGCCTCTATAATTAGCAATATCTAATTTGTGTCCTGACTTGAATATAGGAACTATCATGGATATTTTCCAAATTTGAGGAAAAATTCCTTGATCAAAGGAGTTCTGGAATATCAATCTTAACCTATTAAAGCAGAGCACTGTTTAAAAACGATGAGTGGAATACCATCAGGACCAGCCTTTTTACTGGAATCTAAAGATTGTGTTTTCCGAGATATTTCTTCATCAGTAAATACATGATTTGCTAGAGTTGAGAAAAATTTGATATTATTAGGAGCTTCCATATTTAAGATGTCATGGGTAGAATATGAAGCTTTAAAGTGCTCCGCAAATGCATTTGTAATATCTTCTAATGTATCATATTGTTTACCATACAGATACATGTTATTTGGGATAGCATTGTCGTTTTTTAATGAATTTATGTATGACCAGAAATGTTTAACATTAGTAGGTATAATATGTTCAGTGTTAGTAACATATAACATATAGCATAAGTCAATAGATGCTTTACATTCTCTGCGCAACTGAGAAAAATTATTGTAATCTTCACGAGATCTAGTTTTCTTATATTTGCGAAATGAGTTTTTTTGGGAGCTATAAGCTTTCTAAGATCATAAGAATACCATTTTGGAAATTTAATACTCCTAATTTTTCTTTTTGGAACAAATAATTCAAATGCATCAAATAGTAGTTTATAGAATTTTTTATAAGTACATCTAGCGGCTCGGTCATATCAGTTAAGAAAGACCAGTTAATATTTTCAAGGTGAGCATTAAGTAATCCAAAATTAGCTCTGGTAAAGCAAAAATTAAGTGAACAATCAGATACTTTGATTCTTGCAAATAATGGAAATGCTAAAAGAAAGTTCTAAACTGGGATGATGATATAAACTACCTTATACAGCAGAATGGAATCAACTATTTGTTTCATGAATAATTTTGTGATGTACTTTGTTAAAAAGGTTATCCTCTTTCTAAATTTGTATATAATTGATGATGTCCTCAGGTTCATAAATTATTCTAAAACTTTACTGGCTTTACACAAAAAAGTATTTTGTTCACATATGTGATTGTCACTTGTTAATTATAAAATCAAGTTGAATATTCAATTTTAATGATACTGTTTATCTTGTTTACCTCAAATTACATGTCAAGATGTTCACTTAATAAAGCCTAAAACCAGAAATGTGAAGGTTAAACTGAAATAAGATATCTAATAATTTTGTTCAATGTTGAGTAATTCCAAAAATATATAAAGTCTTTTGTAGCGCTACTCCAGACAATTAATTATTAAAATAAATATTGTTACATAAAATCAGAAATCATATTAAGATTTAGTAGTAATTAAACTTTGAACTTAATGTTTTACGCCCTCTGTGTAAAACATAGAAAATACGCAAATAAGAATTTTGTCTGTATTAAATTATATTAATGGTGGCTCGTAATCTGTCTTAGAGGAATATAGAATTATTTTTGACTTTAGTGTATTATTGAAAAATTATTAAATTCCCCCAAAGTGCTAAGAAAGCTGAAAGATTCCACTCGCTATAAATACATATAAAGATATAATGAAGATTAATTGAAACTCAAAATAAGGATTTTGTGTTTATACAGAATTATAAGATATAAATGGTATCTATGTTGGTAGTGTTTATGTTTCAGAGCTGTCCTAGGACTTCCTCAGTCCATTGAAGAAAAAGAACAGAAGTAAGTAACATATTTGTTGTAATCAAACTTAGTATTTAACAAAGCTGGTGATAATTTAGGTTTCCAAATTTTCCTTTTTTGCAAATTGATTCAGTCAACTGCATTATAAAAAAATTTAGGTGGCGTCCATTATTTTATTTTCCAAGTTTAATAAACCCACTGATCCAATCTCATGCGACCGCGGGTCAAAACCCAGTTAGCTAAAAGTCTTTCAAAAGTTTTCTTTTCTGTTTTCCATCCTAACCTTATCCTGGGCTTGTTATTATGATATAAGAAATCTCGAATGCTTAAATAAAACTTCAACCTTGATTTTTTTATAGCGACAGCATAATTTAATTGTTAATTTATTTTTGTTTTAAAAATGAATTAAAATCATAGAGTATGTGTAAATGTGTTTAGATTTCTTTAGTTAATATACGAAAATTATACCATGTACGAGAAATTTAAGTTAATAACTCTGTACTGGTGAAAATTATGTTAAATACAAATTTAAAAAATCGAAACTTTAACCCACTCTCAATTAGTCAATTTTTAAGATAGAACAAAACTTTATAAGTCAATGTTGTTTAAAAAAATTAGTCTAATTCAAATTTGATATTAAAAAGGAGGTTGCAATTTAAAAAAAAATTGTTTTGCTACGCATGCATGGAAAGTGTTAAAAATTTGAATTTGTCAAAGATAAGTGTAATATTAAGTCCCTTATGCAGTAGAAAAGCCCGAATGAAATACAAGGTCGGGCATTTGAGATATCTCGTGTTACCATTATCGGTGAACACACTACATATTGCCACAATATCGCTGCTCGTCGGATGTATAACGACCAATTGCCTGCTGATCACCACTTCTCTGTGCCTTTTAAATAATGTAAAATTAACACAATTAAATTTATGCCCCGACTAGCGCAGTTATATCCCGCACATAGTAAACGATGATATGATAGAAAATTTTTTTACCCACTCCCCTATAACATACCATATACCTGAATAATATAAACGAAATTCACCAAATTCGTATAATAAGCGAAGAAAATTTACAATTTACAACTCTGCGTCCTTTTTAATATCATCTACTATTTACATAACATTTAAATCAAACTAATTATAAACACTCCTATCAAATTTGTTCATTACAAAATTTATAACCCTTTTATATATATATATATATATAAATATTATAATTAGTTTTTTACACAAGGTAAGTTGATAAATACTTACGTATTGAAATTAATAAGATGAAATATATATGAAATATATATATATATATATATATATATATATATATATATATATTCCTCCGATATTAAACTCGCCTCTGCCCCTGTATCAAGTAATACTTCTACATTATTCTCAAAAATTTCTAAATTAATAATTGGCAAACATAATTTTCCTCAGTTTCTGGCTCTACTTCCTCCTCAATTTTGAAAATTCACGTGGATGTTCGTATACATTTACACAGAAATCTAGTGGTCTGTCGCGTTCTAAAAATCCTGTCTCATCCTGTTTTCCGTGCTTGGTCCTGGTTGTCCTTCTACAACCTGTGCGTACGTCCTCCTCGTGTTAATATCCGTGTCCCTATCTCTATTCGGCGTGCTGGTCACAGTCCTGTTTACTTCCGGTAAACTGTTCTGTCTCGTGTAACTAGGTCTTGGCGTCGGTCCCCTAGTCGCACTATTGCTCCTGTATTCCTGTCCTCGTCGTTCCCAATTCGGTCGAAAATTTCTGTTGTAGTCAGGCCGTCTCGGATAATTCGGTGTCCTGTTGTCAAACCTAACTGTGTTAACGTTTCGTTCTCGTATCTCTCTTGTCCGTCCAACACATACATCGTCATATCTCTGTAAATACTCTAAAAATGTCTCCCGTTCTGTGATGTTTTGTAAGGCCACGTGTTGTCTAATTTCCAGTTCAAAATGTCGTGATAGGTACTTGATTATCTGTCTGTCCGTCAATGGTGGATTCAGTTGTTTGGCCACACTGTACTTGCGGATGGCATATTGCTCCCTAGAACCTGCAAACTCTCCCTTAAATTTTCCTGTAATCAAGTCGTCCCTAATCTGATCCTGTTTGTGATCACTCCAGTAATGTTGTAAAAATTTGTTTTCAAAGTCCTGATACGTGTCTATGTCCTGTCCTACTAAATTGTACCATGCCTCCGCATTGTCCTTTAATAAAGCCTTTATCGTATTTAGTTTAGTCTGTTCGTCAAATAAATTTCCCACTAGATTTCTTACACTATTAATAAAAATTTGTGGATTTACCCTGTTATCGCCATAAAACTTCATGTGTTGGTCCAATGATACTCCACCTGTAGAAAATCTGGGACCATCCCCCGTTAAATTTGACATGTTGTATTTAATACTACTAACTTCACGTTCTACCCTGCCTAACTGATCCCTACATGAGTCCGTCACTTCAGTCATTTTCACATTAATCTCTTCTTCACAAAAAATGCGTACTTCGGACCTTAAATGTCCCATTTCCTGTCGAAGACCTGTAATATCACGCTCATTTTTATCAACCCTATTTTCAACTTCTCCCATTTTACGGTAAGACTGTTTTTAAATTCTGTAAATTCTCTCGTCGATTTTTCTATTTTATTCCCTAATTCCTGATTTAATTGGTCAAATTTCCGATTTGAGTCCTCTCTCGCTCTATTCGATTCATCGCTTAGCTGTTCTAATTTTCTATTGATTCCTCCCTAGCTAATCGCATTTCCTCTAACATTCTCATCATTAACTCATTTCCTTGATCCCTGATTCCGTCCTCGACTGATCTCTACTGCCTCCAGCTTCTTCCATTTTCGAATTTTTCCCACACAATGCACTATCGTCACTTCCAATTTCCACCCTTGACTCCTTAACCACTCCTTTCTCTGCATACGTTCTAATCACTCTCACACACTCTAAAATACTCTTAAATTTATACACACACCGAAACTCTCTCTCAGATCGCCAGTTTCCTGGAATAAAATCACAAAATTTTATTTGGAACTCGAGCCTCACTTTTGGGTCGCCAAGAATGCTGTGTAACCTCTCATCTTGCAGGTACTGGCCCTTTAAAAAACATTCGAGCCCCACAGTTTGGGCGTCAAGAATGCTGTGAAACCTTATAAATCACCTGGTCCGTTGATTCCTTCTGTTAATCGCCTCGGCTGCTCTTCTAGATAACTTCCATTCTCAATCATAAAATTAAACAACACATTCCTACCACAAACATCAACGTTAACTCTATTTACATCAATATTCAGAATACATTAAATTTTCAAATTAAATTTGAACATAAAATTCAGTTTTAAAAGAATTTCCGGATTAATTTTATTATCATTTTACTGTGCATCCAAAATTAAAGTCCTTGTTGGATGCCTACTAATTAATATAACAATATAAGCAGACCGAGTCTGAGTATAAAGGAGCATCTACCACCCCTTTACGTTAATTAACCAGGTTTGTCTAATTGAGCTCAAAGACCTACCCAAAGTTTCATCCTATTCCCGAACATCAAAACAAAATACCCCTTTTACTTAAACAAGCAAATTTCATCTTAAAATTAAATTTTATGGTTAGAAAAATTCACTAATGTCCATTTAAAGTAAATCAATTATAAAGTCATTCAATACACACAAAAATGTCAAACAAAATAGTACAATTTACCTGAAGGTTATTGTCCTCGTAGCTTCAGTGTAATCGTCCCTTTGTAAATCACACCATTCCAACCGGATTCTATTTACAGCTTCAAGTTGTCAACGCTTTAAAATGTTCTCCATCACCATTAATTTAAAGTTGTTTCTAGGCTTTTCCGGAACTCATCTGTGTATATCTGCCTCTGGTTCAGTGGATGCAGACACATTTACGAACCATTTAGTCATTAACACCCCGCAAAATAGCAAAGAAATTCATACTTCCTTTACCAATATTACCAATATACGCCAAAACTGCCTACTTTTGGGTATACATTTGTCGTTGTAAATTTTTCTAATTGGTACCGTGATAATAAACTTTTATTACCTTGTATCTAAGTGCACTGAAGTACATTCATGTTAGCACGTAAAATAACCAATTATTTTGAGTCACTAAAATATACTAGCACACTTTAAATTATTTAATCAAACTAAAATGCACTGTTTAATATCAAGTCGCGGATGCACGAGCTTTTAACGCATCGAATCGTCGAAAGTCTAAGAGTCTAAGAGAGAAACACATATTCCCGCCTGTATATATAGCGAATAGCCGACACGTCGCTTTGTTCCTAAAACGGGTAATTCCAATGAATTCCTCATTCTACGTTCCCAGTCTGTAGCCTGCACGTCGATTTTTATGAATTTAGTACTCACCCCATTGAGATCTCAGAAAATTTCAACACGGCCCGCAAAGTTGTCCGAGAAAAACTAATTACTTTTATACAGAAATTGTTGTTCTACCTCTGATATATGCATCCTATTTTTAACCAATCGCAGCCCCTTGACGTTGCTTAAATCCCGCCCTTTTACAATATGTGTCTTTGCTTGACGCATTTTCTTTTTCCTTTTCTAACCTGTTCGTATTGGTGCAAATTTATATTCTTTATTATCGATTATATTTTAGTCCACGCGGACTGTTATCTGGGTTTAATAAACCCGTATCGCACATTCTCGTAAATACTAAGTCCCGGTTTCTCCAAGATTCTTTGAAACATTAATTATTTGCCAAATTTACGCAGAATGAGCTTTTTTTTAAAATACGCAGGTGTTCTGTATTTCCTGCTAAAGCATCTGATCGTTTCCAATATCCTTAGAATCAACATGTTTATCCAAACAAATTAACTTGAAATTGCCTTTTAAAAACACGCAGGGGTGTTCAAACGTAACATTTTAAATAACCTTCCTACGATTTGACTATTATTGGGTTTTCACAAGCCTTTTATGCTTATTATATGTTATTAACGGTTTAATTAACTCCAATTAAAATTGATTTCATCCTTTTCATTTTTTAGCGAATACACCTTAAATATTAATTATTATATGTACACTTTGTTTTACTACCGGTTACTTAAACTAGGGTTAATTAATATAAACTTTGCACGTAATTTCCATTTGTTTAGGAATAATTAAATTATCCACTGCGCTTTTCAATACTGCTTCTTTTGATGTAAAGCGTCTTATAGATAATTTAAATTTCTTATTTTACTGAAACGACCGAGTTTATTTATGCTTCAAGGTTTTAATAAAGCGTATTATTTAATGAAATTCCTTATACACGGTAATTAAAATTATTTGATTTGATTATTTAATTTTCTACCCTGGTCTAAATATGAGTATTTTCCCCCTATTTGAATACAAATAATCCCACTTATTTGAATTCAAATATAAAACATTTAGACAAAAAATTACAAAAAACTGCCTATCTCTCTCACCCTTATCTATCTAACTTACCTACTTTGTCTCCAATCGAAAAAAATATTTACACCTACCTATATCCCTATCCTATTCCTAACTCTCACCTAATTCTATAAACTGAACTTATCCCTAACTTCATCCTACTTATCCATCTAATCCTATATACATCCTATATACCTATCCTATTCCTAACTTTTAACTAATCTTCACTATACTTTACTTCCCCCTACCTAATCCTATATGCCTATCCTACTTTTACTCTATTCCTAACTCTCCACTAATCTTATATGAAATATCTATACTTAACCTATCTTATTTTCTTCCTACATTTAATCTTTATTCTCATCCTAAACCTATTTCTAATTATCTCCCATATTTATCCTATACCTAGCTTTATTTTCTATATCTATACTATAATTCACCTATCTCTATCCTTTGTTCATCAAGTTATTTAAATCTAACTCTTCTTGACCCTCCAAGTCTTTCGTCTAACTATCCTATTCCTAATTCTCCTGTGGTGCTGGTTCTCCGGTATAAGGAATAGTAGGTTGACGTGAAACCGTCCCTCTCATTTCCCGTACCTACTTCCCTTAATAAATATGTGCACTCCCTACTACTTCACCTATCTCAAAAGGTCCCTCATATGGCAAGTGTAGTTTAGCACATGTCATCTTATCTCTCTTCCCTACTCTCAAGCTTTTACTACTACCTGATCTCCCACTTTAAATTTTACCCTCTTTCTAATTCTTGCGTTCATCTTCCTTGTATATTTTTCAGCTCTCTTCCTTAACCTCTCCCTCACATCTACCAAAAGTTGTTGAATTCATCATCCCTAGGCACAATTTGCCATGGTCTATCGGGATACTGTTGCTTGATCAGCATGATGGGACTGGTTTCTGTCACGGTACTAGGGTTTCATTGATAAAAGATTCAACCTTGGACAAATTGTCCTCCCATAAACGATGATTCCTATGTGAAGCTAAACGCAAAAACTTAACCGTCTCTTGAATATATCGCTCAGCTGGATTCGCTTGAGGATGCCTTATGCTACAAAACACCACTTTAATGTTTTGCCTCCCAATAATCTCTAAATCTTTGATTATTAAAATAAGTAGCATTGTCTGCTAATACCCGTTTAAAAGTTCCTACTTCCTACAAAATTGTTCCAATTTCTTGTTTGTTCCGACTGTGTTACAATCCCGAGTGGGATATAATTTGGTAAATTTCGAAAACACATCAGTCACAATCAGCACATGTTTGTGTCCTTTGTACTTCGGACTAGATTGCTCAAATAATCAATAGCAACTAAGTCCAGGGATTTTGTACGTGTATACTTTGTACCACATCCTGACTCGTACTATTTTTGTACTTTCCTAAAGTACATAAGTGACAAGTGTTGATGACTGACTTTACTAATCCTAAGTCTTTAGTTGAAAAAACGTTTCCTAAAAATTAACCATGTCTTTCGGATTCCTATGTGACCATATCTTAAGTGCAGATCTTTGATAATTAATTTTGCTTGTACCCTATCCACTACATACACTTCTAATTCTTGAATTTTTTACACAAAAGCCGTTTCTCATATGGAAATTTTTAAATCCCGGTTCGTTTTCTAACTTCGTTCTAACAATCTGTAGCTCCTCACTCTGCCTCTGGTTCATCAAGATCTCCTCTTCTCCATATACTGAATCATTTTGTAGTAGACTGTTCATGGCAATCATGATGTCACACGGTCTTTTGTTATCCATGTCCCTGTTTCTACTAAACGCGTCTGCTATAAAATTATTTTCTCCTTAATATATTTAATCTCAAAGTCAAACTCCTGTAGTAACAACCCCATCGATATACTCGATTGTTGGAAAATCTCGTATTCATCAACGCACACAACGCCGAATGATCCGTTTCGATTACAAAATGTCTTCCTATCAAAAAAAATTTTAACTTCGTAACACCAAACACCACTGCAGCCATCTCCTTTTCACTAATCGTGTAATTTACTTCATGCGGCTTCAGTGTGCGTGAAACAAAAGATATGGGCACCTCTTCCCCCTCTTGTACTTGATACAACTCTGCTGCTAACGCACTATCCGATGCATCCGTCCTCAGTACGAAACCTACATCAAATCTGGGATGCCTCAAAATTAGTTGGTCGTGAAATTGTTCCAACAGTGTTAGATATGCTGCCTCTTGACTTTCCGTCCAACTCCATCTTACTCCCTTCTTCAGAAGTTTAAACAATGGACCCGCTTTTTCAGCAAATCCCGGTACAAACTTTTTATAAAGTTAAGGACCCCAAAAAGCTCTTAATTTCCTAATGTTATTAGGTCTCGGATATGTCAAAAGTTCGGACAATCTTTCTTTATCGATACACATACCTTGAGTGTTCACCACATACCCCAGAAATTTAACGGTTTTTGAAAAAATTCACATTTTTCTATATTCAGCCTCAATCCTGCTAATTTAAGCTCTAATAATATCCGTTCTAAATGAGAGTAATGTTGTTCCTCAGTTTCACTAAAATTAAAATATCATCCACATAGTGTATGCAGAATTGCTCATATGCTCCTAAAATTGCTTGCATTGCCTTAATTAATGCTGCACTTGACGTTGACAAACCATACGGTACTACCTTAAAATTATAGATTTTTCCTCTACGGAAAATCCTGTGTACCTTCTAGAATCTTTGTGTAATGGAATCAGCCAGAATGAATTCCTTAAATCTAATTTACTAAAATAAACTTGCCACTTAATCTCGTCAAAAGTGTGTCCATGGATGGTGGACAATGGAATTGCGGTTTGGTCCGTTGGTTAATTTTTCGTGCATCTAAACATAAACGAATGCTATCATCCTTTTTCTTAACTACCACCAACGGATTTATGAAATGAGTGTTTGATACCTCTATTATGCCATCTTCCAACATTTTATTTAATTCTGCCTTTACCTGCTCCCGATATGCTGCTGGAATTGGATAAACCTTTGCGTTGAACGGTTCTGAATTATCCACTTCCAATCTGTGCTCATAGCCTAACGCTGTGCTTGCTTCTACCCCCACTAATTCTGCATGTTTTGTAATAAAGCTTGAACCTCTACTCTCCAATCCTCTGGACATCTTATCGTGTTGATCTGTTTACCTTCATCATCCTCTACCTCTACTACATTAATACTAAACCCCGTGTCATCCTCTGTGACTTCATAACTGCCTTCCATGGCACTACCCTATCCTTAATTCTTATTACCTTCCTTTCCATATCTATCAAAACCCCTAACTTCATCATACAGTCAACACCTAAAATGCTCTGAAACTTCAGTCCAGGTACAATTACAAACTCCTGTTCACAGCTTAAATCTCCTATATCTATCCTAAGCACCACAACACTATTTACTACAGCAAACTTCTTTTTATTTGAGCTACTAAATGGCTACGTTTTATAGGCATAATTCTATCACAAACCTTATCCATAATTTTGCTGACGAATTCCTCCGATATTAAACTCGCCTCTGCCCCTGTATCAAGTAATACTTCTACATTATTCTCAAAATTTCTAAATTAATAATTGGCAAACATAATTTTTCCTCAGTTTCTGGCTCTACTTCCTCCTCAATTTTGAAAAATTCACGTGGATGTTCGTATACATTTACACAGAAATCTAGTGGTCTGTCGCGTTCTAAAAATCCTGTCTCATCCTGTTTTCCGTGCTTGGTCCTGGTTGTCCTTCTACAACCTGTGCGTACGTCCTCCTCGTGTTAATATCCGTGTCCCTATCTCTATTCGGCGTGCTGGTCACAGTCCTGTTTACTTCCGGTAAACTGTTCTGTCTCGTGTAACTAGGTCTTGGCGTCGGTCCCCTAGTCGCACTATTGCTCCTGTATTCCTGTCCTCGTCGTTCCCAATTCGGTCGAAAATTTCTGTTGTAGTCAGGCCGTCTCGGATAATTCGGTGTCCTGTTGTCAAACCTAACTGTGTTAACGTTTCGTTCTCGTATCTCTTGTCCGTCCAACACATACATCGTCATATCTCTGTAAATACTCTAAAAATGTCTCCCGTTCTGTGATGTTTTGTAAGGCCACGTGTTGTCTAATTTCCAGTTCAAAATGTCGTGATAGGTACTTGATTATCTGTCTGTCCGTCAATGGTGGATTCAGTTGTTTGGCCACACTGTACTTGCGGATGGCATATTGCTCCCTAGAACCTGCAAACTCTCCCTTAAATTTTCCTGTAATCAAGTCGTCCCTAATCTGATCCTGTTTGTGATCACTCCAGTAATGTTGTAAAATTTGTTTTCAAAGTCCTGATACGTGTCTATGTCCTGTCCTACTAAATTGTACCATGCCTCCGCATTGTCCTTTAATAAAGCCTTTATCGTATTTAGTTTAGTCTGTTCGTCAAATAAATTTCCCACTAGATTTCTTACACTATTAATAAAAATTTGTGGATTTACCCTGTTATCGCCATAAAACTTCATGTGTTGGTCCAATGATACTCCACCTGTAGAAAATCTGGGACCATCCCCCGTTAAATTTGACATGTTGTATTTAATACTACTAACTTCACGTTCTACCCTGCCTAACTGATCCCTACATGAGTCCGTCACTTCAGTCATTTTACATTAATCTCTTCTTCACAAAAAATGCGTACTTCGGACCTTAAATGTCCCATTTCCTGTCGAAGACCTGTAATATCACGCTCATTTTTATCAACCCTATTTTCAACTTCCCCCATTTTTACGGTAAGACTGTTTTTAAATTCTGTAAATTCTCTCGTCGATTTTTCTATTTTATTCCCTAATTCCTGATTTAATTGGTCAAATTTCCGATTTGAGTCCTCTCTCGCTCTATTCGATTCATCGCTTAGCTGTTCTAATTTTCTATTGGATTCCTCCCTAGCTAATCGCATTTCCTCTAACATTCTCATCATTAACTCATTTCCTTGATCCCCTGATTCCGTCCTCGACTGATCTCTACTGCCTCCAGCTTCTTCCATTTTCGAATTTTTCCACACAATGCACTATCGTCACTTCCAATTTCCACTCCTTGACTCCTTAACCACTCCTTTCTCTGCATACGTTCTAATCACTCTCACACACTCTAAAATACTCTTAAATTTATACACACACGAAACTCTCTCTCAGATCGCCAGTTTCCTGGAATAAAATCACAAAATTTTATTTGGAACTCGAGCCTCACTTTTGGGTCGCCAAGAATGCTGTGTAACCTCTCATCTTGCAGGTACTGGCCCTTTAAAAAAAAACATTCGAGCCCCACAGTTTGGGCGTCAAGAATGCTGTGAAACCTTATAAATCACCTGGTCCGTTGATTCCTTCTGTTAATCGCCTCGGCTGCTCTTCTAGATAACTTCCATTCTCAATCATAAAAATTAAACAACACATTCCTACCACAAACATCAACGTTAACTCTATTTACATCAATATTCAGAATACATTAAATTTTCAAATTAAATTTGAACATAAAATTCAGTTTTAAAAGAATTTCCGGATTAATTTTATTATCATTTTACTGTGCATCCAAAATTAAAGTCCTTGTTGGATGCCTACTAATTAATATAACAATATAAGCAGACCGAGTCTGAGTATAAAGGAGCATCTACCACCCCTTTACGTTAATTAACCAGGTTTGTCTAATTGAGCTCAAAGACCTACCCAAAGTTTCATCCTATTCCCGAACATCAAAACAAAATACCCTTTTACTTAAACAAGCAAATTTCATCTTAAAATTAAATTTTTATGGTTAGAAAATTCCACTAATGTCCATTTAAAGTAAATCAATTATAAAGTCATTCAATACACACAAAAATGTCAAACAAAATAGTACAATTTACCTGAAGGTTATTGTCCTCGTAGCTTCAGTGTAATCGTCCCTTTGTAAATCACACCATTCCAACCGGATTCTATTTACAGCTTCAAGTTGTCAACGCTTTAAAATGTTCTCCATCACCATTAATTTAAAGTTGTTTCTAGGCTTTTCCGGAACTCATCTGTGTATATCTGCCTCTGGTTCAGTGGATGCAGACACATTTACGAACCATTTAGTCATTAACACCCCGCAAAATAGCAAAGAAATTCATACTTCCTTTACCAATATTACCAATATACGCCAAAACTGCCTACTTTTGGGTATACATTTGTCGTTGTAAATTTTTCTAATTGGTACCGTGATAATAAACTTTTATTACCTTGTATCTAAGTGCACTGAAGTACATTCATGTTAGCACGTAAAATAACCAATTATTTTGAGTCACTAAAATATACTAGCACACTTTAAATTATTTAATCAAACTAAAATGCACTGTTTAATATCAAGTCGCGGATGCACGAGCTTTTAACGCATCGAATCGTCGAAAGTCTAAGAGTCTAAGAGAGAAACACATATTCCCGCCTGTATATATAGCGAATAGCCGACACGTCGCTTTGTTCCTAAAACGGGTAATTCCAATGAATTCCTCATTCTACGTTCCCAGTCTGTAGCCTGCACGTCGATTTTATGAATTTAGTACTCACCCCATTGAGATCTCAGAAAATTTCAACACGGCCCGCAAAGTTGTCCGAGAAAAACTAATTACTTTTATACAGAAATTGTTGTTCTACCTCTGATATATGCATCCTATTTTTAACCAATCGCAGCCCCTTGACGTTGCTTAAATCCCGCCCTTTACAATATGTGTCTTTGCTTGACGCATTTTCTTTTCCTTTTCTAACCTGTTCGTATTGGTGCAAATTTATATTCTTTATTATCGATTATATTTTAGTCCACGCGGACTGTTATCTGGGTTTAATAAACCCGTATCGCACATTCTCGTAAATACTAAGTCCCGGTTTCTCCAAGATTCTTTGAAACATTAATTATTTGCCAAATTTACGCAGAATGAGCTTTTTAAAATACGCAGGTGTTCTGTATTTCCTGCTAAAGCATCTGATCGTTTCCAATATCCTTAGAATCAACATGTTTATCCAAACAAATTAACTTGAAATTGCCTTTTAAAACACGCAGGGTGTTCAAACGTAACATTTTAAATAACCTTCCTACGATTTGACTATTATTGGGTTTTCACAAGCCTTTTATGCTTATTATATGTTATTAACGGTTTAATTAACTCCAATTAAAATTGATTTCCATCCTTTTCATTTTTAGCGAATACACCTTAAATATTAATTATTATATGTACACTTTGTTTTACTACCGGTTACTTAAACTAGGGTTAATTAATATAAACTTTGCACGTAATTTCCATTTGTTTAGGAATAATTAAATTATCCACTGCGCTTTTCAATACTGCTTCTTTTGATGTAAAGCGTCTTATAGATAATTTAAATTTCTTATTTTACTGAAACGACCGAGTTTATTTATGCTTCAAGGTTTTAATAAAGCGTATTATTTAATGAAATTCCTTATACACGGTAATTAAAATTATTTGATTTGATTATTTAATTTTCTACCCTGGTCTAAATATGAGTAATATATATATATATATATTGTTATGTTATTATATTTTTATTTTTAGTTAAAAGTGGTCAGTTGGAAACAATGTTTCTGTAGTGCCATGATATTTCAAATAAATAAATAAATAAATATATATATATATATATATATATATATATATATATTGCTACAATACCACCCTTCGCCAGATGTACAACGATCAATTGCCTGCTGATCTCCACCTCTCTGTCCCTTTAAAATAATTTAAAATTGACAAAAGTATATTTATGCCTCGACTAGCTCAGTGATACCACACACAGAATGAACAATGATATGATAACAGAGAATTTTTATTCATTCCTCTCCAACACTCAATATCTCCGGATAAGACAAACTAAATTCACCAAAATTTGTATAATGAAATAAATAAGATTACAATTTACAAATCTGCGTCCTTTTTAATGTTTGCTTTTTATAGAATTTTTAAATCAAATTTAAATAAATATTTCTATCAAATTAGCTCTTTACTAAGATTATAGCTTTTTACACCTTTTTATAGTAATTAAAGCCAGCAAAAAAATGTATTTTTACGACGAATAGTTTCACTAAACGTTCAAAGAAATATCTCCCATCTTAAACATACTTTTACGTACCAACCAAATTTTTGTTGGCCTTACACAAAATATTAATCACATGCAACTTTTTAGAGCTCGCTTCAAAATACACAAATTATTTAAAATTATAAATGTAACATACTATAAATTGAAAAGATAGTCCTGACTTTGTATTCCTCCTGTTTTTCTCGCTAGAGCTTCCTGGCCCAAATCGGTCGTTTGTTCAGTAGCTTGGAGTCGTTAACCAGCAGCCTAGCGTGTTGACCCAATACTTTGAAATATTTATCAACAAGTCGGAGTCTTCTGCCCAATGATTTGAAGTATTAACCTTAGAGTTTTACTTGGAATATTAATGTCATGCTCTAGTGTATAAACCCAGTAATCAAGTATATTAACGTTGTTCTCTAGTTTATTATTAATGTCGTTATCCAGTGATCAAGTATATTAACGTCGCTCTCTAGTTTATTATTAATGTTGTGATCCAGTGCCCTAAATTAATAAATTGTAAAGATTTATTTATTAATTAATTCTAGACACGTTTATATCAATGGCAGAATTTTATACACACTTATTTCAACGCGCACTTTACCGTTTATCACTTGAAATGATTAATTTATATTATATTTCAATCTCTTCAATTTATAACTTTCACTAAATTTTATTTATGTAATAATCTTCTTTCAACTATTATAGTCGGCGCGTCGATTATGGAATGAATATCTTTTATCTGCTTCGGTTAGTTTTATAGACAAATTCTTTCCCAAATGTTCTATGCGTTCTCATTGGTTGACAGCCCGCTATCAGTCGTTTGTCCGTGGAAAAGGCGTTTTAATGGTTATCTGCAAAGTGTTGGATTTTAGCGGGTCTAATACATACGTTCTAAATGTCACGTATCTCACAACTTTGTAAAGGGACTTATTAACAAATGGTATTCCGTACATGCTTCAAACTGCGCATATATTAGAATTTTAAATTCCATACTTTAATTACATGTGCTTATTTTGTTGAGTATGACTTTTATTTACATTTGACTCTGCACGTATTTCGGAAAATTCAAGCGAGATTGTTTAATAACTGGTATTTCGTGTATGTTGTAAATTGCACGTATCCCATCGCCTCTAATATTCATACTTTATCTAATATGCCTGTTTTTAAATGTTTACCCATACAAATTGGTATAAATTATATGCGTTTATTGACTTCTTTAAGCAACTGCGTTTAGATTGAAAGAAATTTCATTCCACCGCTATTTTTCTTTAAATATGTTGAATTTGTAATTTGATTTTAAGCTTAAAAATGTCTTAAAGATTCTAAAAATGATTGGATTGCATCTGCAATTATTTATTTTCGTAAATGTGGTGAATTTATTACTGAATGAGCCTCCTTTGATTAATTGTAGCTTGTTATTAATTTTATACAGGGTAATTTATATTTGCTTTTTTCATAATGAAAAAATTATGTACAACTTCTTAAGTTCTAAAATTTGCTTGTTTTGCAAGCCCTGTTTGTTGTGAGCATGCATGATTATTTTCTTACATTAATGCATCAAGTTTAAAAAAAATCATTTCATGTTTGTTTGACTTTAGATACTCTTAATTTTTATTTATTCAAAGTTTCTAAAATGAATTGGATTGCGTATAGAATTATTATTGTGGTTAAATTATTAAAGAATGAGCTTCCTTTTATTGACTAAAGTTAGTTGTAGATTTTATACGTGTTTAATATTTGCTTTTTGCATAATTAACAAATTGTGTACCTTTTATGAATCACATGTTTAGTTTCCTTGATTTTGGTGTTGTTTACATGAAGTATACTAGACTCGTGACCCTATATACCCCTAAATAACCCTATTATCATATCATCATCATTAGGTCTTCAGCCCTGGAACTGGTTAGACGCGTACCTCATTGTTTACTATTCTGAACTGACCTACATATTTCCCTGAAATTTTCTACATCTACCTCCTTTTTTCCTATCTCTGCTGCTTGTAATATATCCCATACTAATCACCAAAAATGCGTTAGAATATATTCTGCCCTTCTATTTCTCCTATTTTTCTTCCACAGATACCTTTATTCCCCTACTATTTCTATAACCTATTTGTTATTAACTTTGTCTGTCCATGCTATCATCCTAATACATCTGAAGCACAACATTCCAAAAGGCTGATATCGTTTTTCGGTTTGCTTTTCCTACTGTCCGTATTTTATAGGCATACTGTGCTGTGCTACACGCATATGCTTCTTGCCCCAGCACTTGAACATTTGCCACTTTAATATTTTCTCCAATATATCTTTTAGCACAGTCAACATTAGTTGCAGATGTTCCACAACTAACAACTAGTTGTTTATAATAATCATCAGATTTATCTGCGCTTATTTTGTTGTCATTAGATTTTCCGTCTTAAAACTGGTTGGACACGTACCTCCACTTATTTCTATTCTGAGCTAGCCTACACAGTTCCCTGAAATTCCCACACTGCCTATATACAACTCGGTTCCCCTTCTATTGTTTTCTAATTGTGCTCTATTTCATCAAGATTCAGTGGAATGTGAAGGGGGTTAAGCAGCCTGTGGCTGCCAAGATCCTCCAACACTTAAACATTTGCCGAATTAATAGTTTTCCGATAAATCTTTTCACACAATTAACACTATTCGAGAATATTACCCAACCAATACTTGTAGTTGCTTATAATAATCATCATCAGTTATTTTTTTCGTCATTAGTTTATCCATCATGGGACTGGTTGGATGCATACCTCCATTGATTTCTATTCTGAGCTAGTTTTGATTTATTTTCCCCTCCTTTGCATACTAGTTTCTTTAGTTTTATTTTTGTTAATTTTCATACCATATGTCTCTGTTAGAACCGTTTCCATTTCATTAAGAGCGGCTTCTAGGCATATCTAGGCATATCAATTTTTTGTCCCTGCATAGTAATTCCAAATGTCTTCCTGCATTTCACAAGTTAAAAATAATAGGGATAGGGCACATCCTTGTCTCATCCCTTTCCTAATGTTTACTTCTCTACGTTCCTGCTCTTATTCTATTATTGCTGTTTGTTCTTTGTATAAGCTATGTACTATTCGTTTATCCCTATAACTCATTCCAATCTTTTTGAGTATTTCGAACATTTTTTTTCCATTTTACATTGTCAAATGCTTTTTCCAGATTTACAAACCCTATATACACGCTTTCTCTTTTTTCTATTGTTGTCTCCATTATCACTTTCAGAGCTAAAATAGTCTCCCGTGTTCCCCTGTTTCCCCTAAACCCAAATTGATCTTCTCCTAGTATTTCTTTAACCCATTTTTCCATTCGTCTTTGTACAATTCTAGTTAATATTTTTGACACGTGTGCTGTCAAACTTATTGTTAGAAAATTTTAACATCAATTCCCGTCTTTCTTTTTAGGTATAGTTACTATGATGATACGTTTAAAATCTTAGGGTATCTCGCCTGTCTCGTACATATAGCATACAAGTTGGAAGAGAGGTTCTGTTACTGCTTGTCCAGCGGCTTTTAGAGTTTCTGCTTGCACCTTATCTGTACCTGGCGCCTTATCATTTTTCAGACCCTTTAATGCTAATTCAAACTCATCTCACAGTATAGGATATCCCAAGTCATCATTTTCAATGTCAGATTCCTGTTAGTTCCTCTCCTGCATATAAATTCCCTATATATTCTTGTCATCAACCCAATTTATCTACGTTTTCTATAATGACGTTTCCTCCCGCATCCTTTATATTTTTTCTGTACGGTTTTACATCCCTAAAATTGATTAAAATTAGTGTGTGCTTCATCTGTCTTTCCTATTTCCATCTTAGTTTATACCTCTTTGCACTTTTCATCAATCCATTGTTCTTTAGCTTTCCTGCATTTGCGAATAATTTCCCATTTTATGGCTTTGTATCGCCATTTTCCTGTTTCATCTGATTTATTTTTGAATTTTCGACTTTCTTCTATTAAATTCAGGATATCTTTTGTTATGCATGGTTTCTTATTTTCTTTTTGTAATTTCTAACCTACCAATATTAATTATAAAATACGTCAATACATGTCCAATTTCCTTAAATGACTCAAATAAATTTTGCGCGTAAATAATTTGTTTTTTTCTCTATACAGGGTGGTTGAAATTGAATTGTTTACCCCAAATTTAACCTTTTGAATCCACAACAATATATAAATATATATATATATATATATACGATATATTATTAATGGGTTTGAGGTCATTATTATTATTATTATTATTATTATTATCTCCAAACTGTATTATATATATATATATATATATATATATATATATATATTGTTGTGTTAACCCCTGTTAGCCCCACGATTGAGTCGATATAAATGTTGTGTTAATCGTGCCCCTACGATTGGGTATGTCATAAATTGCTGTGATATACTTGCCCCACGGCTTGGGCGTACCATTAATTGCTGTGGAATAACCCTTATGTTGCTCAAACACTTGTGAAAATGTTAATTTACATTTTTCTTTTGCCTCGACTAGCTGATTCCATTAAATAAAGCAATTCCACAATACACAGTATAATGATTAAATATTTACAACTTTTCCCTTTTTAAATATTTACTCCCTTTTTGAATTATTTACATCTATTAGATTTTTAGAAAATGAAGCCAGCAAAACGAGCTTTTATATTACCTTTAGAGACCTATTGAAACGTTTCAAGATGTCTATAACTTTTCATAAAATTTATCCAGAAACCCCAACTTGTCGGCTCTTACACTTTAAATTATTATTGAGATAAAACAGTTTTAAAAATAAATCATATAAAAAATATATAAAACAGTTTTAAAAATAAATCATATCAAAAATATCTGACCTAAAGTGGTTTAGTAGGCTCTGCATTCCTAAGAATTGAAGTCGATATACAACCAAATTAATATCCCAATCGTTATTGCAATAAAAGGTTTTTCATTTCCACAATAGAATATTTACCATCAATTTGCTTGAACAGGCAGTATTCTCCAAAGTCTCGTATCCAAAAATTGTATTTCAGATCGTACTTGATTGTTATTTAAAGTTTTAACAGGAATCGTAACATTATTATGATTGTAATTTAAGGTTGTAATGGTAGTTTTCGGATGTTAATCACGATGACAATTAAGAGCCCTGTTTTATTTATTATTAGAAATGATATAATTTCCTAAATCTTATCTACTTACGTCTCAGAAGTACGGCTCTCTTTGCACAATTATATACTCTTTAAAATAATTTTCACTTAACTTTTCACGTAAATATTTATCACATTTAAGTATAGTGACTGCCCAGTTTCAAAATATACTAACTCAATATTCAATTGTTAAGATATAGATAGGATCGGTCCCTTTTAGTTTCTGATTCGTTGACTCCACGTGCTGGGCGAGACCAAGTGTATTATCACTTGTTATTTTGGAAATTTTACCAGTTGTATGTATTTTAATTGCATGAAGCAATGCTCTTGGTCACGTAATTTAATGTTATATCTCACATCTAATTTAGAAATCCCAGGAATCTTCATTCAATCAATCACGTCGTATTGTTTGTTGGCCTTATTCTAATCTGAATCGAATAAATTTAGTGTTTGTTTATTTCCTAATAAATTGGATTTTTGAGCAAATGTGATACTTTTAAATCACGTACGCTTTTCAAATAATGCATAATTTCTAAGTGCGTTTAAGATGACATATCCACGCATTTTTTTGAATATTTGTCTAGCCAATTCATGCAGGTTTTTCACTGATTTAATTTCAATGCGTTTCGTTACCTTTTCAAATTCTTATCTTTGCTCATAGCTACTCTTGGATATCTGTTTTAATCGTTTGTACTGCTATATACAGAGTGCTCTCAACCAATAATATTTATAATGACCTATTTACTCTTCTAATATCTGTAATTCTGTGCTTCTGTTGCTTGGGAGTTTCCCGTGTTTATTCTACGTACCCTATGACTTAACCTACCCCTAAATTAACCCTATAATTACAGCAATATATATATATATATATATATATATATAAAACAGTATATATGATGTATAGATAAACACCCACTTTATTAAAAATCGAAACAGGGTTTTTAACTATACAAAGCAAGCTAGTAATTTGCATAGCCATAAATGAAAGAATTTGTTTGTTTCATAAAGGAAATAAACATTCATCGACTAGTTTCGATCTCACTGGATCTCATCAGGATGAAGTGGTTTATAATTCTTATGAAACAACCAAAAACAATAGGCAAAAATAACTTCGAAAGAACTTCTGTAAGATGGCAAGAGTAAAATAAGAACGCCATCAGTAGAGAAACCACTAGTATTAAACTAGTCAAGTACAGAAATAAATTGGAAATTAAGTCGCTAATTCATAGATGACCATAACAAATATGTTTCACCTTTGGGTTTGTTCAATGTGTAAAACGCAAATTTTTTGCAAAAATGTAACACACCGTTCCTTGGCGGCGCTCGGCATAATACCCTAGAGGGGTAATGATCAAATTAAACAAATTTGCTATAAGAGATTATTTTTAACATCATATATATATACATATATATATATATATATATATATATATTATCGGGTAATTAAGGGGTCATTGGGTTATATAAGGGCACAAGTGAACTCTTGGGTTGAGAGCCTTTGAATAAGGGAAGACAAATTTAATTAATTAGAGAGTTATTATTTTTTTAACTTAAGTAGTGTATAGTAATGTAGAATCAATGTAAATTAGCCAAAGATAATGTAACATAATATTTATATAAACATGGAGCAGAATAAATAATAATTGAAGAAAATCATTCTAACGTATTTAAATTTGTAGTAAAGTAATTATATCTAGCAGCGTTGAGCAGGTGTTAAAATAACATTTCTGTTCTGAAACATAAAAATCAGACACGTTTAAACAAAACAACGAGGGAAGATAATATTTCTCGGTAAGCTTGGCAACAAACAAACTTTAATAAGTTATTGGAAAAGAACAGCTGTTAGGATGGATGCTGGCGAGTGCGTATTTGAAAACACGCGTTGTTGTTTAGGGGTTAAAGTATAGAGAATGAAATACCAAGTTGTAGCATGCGTATTTGAAAACAAGCTAGGCTTGGTGTTGACTTGTGTATGCTGATTGAATAAAAGGTTAACAGTCTAAATGACCAGCAAAATAATGGATAATCAGATTGTAATTATAACAGATTGTTTTGTAGAATAAATGATAGGATAACTAACCTTGTTGCATGTGGTGTAGTTTCGACTATATTCTTGTTGTTTGAAGTGGTGAAACGGCTTACACTTGATGATGGATTGTCTGTTGATTCAATGTTCACTTATCACGCACTTCGATGTAACGTTTTTACTGATTATGCCTCTTTAACGCGACCAGATGCACGGCATATCGGAGGACGCGTGTTGATTGCTTGAAGGTTGCTCGAACACTCTCGTTTCTTATCTGTTCCTTGGTTTTGGTTAGTTTTATGTAGGTAGGGATAATGTATAGAAATCGATTAGGTATGCAGGAGTATTTTATGATATATACAAGGGGAATTGTAAATAATGAACGGTTACGGAACATACCGCCCACCAAAAAGCCTCAGTTATAGGCCCTTTTTAAAGAAAGGTAAGAAAAAAAATTGAAATTGAAATTGGTTCAATCTTAAATGAAAAATAAAATGAATGTTGTGTAAAATGCAAAGAAAAAGTAAATTAAAAAATAGCCCTTTAAGCCGGGCAATAGCTTATTATACATTGAAGTATTATTGGTTAGGAAGAATGCATAATTTCACCAGAGGTCGCTTTAATGTACCCTGGTTAGTCTTAACTTCGGCTACTCGAACAATACCGTCGGTGCCCGTAAATGTGTTAATTATTCTGCCCAACTGCCACTGGAGTGGAGATAAAACAGAATCTTTGATAAGTACAAGTGTACCGTTTAGATTACCAATTAATTTGTTATGGTTATTCCACTTGCATTTTTGATACAGCTCATGTAAATACTCCCTATGCCACCTAGACCAGAAATCTTGGTGCAAACGCTGCACCAATTGCCAACGTGATAAACGATTGATATTTAAATGTGTTAAATCATGCATTGGAGGCGCAGTCAGCGGCTCCATTGTTAAAAAATGCGCAGGCGTGAGAGATTGTAGATCATTAGGGTCGCTACTTAAACTGCATAGAGGCCGTGAATTAAGGAGCGATTCTATTTGTATTAAGGTTGTGATTAGTTCTTCATAGGTAAGGACCTGGTTTCCAATGATGCGCAACAGATGTGTCTTTACAGATTTTACTCCGCTCTCCCACAGTCCGCCAAAATGGGGTGCAGAAGGGGGGTTGAATAACCATTTGATATTTTCTTGTTCAGCAGCAGTGTGCGTAAGACTGACAAGAATGCGATTAGCTCCGATAAAATTGGTCCCACAATCGCTAAAAATAGTGGAACAGCGCCCGCGCCGAGCAATAAAGCGACGTAAGGCTGCCAGAAAAGAATCGGCTGATAAATCTTGATTTTATTGTAAGAGGCCCGGCGTAATCCACACCAACACAACTGAATGGTTTTAATTGGTTTATTTTAAATTGTGGTAAGTCACCCATGGGCGGTATCACCGGTTTGGGGTTTGTTTTAAAACATTGATTACAATTAGATAAGTAATGTCTGATTGCTCGTTTTGAAGAGACAATCCAAAATTGTTGTTGCAAGAGATAAGTGGTGGTGTTAATTCCCGGGTGAAAATATTTTTCATGAATTTGATTGATTAACAACTCAGTAAAACGATGGTTTTTCGGTAATAATGCAGGATGTTTTTCAGAATACGGAAGTGTTGAATGACCTAATCTTACTGCTACTCGTAAAATACCTGCGGAATCAATGAATGGTGATAATTTTCGAAACGATTTAGAAAGTTTATTTTTAGTTTTAATTAATTGTATTTCCGCTTTAAACGAAGTTGACTGAATATGTTTGGTAATAACGTTAAGTGCTTTCTGGAGCTCCTCTGCAGTCGGAGGTCCTACCGGACTAATTTTTGAAACAGTTCCAAAACGAAAACAGTAAGTAATGATACCTTGAATTTTTCTTAATGAAGAAAATTGTATTAAAAGTTTATCTATGAAATGTTCTTCCATTTGAACAACGAGTGCAATTTTCTTGCTTTCAGAATTTATAATTGATTGTATAGGTTGTCGGATTGGCTCGGTGGGCCAATTCTCGACTGGTAAGCTAAGCCAATCAGGACCCGTCCACCAAAGCGAACATGAAAGAAGATCGTTTGGGAGCAAGCCGCGTGAAGCTGGATCAGCGGGGTTGCATTTGGAATTAACGTACCGCCAAGAAGTAGGCGATATAACTTCTTGTATGTGCGTAACCCGATTTGCAATGAACGTTTTCCATTTATATGGTGGTGATCGGACCCACGCCAAAGCTACCATGGAATCGCTCCATGTGAAGACGTCGGTGATCGCATAATTCTCGCCATATGTAGCAAGAACAAATTGAACTAAATCTGCTAGTAGCACCGCAGCACACAACTCTAACCTCGGTAAGGACAGTCGTTTGATAGGTGCCACCTTTGTTTTCGAAAATACCAATTTACTAGAAATTTCCCCATTGGGAAAACAAAATCTGAAGTAAATGACACTAGCGTAACCAACCTCACTAGCATCGCAAAAGGCGTGTAGCTGGCAGGAAGCCGAGATGCCATCATTTAGAAATCGTGGTATTTTTAATGAAGATAAGAGTGGAAGCTCATGCCGAAATTGTTGCCATTGAGAACAAACTTCATCGGGTGATATACTGTCCCAATCTAATTCTAACAGCCACAAATGCTGTATTAGTTTTTTAGCAAAGAGTGACAAAGGACCTAAAAATCCAAGTGGGTCATAAATCTGATAAGATCGCACGTTTTGTGCATAAAGGGTTTAATGGTTTGACGATAAATGAAAATGTAACATGTATAGAAATCGATTAGGTACGCAGGAGTATTTTATGATATATACAAGGGGAATTGTAAATAATGAACGGTTACTGAACAAATGCAGACACGGTTTTGTGGTTAAAATATTGATTTCAATCTTGAGGTAGTATAGCAAAGTGCCAACAAAAGACCAAGACAGAATAAAAGTGTATTGAGTGCAAGAGGGATGCGTATACATAATTCAGGAGACAGTATAATTGGGAAACCTAAATAAAATTGATAATTTCAAAAATATTTAAAAGCAAACACGAGTCTGTTAAAAAGTGGGAAAATAGAGCCAAGCAAGGTGATTGGTGTAAATTGTACAAGAAAAGCAGAGATCCAGCTAATGGAAGCGTATGTGTGAGATAAAGCTATAGGTACAAGGGAGAGGAAAGATGTTTGTTCAAGTTGAAAGCGTTGACAAATAAAGATGTAGAGGCTAAATTCGAACAACGGAGTGACAGTTTGAAGCGATTTACCGAGTATTGTTATGTTCGTTATAAAAATTCACCAGAATCCGAGATTCGTTAGGGGTTTTTTGCTGAAACAACAAGCGGTTAGAAAAGATTTTCCAGAATTATAGGAAAGGTATACAAGTGTACGTGCCAATTTAAAACAAAGGGGGGGGGAATTTACATATATAATCACTCGCAGAGAGGGGTCTCGCTCTCTTTTGCTCTTCCTTTTTCGTTCTGATTTCATTCAGCATTGGTGATAAGTTACTTTCATGTGAACTAGTGCAAGTTAATAAAATTTTATGTAGAAGCTAATAAAGCATCTTTGTGGTAAAACGTTGAAGTGGTACGTAAGTGCAAAGCTTGTTAAGTTGGTATTGGAATGCACGAAAATTTTAAAGTTTGAAAGTGTTTGGATGGTACAAAAAAGAGATGTCTGAATAATAAAAGTTAAGTTTGGAGATTAGAATTTTTGGAGTGGAAATTGTAAGCAGCGGTATGCATGACGGAGATGGTAATTGGACCAAAGAGTTAGCTGATGGACTGGGTATCTACTAGACGGCAGCATCTTCAAGGAGCTAGATGGCGGAGCACACTTAGAAGTTAAAAACCAGGTAGGCGATAGAATAGAACATTGAGTGGTGAATATTTTTATGGTGTTTGTGATTATTTGGATTTGAATTTGATGTGTTTTATTTTTATTTGATATTTTATGAACAGACATTGATGGAACTCTAAAAGAAAATTAATCTTTGAAAATAATTAATGAATTTACAGATAACCAAATGTTGTAAAGAGGTATAGAGGGCTTATTGATATTTGATAGTGCAGGAAATTTATATGCACAGTTGTAGAGTTTTATTATGAGCTCATGCTAAGACCAAAAAGGTAACGTAAGGTATGAGGAATGCCTTCTTACTTTAAATAAAAATATATGTGCTTAAAAGGTTATCAACTTGCACGATTATTGTTATAAAATTATTGACCTTTAAGAATGTACCTAAAGGAATGGTGTTTTTAAATGTACTATGGATCTAATTTAAATAGAGCGTGATATATTTGGTCAATTGAGTTATTTTGAGTGTGTGATTAGTGTGAATGTCTATTTAGGTTTCAGCCTGAGGATATGGACAGGAGGTTTTGGATGTAACAGGTAGGTGTCAATATTCATTTAGAAAATTAGGTAAGAAGAATTATTAGGAGCAGCCGAGGGCAAGATTCGAGCTAAAACCATATAGGAATTATGTTAGCCCAATTTGTGGGGCAAGTTTTAGAGAGCTAACCTCACAATTAACTATCTAAAATATTTATATATATATATATATATATATATATATATATTGCTGTGTTAGGCCGCTTGAAAGGCGTTACTAAAAGGGTGCTGTGATACAGATACAGCAATTTGTTTAACTTGAAATGGTTCCCTTACCTTCCTTTTTTAATTTTACCTGGCTAGCTCAACGGAACTGACAGAGTTTTTCAAAGTGAAATCAAACACAACAATATCATAAAGCATTTATACAGTATTAAAATTTTCTCTGATACAAAAGCATTTAGAACTTTTACAACATTGATTCTTTCAAACAAAAATAATTTCTAAGAAAGATATCAAAAAATATGTTCCTTACCTTATTTTAAATTAACAGAATTAAACTTATTGTTTTGAGAATGGTTTACCAGGTTATAATTATTTCCATGCTTATAAGATTTGTTTTGGCCAGAAAGAATCCTTGACAGATAATATATTAAAAGGTCGGAGTATTTTGAACTCTGATCACAAATTCTCCTGGTAAAACCCTTTTACATAAAAAATATTATATGATTAACACTTATTATGATACCTTACATTAAATATAAATCAGTAGTTACCAAAATACATTATGCTTAACTCTTTTTTCAATTATTTAATAGAAATTTTTAAGAAGCGTTATCTTGAAGAATTTTCCCTCTTGTAATTCATAATTTTTATTTTTCATTGTAAGTTACATTTAAAACATTGCTTCTTTATTCATTGCAACTTTGCAACTATTAAACTACAATATGTTTACTACATATTTCAATTACTATCTTCGCATAGCAACAGCTTGTGCTTTTTAATTAAAATAACATTTCGTGCTCTAATGAATGAAATCGTATGAATGGATGAATTCCTTATTTGATAAACACTTCTTTATCTACAAATTTATGTTTCCAGAAGCTTACTAGAAAAATGTGGGTCATTGATGTAAAGTTCTCAGAAAACCCAATTAGCGTCTAAAATCGTCGAGTTTTATGACCTAAATATCGTTCCAGTTATCCATGACATGTGTTATCTGTTCTTGTTTAACACATATATTGTTGTGGCGTCGCATACTAATGCTAAAGATAATCACTTTCTTGGATTTGTCCAGGGATTTTGCAGTTTTTTTTTTGTTTCAGCCACTTCTAAGAAAAATGTTTACTCAATAATGATATTTATGTTGTTCTAAAATACCGATAACTCATCCTTTTAGATTCTAGAAAATTCTCTGTTTAGAACAAATTGCTATAATCCATGGGGTAATTAATTCAGACTTTATTTACTTTTTAATGCAAAAGGGGTTTTTAATACACGTTGCTTGTAGTTTCTTAAACTAAAAGCGTAGAGCTCGTTCTATTTACAGCAAATCAAATGCATTTTTATCAAAAATAAGTAAAATAAATAGCTTCGTATTTATTTTAAAACAATCGATTTTTACGTGCTCAAAGACAATAAACAGAGACAAGAAGAAAATTATTCATAGCATATTTGTGGAGCACAGCACAGTACGTCTATAAAATAGGGGCAGCAGAAAAAGCAGACAGAAAGAGATAGAAGCCTTCTGGAATGTTGTGCTTCAAATGTATAAGGATGATAGCATGGACAGACAAGGCTAATAACAAATACGTTATAAAAACTGTAGAAGAAGGAAGATATCTCTTGAAAACAAAAACAAAACAAAATTGGAGAAATAGAAGGGTGGGATACGTTCTAAGGCATTTTTGGGGAATAGTACGGGATATATTACAATCACAGAGAGGAAAAAAGAAGTAGAAGTACACCAAGATAAGACTTTTGCACGCAGATAGTAATAGATGCAGACTGTACAAATTTCAGGAGAATGTGTAGGTTAGTTCGGAATAGAAAACAATGAGGGTACGCGTCTAACCACTTCTAGGACTGAAGACCTAATGATCATGATATATATATATATATATATATATATATATATATATATATATATAGTCTCACCTTAACCATAAAATGCAATGACAAACATTTAATTGTTTATCTTCCAATGGAGTTATTTTGCCACACTGAATTTGTTGATGGCATATAATTCCCTTGTCATGCCTGAGTCGGTATTGTATTTTCCCATAATTAGATCTTCCCAAACTCGAAATTGTTGATTGTTCCCCCAGAAATGTTTAAAAAATTTGACTTCAAAATCCATATTCTCAATTCACTTCCTATTAATCCAAACCAAACCTCAGCACTTCCATCCAAGCTACCCTGTACCAAAGTCCTGACATTATTTAAAAATATTTTGGGATTCAATTTATTATCCCCATAAAATTTGGAATATTGTTCTAACAGTACAGTACTCTGACTCTCCTTGTTGCCATTTAGATTACCGTAGTTTCCCGCATCACTGCCGAAAGGATTTGTCATGCTAGACCAATCGGAAATTGGGGTGGGTAGTATACGATAAACTGAACATAACAAATCGCTGTGCTGAAATAAAGACAACCATGTAATAATTAATAAAGAAATGATTAGGACAGAGCGTTAGTCTGTCTGGCAAACATTTTAATACCTCCACCCAAGTAATAAAAAAACTCAATAATATAGACATATATTCACAGTTTATCAAAACGCTAAACTCTTTCAGTTACTTTCAGGTAATAAGTGACTCAAAACAAATAGGTAATATTGATACATACGTTTGATGACTACGCCTGTAATCTAATGCACTAATGAAAACGTTTTCACGAAGCATTGCTTTACAAAGTATACTGCAACACTACAGTAATAAAGGATATATTTGTACTATCAGCGCCGGTATAAAATATTGTTTTTTTTTAGAATAAAATTGCTTGCTATTAAACAGTTAAAGATATTTCACTTAGTAAAATGTTATCCACATCATGTTTGCGTGGCGAAAAAAGGTTTACTAACGTGTGTCAGAACTAAACAGATACATCAAATGTTGCGCTCCAGGCTATTGCAAATATGTGTGTGTATATTAGAATAAATAGGATAGGAATTTAGTACACATCCAGTTAAATTACGTAAGTACCCATAACGCCTTATACTAATCTCACCAAAATTAATTCATGCCAGGTGGAACAGCCAAGGTGGTGTGTAATTAAACAGTATACAGTATGGCAGCAACCCAAACAGTACCTCAGAATCAGCAAATAGTAACCAATAATCAAGGGAGTAAACCATTAGTATAGACAGCAGAAGGAAAACTAAGCAGTTGGTGCTAGAAATAGCAGGCAGTAACCAAAGGCTAGAAAATCATTTCAGAATTAGGCGATGTCGAACCGTAAAGTAAATTTCTAAATCAAAATGCACTTGCTACGGGTATAATCCAATCCTTGTATACTCCGTGCTGTATTTCACAAAAGGAAAAATCAATAGGATAAGCATAGAACAAGATTGGTGCAAATACTTTTAACTTTGTAAAGAAATATTGAGAAATATGTTCTTACACTTTCAAATGATCGGGAAAGAATATTTAATAACGCGATAAGCGCATTATCAAATTAACAACCAAATGTGAAAGAAAACTTCTAGACTATCCAAATCTTGTAGCATGTGTTGATAACAATACTCCTATGAAATAGGACGTTACGATAATATACCGATATAAAGGTGTAAGGTTGGTTGACTAACGAACTATTGTAGACTTAAAATAAAATGCACAAAGTGAATTACAAAATTGTAATAGTTGACCAGAAGCGTCACTCATAACAGGTAGTTATACAAAGTGTCGGAGAAATTTGAAAAAGTTGGAGATTGAACAAAAATATTCAGTCAAGTGAAATTTAACGTAATTCCCTTCATGGGTCAACCACAATTAATATCTTTCATTCTATCCTTTAAATGTTCTACCCCATTTCCAAATTTCCTAAGTCATTTTTAAATGTTTTAAATCCTGCATTACAACTTTCTTCAATTTCGTTTACATTTTAATCTAAGTTCTTAATAATTCCATTCAGCTTCTTCTCATATGCTTCATGATTTGACTTAATTGGTACGATTTCCTTTTTAAAATCATTATGCACTCTAAAATTTGTACCACTTTATGTCTAATTTTGAAGTTCATGTCCTCCATGGTTTTATTCTTCACTTTGAAACTTAAAGTAAATTTATCACTCATCTCCTTAAATTTCTTCTCATTCCTTTCACTTTTTGATTTTAAGTTTTTCCCAAATTGTGTTAGATTCCTTCCAAAATCTGTTCGCAATTTCTGGATATTCCTATCAGATTTCTCACTTATTTCCCTAATACATTTCTCGCTCACTTTTTATATTTCTTCAATTTTTCACTCATTTTCTTCAGATTCTCCCTTATTTCCTTTGTGTTTTTTACTTATTTCCCTGATACTTTTTTCATTCTTTTCAATCATTTCTTGCATATTTATATTTAATAAAAAGACCACCAATCTCGATTCCTGAGTATCTCTTACATTCTGTTGTCTTTTTCTCTGGTTCCTCCATTTTCGGATCTTCCAAATACACTATCTTGAGATCCCATCTCCACATCGTTTGCCCTCAATCCCTTACGAATTTCTTTCATTCTATCAGTCATTCTGAAAACCAATCAAATATACCTCACAGAGAAAATTCCTACAAAATTCAACAAGACACAGAACTCTAATTTTCATGCGGTTTAAATCGAGCACCAGGTTGGGGCGCCAATAAAAGTTGCTGTGGTCTGTAGATGATTCTAAATGAGCCCCAAGCCGGGCGTCAATACTAATGCTGTGGTCTGAAGATGCCCGACGTGAGACGTCAAGAAAAGATTCTGTGTACCGAAGTGGTTAATAAAACTTCTAATAATTTTCGCTAGTTCAGTTGAAATTAAGTCACTACAACCAGATGTCAAACTGATGACACAAAATATTCTTTGACAAACAATCTTTCAAATAACTATTACTAGATCCATGATAGCTTTTCTTTAACAAGCTTATATCTTACATCTAACCTAAAAAAAATACTTTCATACAAATATTAAAATCTAAAGGTAGAGTCCAAAATTTTCCACCACGGCTTTGCTAACAAACAATATCGTAAATCTAACAAAATATAATTTCAGAGTAATCACTCACTAAATTAGAGTCCAAAGTCTCTTTTATCATTAGAATGAATGCACTTTAATCTTAATTTCATTCACCAGTAATTCCTTAATTAATCTTAATAAGTACAAATTTAGTCAAGATATGATAGATAACTCAACGGCCTCCTTATCTGATCAGTTAGGTTTAATTATTTTTGTTATATAATGGCAAAACTGCACCGTAGGCTGCCACTCCCTCAATAGAATTATCAAGCTTGTACAAACTCTCTAATTTAAATACAAATCCTAGCACACAAAAATATTCTTATCATGGAACTTAGTTAATAAACAAAAATGCCCCCCCCCCTTTAAAATTTTAAAACAAAGTCATTTTTATTTCACCGTGTAGATTATGCTGGTTGTTTGGCACATGGTCATCCATCCATATCCAAAATCATTAAAATTTTTCTATTAAATACCATTAAGCATCGAAATTGCATCCCAAATCCATATATACTTACATTCAAATTAAGTAAAAGTTTTATCTAGCAGTAGTTAATTATCATTCATTTATTGTCCATTTTTGAAATCATCTTAACATACTTCAAATGTATATTTAAAGCACTTTTCTGTCACTCAATAAATAATTTCACTACTAACTACTGTAGGCATTTCTACTACACGATGTACTGCAACATGACTTTTTAAACTCCAACTTATTTGACCCGCTTTTGATTGGTTATATAGGCAAGTCTTTGAGACAAGTCTGGCAAACTTTAGTTGTCGTTTCTGTTCCCATTGGTTGAAAATATAGCCTTGCCCCCTACGTAAGCATCTAGAACCTTCATGTTTATTCGTGAACCTTTTCCAATTAGTTGGATTTGAAGGCATGATACGACATTCATAAAACTGTCATTGTTCCGTCCAACCCTGTATATATTCATTTAGTTTCTTTATATTATTACTATAAAGTTTAAGTTTATTTGTTAATGGTAATATCTGCTCTTTTATTTAAATTCAATAAACCCGGTCACGTTATCACCTTCAATGTTCTATCTTGTTTGCCATATGTTTAGTGATTGCGCGGCCTAATACAGTCTATTGTTACCATATGGATAATAAGTTTCTGTTTCGGAGGTCAATCCACGTATAGGACTACCTCACCGCTTTATATTACTTTTCGAATATAGTAATAAGTGTTCTGGATCCAAGAATCTGCACCACTCTAATTGGACATCAGGTAAGAATATTGAAGGCCACATTTGTTTAATATCTGTATGGTTATACGCCCGCTTTTTCTCCTGACTATCTTTTTATGTACTCAACATTCAATTTTGATCCTTGTTGAGTCGGATATTACCAGTAGCAGATATTAGTACTATAATTTGAAACATAATTATTAATCATTTACCTGAGGTCAAGTTTGTGTTATCAAACAGTCATCCTTCAACAGCCCAGAGCTATACTAATTAGTTCCATTTAGCTATGCGCTACCTTATCGTCAAGATTTATGGCTGTAGTTAATTGTTTTATCTTCTTAATAGGATGTACGTTTACATTCCTGCTCCATGCTATAACTAGATTTTTATAAAAGTTCAATAAACACGTTTTTCAACAAAAAATCGTCATTACTAATAATAAGGTAGTGCTGTTTGGTCGGTGTCGTGACCATCTACCTATCACAGGACCCACGTTAGGTAGGTGTAGATACCCTGAGAAAAGGAGATTTTCATAGTCTAGGCACATTTATGTAGTTGTTGGTAGACCGACCAATTGTACCAAAGCACGAAAAATTAAAGTCAAAGTTTTCACATAATCAAGAATAATTATTAGTTAAACCATAATAATATATATTGCTGTGTTAATAGGGTCATTTAGGGGTAGTTAGGACCAAGAGTATAGCGCACTCCACATAAAAAACATAAGGGCTCAGAAAACGACACAGTTTTCTAAAGAAAACAAGAAATACGATGATTAGACTGGAAAGTAAATCACAACACCCTGTATATAAATAATAATCATAATAAATTCAGTTAATGAAAAATATTTTGAAGAATTATTTGAATAAAACAAATCCGCAAGTCGTTAAATAACATAATTGCAAGCTGAAACGTGACATGCATGGATAACACATCATTATTACATCAAGAATCCTAATTAAAACAAGCAGGTTTAATAATGCATAGGATAGCAAACACATAATTTAATGCATACATTGTATTCGTCTACGTGACTAGAGAATTAAAATCGACACCTGATTTATTGGAAACAAGTAAGACATGGTAATTAAAAATCAAAGTTCACCAAATTTATTTGAACAAACAATGGTTTACTTATCTAGAACTATGAAAATCCAAGCGAATCAATGCTATTAACTTGAAATCGTACTTGACAAGAAGAACGTGTTAATGTTAATATACAACAATAATACCATGGGATATCCAAAAACCTGGTACGAAAGTTTATAAAACAACGAACTTTGCGCTTGTCAATAGATAGACGATGCATTTAAATATGACCAGATCTGTAAACAAATCAGTTCATCATGAAGTAAAGTATAGTTCACGTCTCTGAAAACAAAAATATCCACGTAAAGTGAGTAATTGTGAAATGTAAAATAATACCGCTGAATATGGAAGATTGATGAGTTTGCCGTTTTCTCCTTAAATAGAAAAACGTAAAAACTAAAAGTTGTTTTAATTTAAATTCTAATATTAACCTTAATAAAAAGGACTCTAAAGAATCACTGGAGACAAATCTAAATAATTACGGGAGACAGCTCTAAATAATTACTAGAGTCAAGTCTACATAAATACGGGAACAAGTTTAAATAAATGCTGAAGCGATTATTACTGGAACAAATGAGGAAATGCAACATGCATTTACTTCAATAATTAATGGCGAAAGAGTTTAATGCAGTACGCTAGTGTATTTAAGACGATGCTATGAGAGATGCACACAACGGTTGGACCAGAGACTGATTTAGGCTGAAAAACAACCGGTTAGCCAATCTGAATTTTAATTATTTTATTATTTTATTTGTGGATATTTCATTGCACTTTGCTAAACTGAATAACTTAAGATTTAACATTTAATTAAATATTACTAATTTAAATACTTTAAAAATTGCTTTCATGATAATTTATGTGAGAGGTCGGCAAGATTTAATTTTTGAGTATACGTTGTAAATTATGTAAATGGTAAATGAGGTTAAATGAACGTTCATCAGACTTCAGTTAATAATTAATAATAATAGTGATTTTGCTGGCTTTTTTGATCATCTTTGGTAATAATAATCATTAAATTTACTGATTCAATTATTAGAAGAAAATTCCAGTTAAAGAATTTTAACCTTTTCATACGTTGTAAATATTTTTGAGAACATTATAATAATTTGTGCTTAATGGTGTTTTGGTTTAAAGATTAAAACAGTTAGGAGAGGTAGATGGTAGGTTTAAAAGCTTTGTTTGTCGTATTGTCGCAAGCTCCGTGCGTAATTCAAAAACTGAGCTAGCCGACGTAATTAAAATTATACGATTAAAAATTAAAAATTGACAGATTAAAAATTTTTACCTTTTAATTCACAAAAAGGGCGCACAGGGGTATTGCTACAGTATTACAACAATATATATAGGTCATTGAAACCCAAAATCTAAAAATAAATCCCACTAAAATATAATAGAATCCGGAAAAATAAAATTTTGGTAAATTCATGGTAATGGCCAGTATAATACAAGCGTACCTTTATTCATCGATGTACAAGCGGAAAATGAACTTGCGCAAGTATAAATAATCACCTTGTATGATATACGCGTATAGTAAATACATAATAAGTAAATAGCAAATAATGTAAGCAGTATAGTAAAAATAATTAGTCGTTAAGATACCATAAAACGCAATAAATCGAACACAAATCGATAATTTTAAGATAAATACAAAACTATTCGTTTTTACACTTTCCGTGCTTAAAAATAAATAATTTCCCGGATTTAAAACCCCAATACTAATCTTAATTTTGGGTATTAAAACGTTTTGCCGTAAAAGCAAATATTTCTATAAAAATGCACCCTCATTGCATTAAAAAGCAATTAAAGTTTATATTAATCAGCCTTTGTATAGCATAAAACCATTGTAAATAAAAACATCTTCTCGTATTTTCGAGAGGAATTGAGAAAAATACGTCAATTCCTATGAACTCATTAATAAATAAACGTTTATTCCCAGAAGCGGTTCTTACATTAAAAATATCATAAAATCCATAAAATAACCGATAAAAATTATCTTTTGCATTTGTATGCGACGCCACAATAATCGTATATGTGTTAAAGTAGGACGAACCGTGCACTTACTAATAACTAGAACGAGATTACGGGGTAATAAAACGCCGCGACTTTAGACGCTAATGAGTTTTTCTGGAAACCTTGCATCATAATGTTCTCTACTATTCTACTACATTCTGGAAATAGATAATTTGTATATATATAAGGAAGCGTTTATTAAATAATTCAGTCGATTCTTAAATTCGATCGCGAAATGTTATTTTGATTTAAGTTGCGAGCTGTTGCTTTGCGAAGATAATATTTGAAGTATGCAGTAAGCATACTGTAATTTAATAATTAAAATGTTACAATGAATACAGAAGTGATGTTTTAAACGTAACTTACATAAAAAAGAGGAAATTATTAAATACAATTAGAAGGGAAAATTCTTCAATACAGGAAGATTTAAGCAAAATGTACTTTGGTAACTGCTGTTTAAACCTAAGATTTTTAATATGCAAAATCTTGTAAGCTGATTTGGACATCAATTTAAAATAAAAAATAATTTTTTTGTAAAAAATCTTTACCGGGAAAGTTTGTGTTCAGAGTTCGAAACACTCTGACCTTTTTATAGATTATCTCAAGGATTTTTTAACCAAACAAACTTTACAAACGTGGAAATAAACAAAGTCAGGTAAAATATCCATAAAAAATGAAATTTAGTTCTGTAAATTTAAAATAAGGTAAGGAACATTTATTTTATAATAAGTACTTCTTAGAAATTATTTTGTTTGAAAGAAATGATATAAATTTTGTATGAAAGAAAATATTTCATACTGTATAAATGCTTTAGTATTGCTGTTTGATTTCATTTTGAAAACTCCATCAATTCTGTTGAGCTAGCCACGCAAAGTTAGAAAGGGAGGTACGTCAACAATTTCAAGTTTTGCAATTTGCTGTATCTGTATCATATCACTCTTTCAGCTATGCTCCAACGCAGGCCATTGTCATAACTATAAATATATATATATATATATATATATATATATATATATATATATTACTCTAATTTAGACCAGGGTAGAAAATTAATTAACGACATCAAATAATTTTAATCACCGGGTATAAGGACGCTTTGAGTAATAATACGCTTCATTTAAAGGTATATTGGATAAATTCGTCATTTACTTATAAACATAGAGTTTATATTGTTTAGATAATGTTAAACACCGTGTATATTAAAGCAGTGGAAAATAGTACGCTTAATTAAAGGCCTACTGTGTAAATTTTAATCATTCAATTAGAATGTAGGTTTTGTATATAATCATAATCAACGTGTAGAAGGAAGTAATGTAGAATTTCATTAGATAATAAACATTATTAAAACCATGCAGCATAAAAATTTATTCGTTTCGTTAAAATAAGGGGTTTAGATTATTCACTGGACGCTTTCTATAAAAAGAAGCTGAGTTAAAATGTTCAACTTGTATTTAATTTAATCTTTCCAAGTTCTAAAGCTATTGAGAAATTATAACGACGTGGGGAAGTCAAGTAAAAGTCTTCAGTGTATTAGAACTCAGAACACCTGCAAAAATAACGATGTATATGATAGTCGATAAGCTTTAAGCTATATGAGTGCAAGTAAGAAAGCAAGTTTGTGGTATAAAGACAAGCGAAAGGGAATGCATTGGTAGTTAAATGAGGGGAAATATGTAAAACAAGAGCACAGGTTGTAGATAGAACAAACAGACTAGATTGGCGATTAAGGTTGAAATAAGATGCAAATATGAGAGGCGGAAGCATAACAATTTCTATGTAAAATTAATTAGTTGTTCGCGGACGTGTTGCGAGGCGTGTGGAAATTTCTTAGATTTCAACTCGGACGAGTGCAAATTTCAGAAGAATCATTGTGCCGAGCCATCGGAAGGGAAAATAGAATGCGAATTTCTGAAAATCGTCCGTCGCGGGACAAATTCGACTCGCAAGCGAGCCATTATATAAACCCGTGCTGATAGGAGTTTAGCTCTCTTTTATTTTTGATTTTATTCGATAATTCAAGCAGAATACATGGTTATTACGTGCTACGATAAAAGTTATTATGCATTAGTGCACTTAGAGAAGATAGATAAAGGTAATAAAGTCTAGTTATATTTGCGGGTATTACTGTACCAATTATCCAAATTAGTAACAATAAATAAATAAATAGAAATATGCAGTTTTGGTATAGCGTCAAAGTATTATGAATTTCATTGCTATTTTTCGGGAGTGTTAGTAATCAAGTGTTATTCGTAAACTTGATTGGATCCACAAAACAAGATTTAGATATACATAGATGAGTTCCTGAGAAGCCCTGAAACCTTTTAGACGAATGGTGGTGTAGAAAAATTTTAAAGGCGGCCAGAAATCCGAGGACGTAAACATAACCCAGCTGGAATGGTGGGATTAGCAAGGACGATGTACATTGGAGCCACGAGTGCATTAACCTTCAGGTAACTTATGCATTGTTGTTCGATCTTAGATGTTTTGGGTGTGTGTTGAATATCTTTATAATTTGTTTGATAAAGATGGACAGTGGTAAATTTGTATAAACAAATTTTGAATTTTAAGGTAAAATTTTCTTGTATAAGTAGAAAGTATTTATCAAGTTTATGTTTTTGATTATGATGAAAATTTGGGTCTGTCTTTGAGCTCAATTAGACTAACCTGTTAAATTAACATAAAGGGGTGGGAGATGCTCCCTTTTATTCAGACTCAGGTATGCAAATATTGTTTACTTAATTAGTATGCATCCTACAAGGACTCTAATTCTGGATGCAAATTAAAATGATGACAAATTTGAACTTGAAATTTTATGATGCTGAAATTTATGCTGAAATTTAATTTTGAAATTTTAATGTATTGTGAATATTAATATAAATAGAGTTAACGTTGATGTTTGTGGTAGGAATGTGTTTGTTTTTTTTATGAATGAGGATGAAAGTTTTAACTAGGTGAGCAGCTGAGGCGGAAGGAAAGAGTCAAGAAGCGATTCTCAGAAGAGATTCAACGGAGAAGAGAATCACAGCAATTTTTGGCACAGAACGTGGGTAATTCGAAAACAGGAAGAGAATCACAGCAATATATATATATATATATATATATATATTTATATATATATATATATATATATATATATATATTACTCATATTTAAACCAGGGTAGAAAATTAAATAATCACATCAAATAATTTTAATCACCGTGTAGAAGCTTTGGGAAAAGGTACGCGTTATTAAAAACCGTGAAGCATAAAAATTCATTCGTTTCATTAAAAATAAGGAGTTAAATTATGTACAAGACGCTTGCTATAAAAAAAAGGAAGCAGTATTAAAAGCTCTGCGTGTAATTTAATTATTCCTAGTAAAGAAACAAATAGAAAATTACGTGCAAAATTTATATTAATTAACTCAATTTTAAGTAACCGGTATTAAACAAAATGTACAGATAATAATTAATATTTGATTAGGAGTCACTAAAAATTAAAGGGTATTATTTTAATTGGAGTTAATTGAACCATTAGTAACATATAATATCTATAAAAACTTGTAAAACCCAATAAAATGCAAATCGTAGAAGTGTTATTTAGAAGTATTATGTTTGAACACCTGCGTATTTTTAAAGGCTCATTCTGCGTAAATTTGGCAGATAACGAATGGTTACAGAGAATGTTGGAGAAACCGTCGCATAATAGTTACGGGAAATGCTAAAGGTGGGTTATTTCACAGTCCACATGGACTGAAATAATCGATAATAAAGAATATCAATTTGCACCAATAAGAACAGGGTAGATAGAGACAGATAATATGCGCAAGACCGAGACACATATAGTAAAGGCGTGAGTGGAGCAACGTCACTGGGTTGCGATTGGTTGAAAATAAGAGGCAAACTTGAGAGGTAGAAATAACATTTCTGTATAAAAATTAATTAGTTATTTCCAGACGTTGCGAGCCGTGTCGAAATTTCTGAGATTTAACTGATGCGAGTGCAAATTTCGTAAAAATCGCATGCCGGGCTGCGGAATGGGAACCTAGCATGCGAAATTCTGAAGAATTGTCCGTTTTGGGGACAAGACCGACAGACAGGCTAACCTCTATATATACCCAGGTTAATATGAACAAGCTCTCTTAGATTTTCGAATTGATTCAATGCATTAAACAGTGCTTTTTAGTTTTCCGAGTTTGATAGAATAATTTAAACAGTTTGCTCGTATATTTTGGTGATTTAAAACAGTTTGTTCTTTACGTGTTACAATGAATGTAATTTAGTGCACTTAGAAAAGAAGATACAAGGTAATTAAGTGTAGTATCACTGTACCAATTAGTCAAATCTGCAACGACAAATGAATACACAAAAGTAGGCAGTTTTGGCGTATCTTGGTGAAAGAAGTATGAATTTATTTGTTATTTTTCGGGGGTGTTAATAATTAAATGGTTCATAAACGTGTCTGGATCCACAAAACAAGGTTCAGATATACACAGATGAGTTCCGGAAAAGCCCTGAAACAACTTTAGATGAATGGTGGTGGAGAAATTTTAAAAGCGTTGAGAATCAGAAGCCGTAAATATAACCCAGTTGGAATGGTGTGATTAACAAAAGGGACGATGTACATTGAAGCTACGAGTGCAGTAACCTTCAGGTAAATTATACTATTTTGTTTGAACTTTGATGTTTTCGTGTGTGTTGAATAACTTTATAATTTATTTACTTAAAATGGACAGTAATGAAGTTGTACTAACAACAAATTTTTAATTTTAAGGTGAAATTTTCTTGTTTAAGTCGAAAGGAGTATTTAGTATTTATGTTCTTGATGAAAATTTGGGTATGTCTTTGAGCTCAATTAGACGAACCTGGTTAATTAACGTAAAGGGTGGTAGATGCTCCTTTGTACTCAGACTCAGGTCTGCATATATTGTTATATTAATTAGAGGCATCCTACAAGGACTTTAATTTTGATGCACATTAAAATGATAACAAATTTAAATCTTGAAATTTTCTGATACTGAAATTTATGCTGAATTTTTAATTTTGAAATTTTAATGTATTGTGAATATTGATGTAAATAGAGTTAACGGTGATGTTTGTGGTAGGAATGTGTTTGTTTTTTTTATGAATGAGGATGAAGGTTTATCTAGGGAGCAGCCGAGGCAATGAACAGAAGAATGGACATCAATTTAAAATAAAAATAATTTTTTTAGCGAGCACAGCGTTAGGCTATGAGCACGTGTTGGAAGTGGATAATTCAGAACCGTTCAACGCCAAGGTTTATCCTATTCCAGCAGCATATCGGGAGCAGGTGAATGCAGAATTAAATAAAATGTTGGAAGATGGCATAATAGAGGTCTCAAACACTCATTTCATAAATCCGTTGGTGGTGGTTAAGAAAAAGGATGATAGTATTCTTTTATGTTTAGATGCGCGAAAAATTAATCAACGGACCAAACCGCAATTCCATTGTCCACCATCCATGAACACACTTTTGACGAGGTTAAGTGGCAAGTTTGTTTTTAGTAAATTAGATTTAAGGTATTCATTCTGGCGGATTCCATTACACAAGGATTCTAGAAGGTACACAGGATTTTCCGTAGAGGGAAAAATCTATAATTTCAAGGTAGTATCGTTTTGTTTGTCCGCAGAAAAGGAAATAATAATAAATGAGAAACAGACAAGGGTAGGGACTGAAGAAGAAGCAATATTTAAGAGTCAGGATAATAGGGATGATAAGTTTATTGTATGTGAGATAATAGGGATGATAAGTATAGATATAGAAGGAGGAGAAGTAGGGATGAAGAGTATTAGAATGGTGAGAAGAAAGACTTGGAGGATCAAGAAAAGAGTCAGATTTAAATAAGAAATGAAGATTAAATGACCAAAATATAGGGATAGAATAAGTGTATATAGAAGAGTAGAAGTGTTTATAGAAAATAAAGCTAGATATAGGATAAATATGGGAGATAGTTAGAAATAGGTATATAGGATGAGAAGGAAAATTAAATGTAGGAAGAAAATAAGATAGGTTAAGCGTAGATATTTCTTATAAGTATAGGTATATAGGATGTATATAGGACTAGATGGGTAAGTAGGATGAAGTTAGGGATAATTTCAGCTTATAAAATTAGGTGAGAGTTAGGAATAGGATAGGGATATAGGATAGGTGTAAATATTTTTAGGATTGGATATAAGTTAGGTAAGTTAGAAAGATAAGTGTATAGTGAGATAGACAATTTTTTTTGTAAATTTTTTTTGCAGTCTAGATGTTTCATATTTGAATTCAAATAAGTGAGATTATTTGTATTCAAATAGGGGGAAAATACTCTAATTTAGACCAGAGTAGAAAATTAATTAACGACATCAAATAATTTTAATCACCGGGTATAAGAACGCTTTGAGTAATAATACGCTTCATTTAAAGGTATATTGGATAAATTCGTCATTTACTTATAAACATAGAGTTTATATTGTTTAGATAATGTTAAACACCGTGTATATTAAAGCAGTGGAAAATAGTACGCTTAATTAAAGGCCTACTGTGTAGATTTAAATCATTCAATTAGAATGTAGGTTTTGTATATAATCATAATCAACGTGTAGAAGGAAGTAATGTAGAATTTCATTAGATAATAAGCATTATTAAAACCATGCAGCATAAAAATTTATTCGTTTCGTTAAAATAAGGGGTTTAGGTTATTCACTGGACGCTTTCTATAAAAAGAAGCCGCGTTAAAATGTTCAACTTGTATTTAATTTAATCTTTCCAAGTACTAAAGCTATTGAGAAATTATAACGACGTGGGGAAGTCAAGTAAAAGCCTTCAGTGTATTAGAACTCAGAACACCTGCAAAAATAACGATGTATATGATAGTCGATAAGCTTTAAGCTATATGAGTGCAAGTAAGAAAGCAAGTTTGTGGTATAAAGACAAGCGAGAGGGAATGCATTGGTAGTTAAATGAGGGGAAATATGTAAAACAAGAGCACAGGTTGTAGATAGAACGAACAGACTAGATTGGCGATTAAGGTTGAAATAAGATGCAAATATGAGAGGTGGAAGCATAACAATTTCTATGTAAAATTAATTAGTTGTTCGCGGACGTGTTGCGAGGCGTGTGGAAATTTCTTAGATTTCAACTCGGACGAGTGCAAATTTCAGAAGAATCATTGTGCCGAGCCATCGGAAGGGAAAATAGAATGCGAATCTCTGAAAATGGTCCGTCGCGGGACAAATTCGACTCGCAAGCGAGCCATTATATAAACCCGTGCTGATAGGAGTTTAGCTCTCTTTTATTTTTGATTTTATTCGATACTTCAAGCAGAATACATGGTTATTATGTGCTACAATAAAAGTTATTATGCATTAGTGCACTTAGAGAAGATAGATAAAGGTAATAAAGTCTAGTTATATTTGCGGGTATTACTGTACCAATTATCCAAATTAGTAACGATAAATAAATAAATAGAAATATGCAGTTTTGGTATAGCGTCAAAGAATTATGAATTTCATTGCTATTTTTCGGGAGTGTTAGTAATCAAGAGTTATTCGTAAACGTGATTGGATCCACAAAACAAGATTTAGATATACATAGATGAGTTCCTGAGAAGCCCTGAAACCTTTTAGACGAATGGTGGTGTAGAAAAATTTTAAAGGCGGCCAGAAATCCGAGGACGTAAACATAACCCAGCTGGAATTGTGGGATTAGCAAGGACGATGTACATTGGAGCCACGAGTGCATTAACCTTCAGGTAACTTATGCATTGTTGTTCGATCTTAGATGTTTTGGGTGTGTGTTGAATATCTTTATAATTTGTTTGATAAAGATGGACAGTGGTAAATTTGTATAAACAAATTTTGAATTTTAAGGTAAAATTTTCTTGTATAAGTAGAAAGTATTTATCAAGTGTATGTTTTTGATTATGATGAAAATTTGGGTCTGTCTTTGAGCTCAATTAGACTAACCTGTTAAATTAACGTAAAGGGTGGGAGATGCTCCTTTATTCAGACTCAGGTCTGCAAATATTGTTTACTTAATTAGTATGCATCCTACAAGGACTCTAATTCTGGATGCAAATTAAAATGATGACAAATTTGAACTTGAAATTTTATGATGCTGAAATTTATGCTGAAATTTAATTTTGAAATTTTAATGTATTGTGAATATTAATGTAAATAGAGTTAACGTTGATGTTTGTGGTAGGAATGTGTTTGTTTTTTTTTATGAATGAGGATGAAAGTTTTAACTAGGTGAGCAGCTGAGGCGGAAGGAAAGAGTCAAGAGGCGATTATCAGAAGAGATTCAACGGACAAGAGAATCACAGCAATTTTTGGCACAGAACGTGGGTAATTCGAAAACAGGAAGAGAATCACAGCAATATATATATATATATATATATATATATATATATATACAGTGTGTCCAAATTTCGAGTCTCTACATTGTGATTTCAGTTATTATAAGAGATAGAAATTGGGTTAAATGGGGAAAGATTTGGAGGAATCCAGGCCAGTTTTGTATCCGTTTACAAAATTGGCGTAAGTTGTCTGGTTTTGGAGATATTCGAAGAAAACTAAAAATGGCGGATTTTGTTTTTTGATAATAAAACATGAATCATAAGTCGCACCATCACAAGACTTGCACATTATTAAGACACTTTTCTAAAGGGAGTATTTTAGCATGAACAGAGTCATTCGACTGTCTTTTGTTTTCGAGGAAACGCCCACAACTTTTGTTTTTCTTATGGCCACCATTTTGAATATTAAGTGAATATTATGCGCCTTAAAATTACCTTTTCAAAAATATGCCACATGTCTATAAGAAAATGCAAAACTATCCTAAATTTTAAAAATAACTAAATTTGTATGTTCTTTAACGTTTGGTAATCCCAACAGGGCAAAAATTTGACTACTACTCAATACACCCCTAAACAACCCCTTATCACAGCATTATATATGCATTTAATCTTATTTATAAAATTAAAAACTTCATTCAGTCTGATATACAGATAAATGATAAATATTACTGACCTTAGTGACCTTAATCACCATTGCTCAATCTTCTAAAACAATAATTCAAAACAGAATATCTCCACTTCAAATGAGCCTCTCTACCTATTTATTGGATGCAATAAACCCTATTATTCATAAATTTTCTTCTTGTATGATGGTATGTTGTAGATTAATACCAAGGATGTGCCATTTTCACTCTTCCTTAAGATAATTTAATGAATGATTTCTATTTTGCTACAATGTTTATCAAATCAAAGTTTAAAATAGCAAAACCGAATAACAAGTAAAAAATAAAAACAATAATCCTTTTTATACTTCTACCACTTGCTTCTATAAGTAACATTTGTGAATTTCAGTCTATCCATTTCTAGGATTAGGAAAATCAATAATCTGTGTATTTAAATAGATACACGACTATAAGCAACCCTAAAGCAAGTGAAATTTAATATTTTGTAGTAATTCCTAAATAAATGCTTTTTTAGAATAGAAGAACTTCTCAAAATATGAGTCATAGTAAACTTTTCAATAAAGCTTGTATTTATTGTAACGCAAAGCCCTTGTCTGGTTTAAAATAAAAGCTAATCTTAAGAATAATTTTACCTGTTAATTACGATAACATTTTAATGATCAAAATTAGTAATAAAATTAAAGAAGATAATAGAACTATAAGTATTTATACAGCAATCATACGAATTATTTTTAACATTATCAGAACCATTATCTCCAGAAAATAGTTCAAGATTTCAAGAAAACGCTTTATCTTTCTACCGATGTTACCTTAGTTTGAAGCCCAGGTCAAGATGCAATCTACCAAACTTTAGATACGATAATACTCACGGAAATTTCTAGAATGAATTATACTATCAAGTATATGACAATATAATAGAAAACCAGCCTTTTAAATTTACTGAATAAGAATAAATGTAAAGTTGTTATCGTAAGTGACCTATTGTAAATTTACAATAATCAAAAATGTTGAAAACTGGATATTTAATTCAAAGAATGTCGAAATATATTATAAGTAGTAATCAAAACATAACAAACTATGCGCGCACACGTTGATAATTTTTTGTAATAACAAAATTGAAATTATATACAAATTTAAAATACATTGTTGAGTGAAATACGTTCAAATAAAAAAATTCAATTACAAATGCTTATTAGTTCAAAATCATGTCAAATCTTTGTTTAATTTAGAAGGTATCAATAAAGAATCTTCAGAAAAAATTCACCAATTAATCAATGAAGTATCCAAACATCTTCATTTTTTGCAGCTATTAGAGCAACCCATTAATAATTGGAATGATTTATTATTGTTTATGATAACTTCCAAGTTAAGACACAACAACTGCCCCTAAATAGGAAAGCTACAAAATGCATAATAATATTACAAGATTTAAGGGTTTATCTGAAGTCTCAAACTGACTTGCTTGAGACCTTAGAAATATGTCAATACCTTCCTGTATAATTTGCTACGTCAATGATACAACTGAGCCGATTTTATACAACTAAACATGTATATAATTTTAATTGCAGATCCCATACGATTAGAGCTTTATGAGATTATGATTCATAATCTTCATTCATAAAATTCATAAAAATTCATAAAATTAAACAAAATCAAAGCTGAATTTGGTCTTTTGGGATTAAACAACACAACTTCAAATTTATAGCATATTTAGTCTATATCAAATCTCATCACAATGCATATACCGCAACATTAAATTGTTTCATTATACCAAATTTTAATATATCGAAAAATATTAAGATTGCAAATTCTTTGTTTTACAAACCTCAAAAGTTTAACATGCCTATCAAAGCTGATTTCTTTTGAGATGTTCTATACATAAAACAAATAAAACTAGGTATAAACTCCCAAGGCTAAAAAACAAGTTTGGCTGAATCATATCAAATCCTAGTCATATCAAATAAAAACAAACCGTGCATTGTAACTTTGTCAAAACGTGCGAGAACCAAATGCAGAATCAGTTGTCTAATTTTTGGACAGTCAAAGAACCTGTCTTTCTTCAGATCATATCGCCATATAAAGAAAAAGTAGAGCGTGAAGGATATTTTCTAGAAAATACAAAACGTAAAACCAATGATAGATTCCTATTTAAACTACCTCTTAAGGGATTACTCAAAATGCTGATGGAATCCTATTCACAGGAAAAAACCATTTTCTTTCATTGGAAAAAAATTTCATGAAAAAGAAGAACTTAAAAACTGTATACACAATGCACGAATACAAAGCACTCGGTTACATCAAATAAATAAAAGCATTGGATAATGAAAAAAGTTCTCATTTATGTGCTTCATCACGTAGTACTGCAAGACTGCAGTATTTCTACTAAGTTGCACATAATTTTCGATTATTATGCTTGTACAAGCTCAGGTATTTCATGAAATGATTTGCAAATGATATGACTAGTGGTAAAAATGATGTTTTTAATTTTAGTGCGATTTCATCAGCAAGCTTATATAATAAGCCCTAGTGTTATAAAGATGATACTCAAACTCAATTGCAGCATATTGTTTGGAAAAAAAACTCTAGAGGAACCTCTAAGCTTATATAAATTAAATTCTGTAAGAATGTATTATTCCAACTTTCTTGCAGCAAGGTGCTTATTTAAACTTGCTAATCAGCATCAAATAAAGGAATAAAATATCCAATATAATCAAATCCAACTTTTACATAAACGATTTGCTGTATGGGAGTGACTCAGTTGAAAAGGCTTCTTACATTTGTCGCCAAGAATCCAAGAATTTAAAAGGGTATGTGTAACACTCAGAAAACTTAATCCTAATGAACAGGCGATTCTAAAAGGAAGGTAAATAGTGTCACAGACCTAAATATAATCAATTTTAATAAAAATAAAAACCTTAGACCTCAAACTATTGTTTAAATCTCCTCTGGCACAAAAATGTTTTTTTTTCTGAGGTACTGTTAGGCAAAACGTTTCCAAAGTAAGTCTTGCCAAAAGGATGTTAACAGCAGATTTTTCTAGTGGTCATGGTTAGATAGTCATGAAAATGATGACCAAGAAAATTTATAAAAACTGCGGAAAAGATATGGATAGCTGGGGCCAGGTCCATGAAGGCATTAGCATGGGGATACAAAGACTAAAGTTCATTTTTTATAAGAAAATTGATGCCACCTAACCAGGATAACTAATACAGAAGGGGATTAGGGTTCCTTCCAACAAGAGAAGAACTTACATTAAATTTATCTAGTTTTTACCAACAAAAATAAGTATGGAAAAATATGTTAACATTTTTACAAATCTTTATTGGTATGCAATCCATCATAAAACTTGGTCTCGGATCAAAATAAAAAAAAAGTACTTAAAACCTGCACTAAAATAAATGGACACTATATTCACAAGAACTATCAAACTGAATCATATTAAAAACTCAACATAAAATTTACAGATGTAGGATACCTTTAATTTTCTATACAAATAATTCACCAATTTAAATATATTCCTTCGAGTCATGCCCAGATGGAATGTGCAATCTCTAAGATGACCAAGTATATTCCTAAATTCCTGTTTAATAACTGATTTAAAAGCTAAAATAAAAAATATGAAAGCAATATTTTTTAATAATCTTAACACCGCCACAAAAGTAAAATAACTGCATATTTGGTAAATTTTTCACAACAACAAAAACCAAAAGGTTAATGAATGAACATAATTTTTCATGGATTGAAAATTTACTTACTGCATTCCATCTACTGAATTCTTTAATTTGTCATTAATAAATTGGTTAGTTAAACAGAGTAATGTGTCAGGAAAAATTCTAAACAACTATACACTTAATCAAGAACAGATTAATTAAAAATTAAGATAAGTAATTTTCATAAAATCTGATGAACCTAATTCACATCACCATTTGTTTGCAAAATAAAATATGTATCAACAGAATGTCTTTAAACTCATGATAATAATTAAAAACATACTTCCTGCAGTAAGTATTATTCTTATTTATTCCAGATTCTTGATACGAACTAATCAGCCTTGCATTAGATGGAATAGAATAACAGTTATCACACATGTGCCTAATATGTTAGTAATCCATTCTTTACAACTTTTGGAACACAACCAAATGTAAAATTGGATATAACAGGACTACCATAATTTACATGAACAAAAATGCATTTATAAAATCACTATGTAAATTTTAATTTTTGACATCCAAATAAAAATTAAAAACTGCACCAAAAAAGTAATCACTGAGGCCACTCGGTGCCTTTTTGACACCGCTTTATGCTGCCAAAAGTTGAGAAGTTCTGATCTATTCTTCAAGTAACAATGGCCCAAACTGAGTGACTATCAAAACCACTTCCACAGTCATAAGGTACATCTTGCTAACAGCCAGTTCAAAAATAATATCACGTCACTATACAATAACATAATAAATAAGTCCAAAACAGGAAAAAGTAAAACTAAATAAAATTCTTAACAAATAACTTCAAGAATTACAAAATGTTTGATTTCACATGAACAGCAGATGGGTGAAATATGCCACACTGTTAGTCCTTAAAAAGATAATCTACTGCCATCTAGTTAAGTGGGAAAATAGCGAGTGTAATGTGCAACAAAGAAGATGTTAATTGTGTCTTCAAAATTAAAATCCAAAGTCAAGTGATAATGCGTTCTTTTGCTAAAATTTATCCTTTACCAATTATTGATTCCGATTTGTAAATATACAGGATGATTTGTGAAGAGTGCAACAAATTACAACATTTGTTGTAGAGGTCATTCTAAATAAAATTTGTTATATAAACCTAGGCCCTATTTCACTTCATTATACAATTATGAGAGAACAAAGTTTTAAAAGTGTAATAGTACAATCACATCTAGTTACCACTGAAAATGCAGAATACAGTTTTTTAATAATTGACAATCACCAAACTGTTATTTAAGTAGCAATTACTTACTTGTTTTGTTGATAAAGTTAGAGTTAATATTATGGTTAGTACTTTTCTGTAAAAAATACAGTAATGAAATGCGAATTTTTGTTGAAAAATACCAAGTGTTAATGCAGCTGAATAAAATTAGATTATTTTCGTGTATGGTTACTGTAATGATAATGCTTGCCATGTGTCTAGAAAATATCACTGAAGATATCCAAATCAGCAGCAACCTTCTTCAAATTTTTTCACACTTTTTAAAGACTCCACAAGACTGGCACAACCAGGGCTGATCATGCTGGTAATCAGCAGCAGGAAACATTCTTACGAAGAAAATGTATTTCATACAGTTCTAGAGAATTATACAGATAGTATTAGGTGCACAGCAGTGCAATTACTCATTTCACAGAACTTTGTATGGAGAACATTACATCAAGAAGAACTGCAACCTTAACACATTCGACGAGTTCAGGCATTACACTTCAAGATTATGGCCAACATGTGGAGTTTTGTACCTTGTTACTATGTAAAACTACAGAAAATCTAGTTTTTTTAGATACAATATTGTGGACTGATGTGGCTACATTTACAAAAGATATTATTAATACCACCAATAACTAACTACCATCTATAGTCTCTCCAAAATCCCCATGCCATCATATAGAAGAAATTTCAACATTGATTTGATGTTAATATGTGAGTTGGCATTTTTAATCGTTTAATAGTTAATTGCTTGATATATAAGTTATGGATGATCGGTTAAATGCAGACCGATATATTACCTTCCTAGATAGAAGCATTTAGAAAATGCTCAAAAATACTCCATTTCAACCTTGACAAAAATGTAGTAAGATACTGACGACGTTCCAGCCCATTATGAAAGACAAGTAATTGAATTTGTATTATTCCATCAAATGAATTGGTCATGGGTGGTCCCATCGATTGGTCCCCAAGATCCCTTCATTTATATCTGTTGAATTTTTATCTGTGGGGTCATTTAAAACAGCTGGTATACTATTACAATAAACACATGTCAACAATTACATCATAGAATAAATCTTGGTGCCAAAGAGATTTGTGATGACAATTAGCTCATGTTCATGATTAGATGAATCGTAGATGTTGCACCTGAATTCAAGTGAAAGGAGCAGATTTTGAATATTTGTTATAAATATCATTATTATGTTTTAAAAGTTATTGCTAATTGTACACTCATAACATACGCCTTATTGATTTGTTATAGTTCTGGAACTGATTCAAATACGACATGTTAATCTATCATTTTTACTTAAAATGACTTCCTAAACAAAATCCAAGAGTTTGTTACACTCATCACAAAATAACCCAGTATATAACTTAATTATTTGAGACAGTGTATTACCAAAGCAGAAGAAATGCTTATGCATATACTGCATTTATTTGTATTCACTACTACAGAGTATAAAACTTTTAGCTACAGTACAGTTCACTTACTTTGTATATGTTCAAATATACTTACATATTTGAAACGTCACTGCACTCTCAAGACTGTACTTATAATTAATCAAACGTAATTTGGTACCAAACAATTTGCTTTGCAATGTCAGCAAAAAAATAAGATCATAAGATGAAACCAATAATCTAACCAGAGTTTAACAACATCTGAACATTTATCCCGTTGTATTAAATTGAAATAAAAACAGACAGAAATGAGAAATAATCATTCACATTAAAGATATTCATACAAGTTCACATGGGTTCAATGAAATAGTAAACCATGAAAAAGCAATTATGTAGTTTAAAAGTATATATATATATATATATATATATATATATATATATATATATTACTCATATTTAGACCAGGGTAGAAAATTAAATAATCACATCAAATAATTTTAATCACCGTGTATAATGATTATTATTAGATAATACGCGTTATTAAAACCGTGAAGCATAAAAATTTATTAGGTTCATTAAACATAAGAGATTTAAATCATGTACAAGACGCTTTATATCAAAAGAAGCAGTATTAAAAAGCTCTGCGTGTAATGTAATTATTCTAAACAAATGGAAATTACGTGCAAAATTTATCTTAATTAACTCTATTTCAAGTAACCGGTATTGAACAAAACGTACAGATAATATCTACAGAAACTTGTAAAACCCAATAAAATGCAAATCCTAGAAGTGTTAGTTAGAAGTAGGATGTTTGAACACACCTGCGTATTTTAAAAGGCAATTTCAGTTTAATTTGTTTAGATAAACATGTCGATTCTAAGGATATTGGAAACGGTCAGATGCTTTAGCACGAAATACAAAACAGGGTTTATTTAAAAAGCTCATTCGGCGAAAATTTAGCAGATAATTAATGTTTACAAAGAATCTTGGAGATACCGGGGCTTAATATTCACGAGAAGGTGCGATACGGGGTTATTAAACCCAGATAGTCCACATGGACTAAAATATAATCGATAATAAAGAATATCAATTTGCACCAATACGAACAGGTAGAAACAACAATTTCTGTACAAAATTGATTAGTTTTTCTCGGACATGTTTGCGTGCCGTGTGAGAATTTCTGAGATTTAAATGGGGCGAGTGAAAAATTCGTAAAAACCGACGCGCGAGCGACGGACTGGGAACATAGAATAAGAAATTCTTAAGAATTGTCTGTTTTGAGGACAAAAGCGACGTGCCGGCTATTCGCGATATATACCGGTGGTAATATGAATTTCGGCCTCTTAGACTTTTGACTATTCGATGCGTTAAAAGCTCTTACATCCGCGACTTGATTCAAGATGTTAAACAGTGCATTTTAGTTTGATAAAATAATTTAAAATTTTGCTCGTATATTTTAGTGATTCAAAATAGTTTGTTATTTACGTGCTAACATGAATGTACTTCAGTGCACTTAGATACAAGGTAATAAAATTTAGTATCACTGTACCAATTAGCAAAATTTACAACGACAAATGTATACACAAAAGTAGGCAGTTTTGGCGTATATTGGTGAAAGACGCATGAATTTCTCTGCTATTTTTCGGGGGTGTTAATAATTAAATGGTTCAAATACGTGTCTGGATCCACGAAACAAGGGTCAGATATACACAGATGAGTTCCGGAAAAGCCCAGAAACAACTTTAAATAAATGGTGATGGAGAAAATTTTAAAAGCGTTGAGAATTAGAAGCCGTAAATATAATCCTGTTGGAATGGTGTGATTAACTAAAGGGACGATGTACATTGAAGCTACGAGGACAGTAACCTTCAGGTAAATTATACTATTTTGTTTGACATTTTTGTGTGGGTTGAATAACTTTATAATTGATTTACTTTAAATGGACATTAGTGAAATTGTACTAACCATAAAATTTTAATTTTAAGATGAAATTTGCTTGTTTAAGTAGAAAGGGTATTTAGTATTGATGTTCTAAATTATGATGAAACTTTGGGTATGTCTTTGAGCTCAATTAGACGAACCTGGTTAATTAACGTAAAGGGTGGTAGATGCTCCTTTATACTCAGACTCCGGTCTGCTTATATTGTTATAGTAATTAGTAGGCATCCTACAAGGACTTTAATTCTGGATGCACGTTAAAATGATAAAAAAATTTAATCTTGAAATTTTGATACTGAAATTTATGCTGAATTTTAATTTTGAAATTTTAATGTATTGTGAATATTGATGTAAATAGAGTTAACGTTGATGTTTGTGGTAGGAATGTATTTGTTTTTTTATAATTGAGGATGAAAGCTATCTAGAGGAGCAGCCGAGGCGATTAACAGAAGAAAATCAACAGACCAGGTAATTCAAGAGGTTTCACAGCATTCTTGACGCCCAATTCGTGGGGCTCGATTCAAATACAGGAAACACAGCATTCTTGGCGACCCAAAAGTGAGGCTCGAGTTCCAAATAAAATTTTTGATTTTATTCCAGGAAACTGGCGATCTGAGAGAGAGTTTCTGTGTGTGTATAAATTTAAGAGTATTTTAGAGTGTGTGTGAGTGATTAGAACGTATGCAGAGAAAGGAGTGGTTAAGGAGTCAAGGAGTGGAAATTGGAAGTGACGATAGTGCATTGTGTGGGAAAAATTCGAAAATGGAAGAAGCTGGAGGCAGTAGAGATCAGTCGAGGACGGAATCAGGGGATCAAGAAAACGAGATGATAATGAGAATGCTGGAGAGGATGAACGATGAATCTAATAGAGCTAGGGAAGAATCGAACAGGAAGTTAGAAGAGATTAGAGAAATGAGTGAGGAATCGAATCGTAAGTTTGAGCAAATTAGTCAGAAAATAGATAAGACGAATCAAGAAGTTTCAGAATTTAAAAATAGTCTTACCGTAAAGATGGGGAAGTTGAAAATAGGGTTGAAAAAATGAGCGTGATATTACAGGTCTTCGACAGGAAATGGGACATTTAAAGTCCGAAGTACGCATGTTCTGTGAAGAAGAGATTAATGTAAAATGACTGAAGTGACGGACTCATGTAGGGATCAGTTAGGCAGGGTAGAACGCGAAGTTAGTAGTATTAAATACAACATGTCAAATTTAACGGGGATGGTCCCAGATTTTCTACAGGTGGAGTATCATTGGACCAACACATGAAGTTTTATGGCGATAACAGGGTAAATCCACAAATTTTTATTAATAGTGTAAGAAATCTAGTGGGAAATTTATTTGACGAACAGACTAAACTAAATACGATAAAGGCTTTATTAAAGACAATGCGGAAGCGTGGTACAATTTAGTAGGACAGGACATAGACACGTATCAGGACTTTGAAAACAAATTTCTAAAGCACTACTGGAGTGACCACAGACAAGATCAGGTACGAGACGACTTAATCACAGGAAATTTAAGGAGAATTTTCAGGAAGTAGGAGCAATATGCTATACGCAAGTATAGCATAGCAAAGCAACTGAACCCACCACTGACGGACCGACAAATTATTAAGTATTTATCACGACACTTCGAGGTAGACATAAGACAGCACGTAGCACTACAGAACATAGTGGACAGAGAAATGTTTTGGAATACCTGCAGAGGTACGACGACGTAAGTAGTGGACGACCTCGGGAAAACAGGGAAAGACAGATCAACACAGTTAGGTTTGACAATAGACGGGACAACTATGCTAGAAGGGGAATAATTACGGATACCAGCGACAGAATTGGGAACAGAGACGACCATACGTTAGGAGTAATAGTTTAGGAAGGGGACCTGCACAGAGACCGGGACCTACCAGAATGAATAGTTCACCAGACATGAGCGGGACTGCTAATACAGACACGGAACGAGTGGAAACGCCTAGGACGTACGCTGAGGTGACGGCTAGACCAGGACCGAGTAGGAAAACAGACCTGGACAGGATTTTTAGAACGCGACAGACCACTAGATTTCAGTGTAAATGTATATGAACATCCACGTGAATTTTTCAAAATTGAGGAGGAAGTAGAGCCAGAAACTAAGGAAAATTATGTTTGCCAATTATTAATTTAGAAATTTTTGAGAATAATGTAGAAGTATTACTTGATACAGGGGCAGAGGCGAGTTTAATATCGGAGGAATTCGTCAGCAAAATTAGGGATAAGGTTTGTGATAGAATTATGCCTATAAAGCGTAGTCATTTAGTAGCTCAAATAAAAGAAGTTTGCTGTAGTAAATAGTGTTGTGGTGCTTAGGATAGATATAGGAGGTTTAAGCTGTGAACAGGAGTTTGTAATTGTGCCTGGACTGAAGTTTCAGAGCATTTTAGGTGTTGACTGTATGATGAAGTTAGGGGTGTTGATAGATATGGAACGGAAGGTAATAAGGATTAAGGATAGGGTAGTGCCATGGAAGGGCAGTTATGAAGTCACAGAGGATGACACGGGGTTGAATATTAATGTAGTAGAGGTAGAGGATGATGAAGGTAAACAGATCAACACAATAAGATGTCCAGAGGATAGGATAGTAGATGTTCAAGCTTTAGTACAAAAACATGCAGAATTAGTGGGGGTAGAAGTAACAGCAGCATATCGGGAGCAGGTGAAGGCAGAAATATTTTTGACGAGGTTAAGTGGCAAGTTTGTTTTTAATAAAGTAGATTTAAGGAATTCATTCTGGCGGATTCCATTACATAAGAATTCTAGAAGGTACATAGGATATTCCATAGAGGGAAAAACCGATAATTGTAAAGTAGTATCGTTTGGTTTGTCGGCAGAAAGGGAAACAATAATAAATGAGAAACAGACAAGTGTAGGGACTGAAGAAAAAACAGTATTTAAGAGTCAGGATAATAGGGATGATAAGTTTATTGTATGTGAGATAATAAGGAATTTAAGTATAGATATAGAAGGGGGAGAGATAGGGATGAAGAGTATTAGGATAGTTAGACGAAAGACTTGGAGGGTCAAGAAGAGAGTTAGATTTAAATAACTGGATGAACAAAGGATAGAGATAGGTGAATTTTAGTATAGATATAGAAAATAAAGCTAGGTATAGGATAAATATGAAAGATAATTAGGAATAGGTTTAGGATGAGAATAAAGAGTAAATGTAGGAAGAAAATAAGATAGGTTAAGTGTAGATATTTCATAGAAGATTAGTGGAGAGTTAGGAATAGAGTAAGAGTAGGATAGGCATATAGGATTAGGTAGGGGGAAGTAAAGTATAGTGAAGATTAGTTAAAAGTTAGGAATAGGATAGGTATATAGGATGTATATAGGATTAGATGGATAAGTAGGATGAAGTTAGGGATAATTTCAGTTTATAGAATTAGGTGAGAGTTAGGAATAGGATAGGGATATAGGTAGGTGTAAATATTTTTTGATTGGAGACAAAGTAGGTAAGTTAGATAGATAAGGGTAGAGAGAGATAGGCAATTTTTTTTGTAATTTTTTGTCTAAATGCTTTATATTTGCATTCAAATAAGTGGGATTATTTGTATTCAAATAGGGGGAAAATACTCATATTTAGACCAGGGTAGAAAATTAAATAATCACATCAAATAATTTTAATCACCGTGTATAATGATTATTATTAGATAATACGCGTTATTAAAACCGTGAAGCATAAAAATTTATTAGTTTCATTAAACATAAGAGATTTAAATCATGTACAAGACGCTTTATATCAAAAGAAGCAGTATTAAAAAGCTCTGCGTGTAATGTAATTATTCTAAACAAATGGAAATTACGTGCAAAATTTATCTTAATTAACTCTATTTCAAGTAACCGGTATTGAACAAAACGTACAGATAATATCTACAGAAACTTGTAAAAACCCAATAAAATGCAAATCCTAGAAGTGTTAGTTAGAAGTAGGATGTTTGAACACACCTGCGTATTTTAAAAGGCAATTTCAGTTTAATTTGTTTAGATAAACATGTCGATTCTAAGGATATTGGAAACGGTCAGATGCTTTAGCACGAAATACAAAACAGGGTTTATTTAAAAGCTCATTCGGCGAAAATTTGCAGATAATTAATGTTTACAAAGAATCTTGGAGAAACCGGGGCTTAATATTCACGAGAAGGTGCGATACGGGGTTATTAAACCCAGATAGTCCACATGGACTAAAATATAATCGATAATAAAGAATATCAATTTGCACCAATACGAACAGGTTAGAAAAGGAAAGAGAAAATGCGTCAAGCAAAGACACATATAGTAAAAGGCGTGATTTAAGCAACGTCACGAGGGTCACAATTGGTTGAAAATAGGATGCAAATATCAGAGGTAGAAACAACAATTTCTGTACAAAATTGATTAGTTTTCTCGGACATGTTTGCGTGCCGTGTGAGAATTTCTGAGATTTAAATGGGGCGAGTGAAAATTCGTAAAAACCGACGCGCGAGCGACGGACTGGGAAACATAGAATGAGAAATTCTTAAGAATTGTCTGTTTTGAGGACAAAAGCGACGTGCCGGCTATTCGCGATATATACCGGTGGTAATATGAATTTCGGCCTCTTAGACTTTTGACTATTCGATGCGTTAAAAGCTCTTACATCCGCGACTTGATTCAAGATGTTAAACAGTGCATTTTAGTTTGATAAAATAATTAAAAATTTTGCTCGTATATTTTAGTGATTCAAAATAGTTTGTTATTTACGTGCTAACATGAATGTACTTCAGTGCACTTAGATACAAGGTAATAAAATTTAGTATCACTGTACCAATTAGCAAAATTTACAACGACAAATGTATACACAAAAGTAGGCAGTTTTGGCGTATATTGGTGAAAGACGCATAAATTTCTCTGCTATTTTTCGGGGGTGTTAATAATTAAATGGTTCAAATACGTGTCTGGATCCACGAAACAAGGGTCAGATATACACAGATGAGTTCCGGATAAGCCCAGAAACAACTTTAAATAAATGGTGATGGAGAAAATTTTAAAAGCGTTGAGAATTAGAAGCCGTAAATATAATCCTGTTGGAATGGTGTGATTAACTAAAGGGACGATGTACATTGAAGCTACGAGGACAGTAACCTTCAGGTAAATTATACTATTTTGTTTGACATTTTGTGTGGGTTGAATAACTTTATAATTGATTTACTTTAAATAGACATTAGTGAAATTGTACTAACTATAAAATTTTAATTTTAAGATGAAATTTGCTTGTTTAAGTAGAAAGGGGTATTTAGTATTGATGTTCTGAATTATGATGAAACTTTGGGTATGTCTTTGAGCTCAATTAGACGAACCTGGTTAATTAACGTAAAGGGTGGTAGATGCTCCTTTATACTCAGACTCCGGTCTGCTTATATTGTTATAGTAATTAGTAGGCATCCTACAAGGACTTTAATTCTGGATGCACGTTAAAATGATAAAAAAAATTTTAATCTTGAAAATTTTTGATACTGAAATTTATGCTGAATTTTAATTTTGAAATTTTAATGTATTGTGAATATTGATGTAAATAGAGGTAACGTTGATGTTTGTGGTAGGAACGTATTTGTTTTTTTTTATAATTGAGGATGAAAGCTATCTAGAGGAGCAGCCGAGGCGATTAACAGAAGAAAATCAACAGACCAGGTAATTCAAGAGGTTTCACAGCAATATATATATATATATATACAGTGTGTCCAAATTTCGAGTCTCTACATTGTGATTTCAGTTATTATAAGAGATAGAAATTGGGTTAAATGGGGAAAGATTTGGAGGAATCCAGGCCAGTTTTGTATTCGTTTACAAAATTGGTGTAAGTTGTCTGGTTTTGGAGATATTTGAAGAAAACTAAAAATGGCGGATTTTGTTTTTTGATAATAAAACATGAATCATAAGTCGCACCATCACAAGACTTGCACATTATTAAGACACTTTTCTAAAAGGAGTATTTTAGCATAAACAGAATCATTCGACTGTCTTTTGTTTTCGAGGAAACGCCCACAACTTTTGTTTTCTTATGGCCGCCATTTTGAATATTAAGTGAATATTATGCGCCTTAAAATTGCCTTTTCAAAAATATGCCACATGTCTATAAAAATGCAAAACTATCCTAAATTTTAAAAATAACTAAATTTGTATGTTCTTTAACGTTTGGTAATCCCAACAGGGCAAAAATTAGATTTCTACTTTCCAAACAGTAGTAGTAGTAGTAGTACCACATACATTTTGTTAAGTAGAACTCGTAAAGTGTTGGATATAAATCTTAAAATTAACTTAAACATAAAACTGTAGCCTATCTTATCTAATTTAGGGAACAAAATTAAATGTGACCGAAACAGCAAACTATCATCTAAATTCCTTCCCGTAGATGCTGAAAATGCTGTCCATTTGCATCACGGCACATTCGACAATTAATTAAAACTTTCCGTACAACTCTGCTTAACGTGCGCCTATTTATAGAGTTAGGAATGTTACGGACTCTTTCCTGCAGTTCGTTTATATTATGAGGCGGTTCAAACTCATATACCTCATTTTTAGCAAAACCCCATAAATAAAAATCAAGTGGTGTAAGATCTGGTGATCTTGCCGGCCACATAATTGGGCCACCATTGCATATAATATTTTGGCCAAAATGTTCAGTTAAAAGGGCGCTAACTTTTCGGGAATTGTGAGCTGGACAACCATCTTGCTGAAACCATAGTTTTCGAAAATCATCATCATTTGGTACAAGTCCTCTAATAGCCGGAATTATTTGGTCTCTTAACAATTCCGTATATCTGGCGCCATTGAGGTTATTGACAAAATAAAAGGGTCCAATCAAATTATTACCTATAAAAGTATTAATTACATTGGTTAATTTACTAAAATATTTATATCATAATTAACTACCTAAGATACCACACCAAACGTTAAATCCATATCTCGTTTGAAATTTGCGTTGCGCCGTCAGATGATGATTTTCAGTGCTCCAGTGATGCGTGTTATGTTTATTGAACACCCGCAATTGGTAAACCGCGTTTCGTCTGTCCATATTATCAATTCTGGAAAGTGCGGTTCTTCCTCGCATTTTGGATGTACCAATTACAAAAACGCATTCGTCTGGCGAAATCTTCTCTTTTGAGGCCTTGGACAATAGTAGGTTTATAAGGATGAAACTTTTCCTTTTTTAAAATATTATGAACAGTTGATTTTGGAATATTAAGTTCACGGCTTACAGATCTTACGGATGTGGATGGATTTCGTGTTACCGCCTCAGTAATGCTTAGAGCACGTTCCCTATTGTTTAAGTCGTATTGTTCCCTAGTCTGTTCAAAAGCACCATAATTCAGTAAATTCATTACAATTTTTCTGAAGTATGTTTTATGCGGTTGTCGTCTTTCTGGATACAATTCCAAATATCTGGCGGATGCCGTATCAGCGTTCGAAACGATTGTAAATAAGTATTTAGCATATCAAACTTTTCCTCATTCGAAAACTTGTAGACATGTGCCATTTTAAATTAAAATGCAGCACCACCGGCACCAAAACTTACAACACACACAAGTTTATCTAAATTTTAGAATTTGTTTGACATATAACTGTAATTCAATTGTTTGGTTTTGTCACATACCACCGCCTACTATTATAAAACGATATCATTTTAACTCTAGTACCACCATAATTAATAATTTCTGACAAATGCTGTTTGTGTACATTATAAAATGTGTATTGTACTTTTCATAAAGTAGAAATCAAATTTTGCCCTGTTGGGATTACCAAACGTTAAAGAACATACAAATTTAGTTATTTTTAAAATTTAGGATAGTTTTGCATTTTTTATAGACATGTGGCATATTTTTGAAAAGGTAATTTTAAGGCGCATAATATTCACTTAATATTTAAAATGGCGGCCATAAGAAAACAAAAGTTGTGGGCGTTTCCTCGAAAACAAAAGACAGTCGAATGATTCTGTTTATGCTAAAATACTCCTTTTAGAAAAGTGTCTTAATAATGTGCAAGTCTTGTGATGGTGCGACTTATGATTCATGTTTTATTATCAAAAACAAAATCCGCCATTTTAGTTTTCTTCGAATATCTCCAAAACCAGACAACTTACACCAATTTTGTAAACGGATACAAAACTGGCCTGGATTCCTCCAAATCTTTCCCCATTTAACCCAATTTCTATCTCTTATAATAACTGAAATCACAATGTAGAGACTCGAAATTTGGACACACTGTATATATATATATATATATATATATATATATATATATATATATATCGCCCATAGTCTAGGCATAACAACCATAAAAACCAACCACAATGTGTTTTGCAAATGCAGCATGATACATGCATTTTAACCATGAGACTGATACAAGAAACCTTATTAATCATAAAACCAACCATAAAATGTATTGAGAATGAAACGAATGACACACCTATCCATATTAGACATAAAAACTGTGTGAAGAAATTAGGATTCACATGGGTGCATGTTGTGGAAACAGAATCAATCATGTGTTAAAAACATGACAGAATAGACAGAATGCACAATCATCTCAAAAATATAAGTTTTTAGATGCACGACTCATGGGATAAAAAAACCGTTCAGTGACCCCAGAGGAGTAGTGTTTTTAAAACTGGCAAACAGTAGACGAAAAAATAATACAAATCTAATATGGGAACACCTAGGTCATATTCAGGGTACATTGAAATCAGGTAACAAATAAAGCAAGGCACAATTTTAAAGTGGAATCCGGTTATTGCGGTATAATGAAATTCAAAACGCAAATAATAAACACAGAATTAATGAGAAGCACCAACCTAGCATAACCTTCTGCTGAATTGAGAGCTCATTTAACTTGGTTACCTACACCAATTAAACAGTTATGTCAATCTGTCCCCTATAGAGTAAAAATAGTAAATTAATCTAACATCAATTCAGCATGTAACAGTAATTTGCATCCAACATGCTGCCAAAATTCCATTATGTGTTAAATTAAGGTTACGTTAATTCACTATTTTTCTCTCATAGAATCCATCCCGCATCACTGTAAGCTAGTCAGTGCACTAATTAAACTGTTAAATCATTCTGTTCCTTTATAGAATAAATAGTAAATTAACGTAATATCAATTCAGCATGTAGCATGAGCTGTCATGGAGCATTAACAACATTTAAATTTTGTGATGTTAAAAAAATCAATTAATCTACGATGTCAGTTTCTGGATGCCTACAACTGTGAAATATTCATATTCTGATAACCAAAGTATTTTAATGATATACTTGTTGCTTGATACTTTAAGAATTTTTCTTTGATTCTTTGACAACTATGTACAAAACTAAGAAACCTGTCAATCACTGCATAAATAGAAAAGTCGTTTATGTTTTACAATAGTCAAGCTTGAATTTAATAGCAAATCCAATCAAACAACAAAGCAAAAATATTGACATTAAGATTTGCAAATCTCATTTGCTCACTTTTTAAATTGTGGGTCAAATATTCATTTCAACATTTATTTTGAATCTGATGCATTACTATTCGCATATTTTGCAGAAGTGTAAAAAGTCACGGTAAGTGTAGTTACAAATAAAGTGTACCATTACAATTTTCACAATATTAAAAAGTTCTTTCATAAATCACACAGTGAACTAGTACTTCCAATCATTTGAAGGTTTTGCTAGAAGTTGCATTCGATTGATGCTGGCTATGTAGTGAATGAAATACGTATTTTTAAACATTAAAAAAAGGTAAAATTTTGTTTTTGTATTTTTGACCTTGGAATTGTTTAGTCAAAATTAAGTTCATTTTCCATGTAGAATCAATTTCCAAGTTGAGAAAACCACTGTCAAAGATAAATATATAAAAACCATTTGGGAATAATTTAGCCAATTAGCTGTCTTTCTTGAATTCAGAATAAAATAATGAATCCACATTAAACTACTTAGTATGGCTAAAAAAAGTTTTTGTAAATTTCACACACAGTAATATAAAAATAGTTTCCATCAAGAAAACTTAAGAAGTTGAAAAATTTATATAAAAACATAAAAAGTCACATTAATTGGCTAACAGCTAATCTGCAGAGTTTTCTAGAAACAATATGGTGTTGCATGTTTTATAAAAGTGGAAGTTGTATCTAAAGTTTACTTGTGACGAATTACTTTAGGTATCAAACACAAATAGGCTTAATGTTTTAATAGCATATAAAATGTCAATTGGTATGAAAGAATTATCCTTATGAAAAATTCATATATAAACGCAATTTCAATGTATCTTATGAATGTCAAACCAAACATGAAGTTTGTTTTAGAAACTGTAAAATACGAATACATCAGCATGCATAAATAACTTCACAGACTAACCTAGCATAACCAATATGGATGTATAAAATGACACTATATTACATAATCAAATAAACTTTTTCACATTAATTTAGCCCCTTAATTACTGTCAAAGTATTTATTTTGCTATAAAGTAATTTTTTGTTATATTTCATGCAATAACATATTCGAACAATTTCAACACAATTTCTCCAAGAAACAAAATCTTACATAAAATACATATATGGTTAGTTTTAAATTTTGAACGCAAAACACTATAAAATACTTACTGAGAATCAACAGGTTTATGTTCTGGTGGACCCAAATATGCTAAAAGAGTAACCATTTTGTCAAACGGTCTACGTCCAACTGCTTTATGGTCTCTACTACTAGAAAGATAATCACCAATTCGCTCCTGATGATTCCACAATAGTCTGTGTAATGCAAGTACATTTGCATCACTAATAAATGACATTGAATGTGATGTCTGATCCTCAGTTTCACAGTCGGATGCAATTTGTATAAAGAATCTAAAATGCTGTATTAAAAAAATATAATAAAACATGTTGCATTACCTTCTTCCAACCTCAAAATGACTCTTTAAAAATTCATTAAAAGGCAACATATGTTGTTCCTTACTAAATTCGACATGATTTGCAATATTCTGTAAAATTTTGGACATAAGCATCAATCCTCGTTTGACAGTAGGAGGTATAACTTTTGAAACAATTCCCATTTCCTGAGGCGACACAATAGCTGGATTAATGAATCGTAGAAATATAACTGTTCCTACAGCACCAATATTGTTTTGTGGGCACTGAGGATATCTTTTACTAAGCACTTGGTATAAACAGTGACACATAGACCTTAGCTGAGGTGGAAATATATCTGCAGAATTTATTATTGCATCAAAAACTGTTTGTGTTAAAGCAGTAAGATTTTCTCGATTTTCTTCCATATCTTCTCCTAATATAATACGAGCAGGATCAACTTCAAAACTATCATCTGGATCCTGCAATAGTGGATCAATCAATGGTTCTAATAAGCTCTGTAAATAGCTGGCCCCATAAATTTTAAAGCAAAATGCCATTATTTTACTTCCCAAAGAATTTCCTCTAAATAATGTTTGCATGCAATCTGAAACTTCAACCTCTCTATAAAACATATTCCAAAGTAAAGGTGACAACAAATGTTTAGCATCAAATAATGTAACAAAAACTCTTGCAAGTTCATCCATTTGGTTTGTTGTTACTACATTTGCTAAAGCCATTGCTATTGGCAGTTCACCTTTGTCACTAATCATTGTTACTAACTGTACAAGCTGTTCAAACCTATCAGCTAACACAGTTTCAGCTAATGTGTCAAATTCAGTCCCTTGTTGTAAAATTTTTGTTAGAACTTCCATAAAAGCTGTTCTAGTTTGTAAATCACGATTATATCCTAAATCTGAAACAAAAAAATTACCAATATGATGACGAAATAAATATAGTTAGGATATAATTAAGAAACTAAAAAACTTTTTTTTATGATAACGCTGCTGAGATAACAGGTGACATTAACTTTTCTCTAACACATTTATGTAATTATTCCAGTGTTGTCAATGTATAACTTTCAATTGCAAGGATGACTATTTGTTATTCTATTTTTATAACTGTCAAATTTTAATTGTAAATTGTGATGTATGTGATTCTATTAATGTATAGTGACCATGCTGTGCACTGTAAATAAGCGTACATTTTTAGTTTAATTGTCCTAATGAAGATAATAGAAAATATCGAAAGCTAGACTAAACAAATAAAAAGGATACTTAACTAATTTTTTTTTTGAAGGTTTTGATGCCCTATACCTTTTAGTTTTATATTGTAATATTTTGAAAAGCACATTGAAAATGGCCAAAAAGACTAAAACACATTTTTTGTTAGCATTAAATATATTTATAACGCCTTAAAGTTATTGTTCCCCACTTGAAATATTTATGAAGTTCAAAAAACTGACCGATATTCAAGAATTGTTTCTTACATTTCATATATATTGCTATGACAAGGCCTCGCGTCGGTGCACAGCTAAAAGAGTGATGTGACAACGCCTCGCTTTGGGACGTTACTAGATGGGTGATATGAAAATGGCTGCACGTTAAAGTGCCGCCAAAAGAGTGATGTGATAAGGCCGCATTAAAAGCGCCGTTGAAAGAGTGCTGTGATACAGATACAGCAATTTGTAAAACTTGAAATTGCTCACTTACCTTCCTTTTTAACTTTGGCTAGCTCAACGAAACTGATGGAGTTTTCAAAATGAAATCAAACACAGCAATATTACATAGCATTTATACAGTATTAAATATTTTCTCTCATACAAAAGCATTTGGAACATTTACAACATTGTTTCTTTCAAATATAAAATAATTTCTAAGAAGTATTTATTACAAAAAAAATTGTTGCTTACCTTAGTTTAAATTTACAGAATTAAACTTATTTTTTTGAGGATGCTTTACCTGGTTATAATTATTTCCATGCTTGTAAGATTTGTTTTGGCCAAAAAAATCCTTGACAGACAAAAAAAATATTAGGACTATCTTAAAATATATACAAATACTCTAATATCAGTTAAAAATAAATTTAAAATTATTTGCAGAATTCACAAAAACGCTCCTCATAATTAAAATCTTTTTATTTTTAAATTGATGTCGAAATCAGTTTACAAGATTAAAATCCTCGTTTCAAACAGCAGTTTCCATAGTACATTTTTAGTTAAATCTTCCTTTCAATTATTTAATAAAATAGCTTTATATTGAAGAATTTTGCCTCTTCATCGTAATTAATAAATCCATTTTTGTATGTAATTTGCGTTTAAAAACATCACTTCTTTATTCATTGCAACCTCGCAACTATTAAATTACAGTATGTTTACTACATACTCCAATTACTATCTTTGCATAGCAACAACTCGCGTTTTAATTAAAATAACAATTCGCGATTTAATGAATGAATCTTGAATGACCCCTATGAATGAATAAGCGCTTCCTTATATACACAAAATAATCTATATCCAGAAGCTACTGGAAAAATATGGAAAATTATGATGCAAAATTTCTTGGAAAACCAATTAGCGTCTACGACCGCAACGTTTATTCCACGTAATAACGTCCAGTTATTCGTGATGTATGCTATCTGTACTTGCTTAACACATATACTATTGTTGTGGCGTCGCATACTAACGCTAAAGATAATCAATTTTATCTAATATTTTTGTGGGTTTTCCGTGTTCCGGCCGCTTCTTGGTATAAGATGTTTATTTATTAATTAGTTTATTTACGTAGTTCTCAATCCCGATGACTCTTCGTTTTATATTCTAGAATATTCTTTAATTAGGATAAATTGTTATAATCCACAGGGCAATTAATTTAAATTTTAATTGCTTTTTAATGCAAAAGGGGTTGTGTTTTTATCGAAAACACTCGCTTTCGTGTTTCTGTACACAAATTTAATTTGAAAATTGGGATTTAAAATACATGTTGATTGTAGTTTCAAAGCTATATGGGTAAAGCTAGTTCTAAGTTTTTTATATGCATCGAAAATGTATTGATAATTAATAAGTAAAATAAACGGCTTTGTATTTATCTTAAAATGATGCGTTTTACGTTCGCATTTAATGCATTTTATGATATCTTATAATTAATTATTTTTACATAATATACAACTTAACTTTACTTGCTATTTATTTACAATACGACTATACCATACAGGGTGATTATTTATACACGCGCAATTTGCGTTTTTGCATGGCATTTTAAGGAATAAAAGTACACTTGTATTTTACAGGGTGTAACCATGAATTTATGGAAATTTTGATTTTTTCAGGATTCTTTTATATTTTGGCGGAATTTATTTGTAGAATTAGGGTTTCAATTACCTCTTGTGATCCCTTATCACGTCAATATATATATATATATATATATATATATATATATATATGTGTGTGTGTGTGTGTGTGTGCGTGTGTGCGTGTGTGATCACACACATGTATAAGTGATTGCATGCCTACTTGCATGTATCTGCAAACCAGTAGAAAAATAGGTGTATACATATATACATAAGTGTATGCCTATATAGGGTGTCCCAAATTGAGTAGGATAGCATGGGTATCTTTCTTATTATTAATGATAGAGATCTGCTTAAATGGGCAAAGTTGTGTCATTTGGATAGCTTATTTAAATTCCGCATAGATACATTCGAAATTCTAAATGGTTTAGAAATTATTTAAAAAAAACTGAAAACTGCCAATTTCTTCGAAGACGAATATTTTTGTTATAATAAAAGATACAAAAAAATGTTTCTTATAAAAGTTACTTAGTTCAATTGTGTGCACTTAAAAGTGATATTAAAATTAAATTCAAGATGGAGGTTATCAAGATATTAGCATCAACTTTCATATTTTAAATAGACGCCATATTGGATTTTTAGATGGTTAGATAGCATATTTTTTTCTCTCTTCAACGATGTATCACAACATATGTTTAAATGAAAAAATTTACTGAAAATGATAATTTTAATTTTTTATCAAGTAGGCATCATCAGATTTCTCTTAAACAAATGAAATTATAACAAACTGTCATGCTGAATTAGTGTATCTGTTGTACTAATAATTGGCATTTGTGTATTCTCTTTCCCAGTTATAAGGTGTGATATACTTATTCTATAAAATATTCAAATGGCAAATTTTTCAACAAGCGAACAATATCATATGTTTTGTACATACATAAAATGTAATAAGAACAGTCGTCTTGCTGCCGAAACAAACAAACTTTCCCGAAAAAAGACAGCCAAACATTAAAATCTTTCAAAGATTGGACACAAATATGCAGCAGTATGGATGTTTAAAAAAACCTACTCAAAACAAATGGAGACATTGCAGATGAGGTGTTGACACTGACCTGTGTGGAAGCTAATCCAAACATTTCAACACGGGAAATAGAAACCCAAGTAAACGTATCCAAGTCTCAAGCATCAAGAATTTTAAAAAAGCATAAATATCACAATTACAGATTTCACATTGCTCAAAACTTACAACCAAACGACTATCTCCACAGATCAACATTTTGCAGATGGTTTATCAATCAAGTTAGGGAGAATGATGATTTTATCAATCGCGTTTTGTGGACCGATGAGTCTTATTTTTCTAACTGTGGAATATTAAATCGTCATAATGAACACTATTGGGCACAGGAAAACCCACGCATAACAGTTCCACGCCGCAATCAAATTCGATTTGGACGTAATGTTTTTTGTGGTATATTGGGAAACCGTTTACTTGGTCCTATAATATTCGATGGAACCTTAACCTCTCAACGTTATTTGGAAATGCTTCAAACATCTTTAGAAGATTTATTAGACGACCTACCTTTGGCACAAAATAATCAAATTTGGTATCAGCAAGATGGCGCACCTCCACACAACGCTTGAGATGTTATCACCTACTTAAGTAACCGTTTTGATGGCAGGGTAATCACAACCCACACACCTGTAAAATGGCCGCCTAGATTAGCAGACTTAACACCCCAGGATTTTTATGTATGGGGCACTTTAAAAAATAATGTATATGGAAGTAATTTCCAGTACAATAATGTAGATGAACTACGGGAAGCGGTTATGCAGGTAATAAACGGTCTTAATGGGAATACATTACGATGCGTAACAAAAAGTGTTCTAAAACGTTGCCGATTGTGTTTAAATAATAACGGTCAACATTTTGAACAATTGCTATGATTTTTTAGTTGGTGTTTAATGTTATTCTAATGTTTTTTTTTTCGTTTAATTTGTTTTAAAACTGATTTGTGTTGATGCCTACTTGATAAAAAATTTAAATTATTATTTTCAGTAAATTTTTTCATTTAAACATATGTTGTGATACATCATTAAAAAGAGAAAAAAATATGCTATCTAACCATCTAAAAATCCAACATGGTGTCCATTTAAAATATGAAAGTTGATGCTAATATCTTGATAACCGCCATCTTGAATTTAATTTTAATATCACTTTTAAGTGCACACAATTGAACTAAGTAACTTTTATAAGAAACATTTTTTCGTATCTTTTATTATAACAAAAATATTCGACTTTGAAGAAAGTGGCAGTTTTCAGTTTTTTTAAAATAATTTCTAAACCGTTTGGAATTTCGAATGTATCTATGCGGAATTTAAATAAGCTATCCAAATGACACAATTTTGCTCATTTAAGCAGATCTCTATCATTAATAATAAGAAAGACACCCATGCTATCCTACTCAATTTCGGACACCCTGTAAAGGTGCATGTGTGTATACATACATGTTTTTTATACATACATGCATGTATATGTCGATGTATAAGTGGGAGGATGCATGTATGCCTGTAAGAACTCATGCAAGCATACATATGTAGATACATACATTATGTACCTGCATGTGTGAATAGATACATGCAAGTCTATTTGTATGCATGTGTCCAGGCCATTTGCAAATGCGTATAAGCGCAACATTCAAGCATGCTGGCATGCATATTTATTTATTTAATATATAACTTCAACACACTGCTACTCATTGAATAAGAATAATATTAAAAATAAAAAAAGGAAGAGTGAAACAAATAAATGCAAGTAAAAAAGACTATAAATACTCTTACAATAATGTTGCATACTATAATGTAGTATTGCAAAGTTTAACCATTAGATACTGCTAACAGTGCAGATCATTATGTTAATGTCTAGACAAATGCATTTATACATGTTACACATTCTATACAATGACAAGAATCTAAGTTTGTTGGTTCTAGGTGTTTTAGGTAAGAATGCAGAATTTCGAGATGATCAAGAATTATTAAGCCACAGCATGTGTTATATCACTTTAGTTAAACTGATGTGCACAGAATTTGAGGAAGATTAATACTATATTTTGTACAATTCGAGAGAGATTGAAACATGTAATGTTCTAGAGGTAAGCTGTGAATAGTATATTTAAGATGGTTATCAGTAAACAGCTTGTTGATACTGCTCAGTCAATTAAATATTTATTTTGTAACAAAAATGTTGTGAATAAATCAATAGAGTGCTTCCAATATAATAACAAGGAGCATTCATCATGTAGTGCAAGATTTGGCACCACTGTTGACATCCCAGGTGGAAAAAAGGTGTTTGTTTGCAAGGGTTGTAATAAAGCCAATAAACCCAATTCTGATGTTTACAATAAGTATATAACAACTAGTCAGTCTGATCAAGATACATTGGAAACACTAGAAGATTGTAGCGATTCTATAGTAGTAGATTTTTTAAAAAGCAATAAGTTTGCTGAAATTTTGAATCAAGTGATACATAAAAACTAGATTATTTAATCATCAGTGAAATTAATGAACTTAAATTAGAAATTGACACTCTTAGTAGTAGCAATATTGATTTAATTAAATTACTTACAAGAAAGGAGGTATATGATGATGTCATTACCTATATAAATAAACATAATGAAAATAATAAGACATCGATATTTCATGCTTATGATGATAACAGACATAAAGAGATTAAAAAGAAATCAACTTTAAAATCCAATGAAGCAGGTGTTTCATTCCTTGATAGCAAATAAATAAAGCAAAGATAAACCAAACACAAACAATAATTATTTGTATGAAAAGAAATCTGTTGATCTCCCATCCATAAACAATATTTCAAATCAAGTACAACATAATATGATAAATGATACAGTTAGCTATGTAACTGCATCTGATACCTCTGATAATGTAGCAAGAAACCGAGTATGGATACATGGACACAGGTAGTCAAGAAAAAATCAAACTCAAAGCCAAAGCATAAAATGGCTATAATTGGATGTGGAGTTATACAAGATTCAGCTATACAAGCAGCACCTAAGAAAGCTTATCTATTTATAAGCAGTCTTCACCCATTCACTACAAAGGATGCATTAGAAAGTTATGTTAGGAAAATTATTCCTGAAGCATATTGTGAACAGCTAACGTCTAAATATCCCCACATTATTTATCCTTTAAAATTACTATAGATTTACATAATTTAAATACAGCAATGCAACTAGAAATGTGGGTCCCTAGAACCTATGTCTCTAAGTTTTTTCACAACCGAAAAAAATCTCAAGTCCTAATGTAGTAGGTAATAATACATCCAGAACTACATTACATGGTAATGCTAATAAGATAACCTTAATATCATGTTCTACATTAAGGTGCTACTACCAGAATATTCGCGGTCTTAGAACTAAAGTACAATCATTTTTGCAGCTACCGCAGAATGTGAGTATGATTATTATTATTATTGCTTTATTATCCAACAGAATAAATCCAATTACAGGATAAAATTAACAAAGGAAGAAAATAAGTAAATACAAATTTAGATATACAGAGACAACTTTTATAATAGAGTACGTTAGTAAAAGTAATGATCTAAACTAAGGCACTCCGCCAAGTGAAAAATGCGTATAAGTATAAGCCAAAAATTCTGAGAACGACATAGCAAAAACGTCGCAATTATTAAATAACCTGTTAAATGTTTGTGATATAACATATATTGGGGAATTGGATAATAGATTAGTATTTGATATTTTGTAATAGAATGTTATACTTGTACGTGTATTAACAGACGGAACATTAAAATTTAATTTTACTAAAATATATGGTGCATCAATAAATTCTTGAATAATTTTATAAAGAATCAACTGACCATTAATTCTATGTCGCACATTAAGCTGTAGAACGTTATATTTGGATAGTAACAAAGTCTGACTTATACCTTGGCATGGGTACGCATGGGTCTCAACGATCTCAACAAATTTAAAATACATACATTGCACTTTGCTATGTACCCAGACGTAGCCGAAAGAAAAGTAAACACCAGGCTAACTACCAACCGCGGAGAGTGGGGGGATTCGCCTACATACCAAACAGAAACAAAAAAAAACACATCGCCCACGACTATCTAACAATGAAAATAAATTAAAATTTCTTGATTCACGGGTACAAAGAAAAGTATTGAATTTAAGTTACATTGTAAAGAACAAATTTTATAAAGGATCCACGAAGTGCGCATTTCGTAGCTAACAGGTAATAAAATCATTAAAATCAAATCAAATCAAAATTTTATTTATTGGTATATCCAAAAGGTAAGGAATTCAGCAAAGCTGATTTTAAATTCCTCCTAGAAATTATGAAATATAGCAATTATAAATAAATTATATAAGTAATAGGTAAACACAATGTACATATGCAAAAAATGATAAACTAAGTTAAAATGATAAATAGAAGAAAGGATTCCAACGTTTCCTAGATTTCCAGCAGCCTAACTTTGTGATTGTTCATATAGTAAGACATCGTATGGTTTCTTGTAAAATTTGTTTTTGAAGTTTCATAAAAGATTATTTTATATTTGTTATATAATTGTGTAGCCATGTAAGCAAAACAGCTCTCATATTTAGCAGTTTTATGCTGCATGATACTGAGGTCATTGTTATTCCTTAGATTTAGTAGGTGCATACTAGCTCTTAGTTTAATTATCTCATACAGATAAAGTGGGGTACAGGAGGTAATAGTAGCATATATGAAGGTAGCTAAAAATAAAGTTGCTCGTTGGTAGAATTTAAGCTTGCAGTGCAAATTGTAGAATGGTGTGATATGCTGTCTATAAGGTACGCTATATGCAAATCTGAAGCATGTATTATGTAAGACTTGTATTCTACGTTTCATTCGTGCGTTTAGATAGCTGTAGTATACTACGTTGCAGTAGTCCAGATGGCATAGAATTAGACTATTACATATTCTCCACTTTACTTCGGAGCTTAGAAATTGTTTATATCTGTATAAGGTGCGCAATTTATAGTAACAATGTCCGATTTTTTTATTGACATGACTTTCAAAGTTTAATTGTTTGTCCAATGCTACTCCAATATATTTAACGGCACTTCTAATATTGATTGTTGCATCATTCATAGTAAGATTATTTATCTGAGCTTCTTCTACTATTGTGCAATTTTCTTGAGAACAGATACATAGTGTTTCCGTTTTGGAAACGTTGAGAAGTAGTCCATTACGCTGGACCCATCCACTGACAGCAGCTAGGGTTTTTATTTAATAGATTAATTGCAGAATTTATGGTTAGATTATTACACGATACATATAATAGTACATCGTCTGCATACATGTGATATTTACAAGTCGGCGTTAAGACCTGCGGTAAATCTGCAGTGTAAATCACAAATAACAAAGGTCCAAGGTTACTTCCTTGAGGAACACCTTGAGTTACATGTAGCAATTGTGAGGTTTTATTATTTAGTATGACATTCTGATATCTGCCATTTAAATAGCTAGTGAACCATTCTAGAGTAGTTTTATCAAATCCCAAGTAGTGCAGTTTTGCAATTAGTAGATCATCCACGATAATGTCAAATGCTTTACTGAAGGATGCGAGATATGTAACCTCTGATTTGTCTGCTGAATGTGATAGATCATTTAACACCTTGATCAATGCAGTAGCTGTGCTGTGCCCGCTTCTAAATCCAGACTGGAGTTCAGGTAGGATGCCACATCTGTTAATATGTTCCAATGTTTGTGTATATACTATATGCTCAATGACTTTTGACATCACTGACAGTATACTAATAGGCCGTAAATCAGAAGGTTAGCAGGATAGTGGTTTTTTCCCAATAGGTACAACGACAGATCGTTTCCAAGAATTTGGAAATATGCCCTCTTGCAGTGATGAATTCACCAGATATGTAATTATTTCGATACAGTAGGGCATTATTAGTAATAACATCTTAAGATTGATACCGTCAACACCACAGGCATTGGATTTTATGCGTTTTATAGATTCTTTAACTACATCATCGTTTACAGTTGCGAAACGAGTAAACTGATTTATGCTGGGTAGATAATTATGCATATACCGATTGATCTCAGCTTTTCTACTTTTTGATGCGATATGGAATTAACAAAATAGTAATTTATAACATCAGGATCGTTAATCTCTGGTGATATCTGGTGTTTCACTGTAGAATGAATTTTGCATCTATCGAATGCCTTCCAAAGTTTTTTTGGAGCATTGATGTTTTGTCTGCATTGAAGTTCAAGGTAAGCTTTTTTCTCATTTCTGATGGCCTGGCCAATATAATTCCTCAAAGTTTTATAATAGTTGTATTTTGCCTCAGTCCTTTGTTTTCTGTATTTGTTATAAGCCGCATCACGTAGTTTTATCATTAGTTGAATTGTTGAAGTAATATATGGTGGAATATTCTTTTTAATGTTCACAGTATGCATCGGTGCATGTACATCATATAAGTTGATGATAGTTTCGTTAAACAAGTTGACCTTGCTGTTAAGTTCAGGTACAGTTTTGATGAATTGCCAGTGTATGTGATGTACATCATACTCAAATTTGTTAATATCAAAGAGGTTAAAATCTCGATAAGTAATTGTTCTATTGTGGAACTTTGGTAACGCGATGCTTAATTCACAGAGAACCACTCTATGATCAGTTAGGTTATTTGAGTCAATAGTTTCACATAATGTAGTAGTGATATTTTTGGTTGTACACTAAATGTCGATAAGTGTAGAGGACATAGCTGTAACTCGTGTAGGCTCTTTTACATGTTGCATAAGATTAAAGGCAGTGAACAATGAAATTATCCTGTTTTTATTAGTGCTATTTTGTAGGAAATCAATATTTTCATCACCCATGAGTATTATATTATCACATATGATGCTGACTTGAGAAAGTGCAGATTCAAGCTCATCTATCGAGGAGATAGTGTAATTTCAGTGACAACATGCATTTTACTCACTTTAATTTGTATCCATAATTGCTCAATATTATGATTCTCAACAATGTCTAATTGTAGAGTTTTATATGTAAGATTGCTGCTAATATATAAGCATATGCCATCACCTCTCATAAGGTGATCTTCCCTGATTAGGGAATAACCTGGAATGTGAACTAGATTGGAAGAAAAATCAGTTGGCAACCACGTTTCCGTTAAACCTATAATGTAAGGTCGTGTGGTGTTATGGTAGCGATGAACTCATCAAAGACCAGTATCAGAGACATAACGTTAACCAGACAGATGTGTATTTTGTTTATGCTTTGTTTGACTGCGGTATCCAATTATCTTCTGTGGCATAAACTGCTTGAATTTAATTGCTATGCCATTATGTAGTCGGTTTTAACAGTTTCCCTCTTCAACATTTGAAGATAGCAGGGGCATTCTTTATTCACTGCTGCATGTGCATCATTAATATCCATGTTTAGTTTAGCAAAATAGCAGGCACTACAGGCATCACACAGTGGTTGATTACATTTATCACAGCTGTATACCCTGTCTATAGCTTTGCATGTTGAACAGTGTGACATTATCACCCTGAATAATCAGGAAATTCAGAGTATGTGTATTTGATTATACAAAGATATGTAGTTTTAATGTTTATTGAAGTTTAATTCATTGTTGATATTGATAAAAATAAAACCAGAACTTTTATCAGTAACTAGCTTGCACTATCACTATAGAAAACTTGTTTCTTCACAATATTACCATTAAACAATGAACTAATAATTGAATTTAACAATGTTCAGTTAGTTTATATTAGAATTACAGTAGCACTAGAGATAGCAGGATGTTTGTTTTATGTAGGGAACTAGAATTACCATTTAATTCACTACTGATCACTGCAATTTCTACTAATTTTGGCATCGATTTAACTCACATGTACACACAAAAAATAGCTTGGGTTTTCTCAATAGCAAGTGTATTAAATTAAAGTATTCAATGTAGATTTCATCAATAGCACGTGTGTTAAATTAAAGTATTAAAGGTAGGTTTTCTCCATAGCAAGTGGGTTAAATTAAAGTATTAAATGTAGACCAAGGTGTAGTAACAATTAACGAAAGATAACCAAAAGCACTAGCAAAGCTAGCTTCTAAACATGGATGATGAACCGGTTTCACAACATCAACCGCTGATAAATAAGGATCCTCGATGTACGTAAAAGAAAACGAATCACATACCTCTATGTGTCGGGATGCGTATCTTGCAAGCAGCCGGGGGTGAGTCAGCATAGCAATGCCCTGGTCGTCAGGGTTCATTCACCCTGCCATCGTAATTACAGCAGTGATCCAAAGACTAAAGGCAGCTGGTCCACGGTAATGAACAGGTGGGCCTAGACAAAGAAAGAACCCATTTGGCCTCCAGCTAAAAAAAATCTAAAACGAGAATCTGATTAGAATGGGTACGCGCGGGGAAACTCGCCGAATACACGCAAGACACCTCCTAGTTGTTGAACAGAAAACCATGCATCGCTTTTGCAATATGGTGACAAATAAATGTAGAAAATATTTCAACGTACAAGCTGTAGAATCAAATTAACAATGGTTCAAACAACACGGAGTCGAACTGCAAATCCTAGCTTATCGAAGCGCGGTAAAACTGGAAAACCCGGCTTATATCGGATACTGCGCGACCATATTTCAACAAGTCGTTACATTGGAACAATAGAGAGAACCATTATACAGTGGCTGTAAGGTATACCAAGATAGCGGGTACCTATAAACAGGATATAACTATTTACTTGTAGCATAAACGTGTTGTTTCGAAATGAGTTCAAAATGAAAATTTGTAGCAAGCGTACTTGTAAACAAGATGTTCTCGTAGAATTTAAGAGATGCGAGATACCCAAAACAAAGCATAGACTATTTAATTTATCGAATAAATTTTCGTTGTAAAAGAAAAAGGGATTTGAGTTAAGGAACTTATTCGAGAGCATGTTTATTATTAATTATGTTGAAAATAAACGTAACAACTTTTTCTAATAAATCTATATAAACTTTATAGTGAGGGTTCCAAAAAAGAACGCAGTATTCTAATTTTGACCGCACTAAAGTTAAATACAACGTTCTCAGTGCACGAATGTTGGTAAACGTCTTACAGTTACGAATTATAAAGCAACATAGTTTGAATGCAGCAGATGCAGATGATATGATATGTTCCGAAAATCAAATAGCCCTCCAAGATCCTTAACACTCGTAACACGTGTCAAAATAACACTGTTAAGAGTATAGTTAAATATAATTGGTTGATGTTTACGTGTGAAGGAGATAATTTTACATTTACTAGTGCTAAGTTGCAAGTAGTTAGTGACCTCATCATCTAAAACTTTGGACACATCCTGTGTTAAGCATGTAAGATTTGTCAATGTAGATCTGTTCTCCATGAATCCATGCCGAGCGACAGAAATATAGTTTTTTACTAATGGATAAATACGCTGGTGCAAAATAATCTTAAACAATTTGGCAAAATTACATAGGATGCTAATTGGTCTGTAATTTGATATAGTAGTTGCATTACCACCCTTAAGCATAGGACAGATTTTGCCTATTTTCCATTTATCCGGAAAAGTAAAAGTACTAAGTGATAAATTAAATAGATACAACAGGGGCTCCGCAAACACCATTTTACAATCACCTATAAGAAACTAAGGCATTTGATCTGGCCCGGAAATAGATTTATTTTTAAGCCTTTCAATGGACTTCACAACTTCCTCTAACGTTAAGGAATTGATAGTAATTTGTGAATTGCTAATGGTGGGAATATTCACCTGTTGAGCATCTGACAAGTCAGCTGATGTAGTAGCAATAACAGAGACTTGGTTATCTGGGGAAATTTCTTCCTTGGAAATATTCTCTGATCTGTACCAGGTGATAAGGTCAGATCGTAAGCATGGCACAATTGGCCTTTCTCGTGGTGGGGGAGTACTTCTTGCTCTCAGAAGTAGTTGGATTAGTCATGTATTGGATTTATCCATCATTCAAACAAAAATACCACTGATTGATATTGTGGGATGCAAATGTATTATGAGAGTTAGTGTTATTTATGTATTTGTAATTTATGTTCCACCAATTACTCCTCCTTTGTTGTTAGAGACCCTACTGGAGTTTTTGGAGCAGTATGCTACGTTTAAGATTTTAATCATGGGTGATTTTAATGTGCCAAATTACAATAGTATTCATAGAGATTATGTCAAGGTTAGAATGCTTAGAAATTTTGAACAATATGTTGATGTACGTCAATTTAATCAGGTACAAAACCTAAATGGTAAACTCTTAGACTTAGTATATTCCAATGTTTCTTGTAATGTAACTGAAGACGAAACTTCCCTTAGCATGAAAGATAGTCATCATTCACCTCCTTGTTTATCTTTTAATGATACATTTCATCAAGCCAATTTCCCACCTGCAATTACTAAATCCTATAACTTTTGTAAGGCTGATGATCCAAAATTATATGATACTTTATTGGACACTAACTGGTCATTTCTGGAAGAATACCTTGATGCAAATAGAGCTTGTGATGCATTCTATAAAAAACTTTATTCTATTCTGGATCAAAATGTTTCTATTTAACGTAATCATAAACGTCGTTATCCTGTATGATACACGGAGGAAATTATTAATGTGATTCGAAGAAAATATCAGATTTTTCGTAAATTTAAAGTTCATCAACTTGATAATAGTTGGGCATAATATACAAAATTACGAGCTTTATCTAAGAGATTAATACAAGTTGTTTACAATAATTATATATATGAAATACAAAACTCATTAAAAACTAATCCAAAATCTTTCTGGTCATTTGTTCAATCCAAACAAGGCAGAACTCGTATTTCGGCTACTGTCAGTTATGATGGTCAACTATTTGATACACCACAATCTGTTGCTGCAGCATTTAAAGAATATTTCAGTGGTGTTTTTCAAACACAGGTGCCTCATGCAAATATTGATAATAGTCAGGATTGCAATGCTTGCAGTGGAAATTATGTTCATGTACCATATATTGAAATTCATGAAATAGAACAATGCCTACACAAGCTTACTAATAAGTCAACTGTAGGCCATGATCGGCTTCCTTCATTCTTTCTCAGAAATTGTGCTAGAATGCTGGCTAAATCTTTGTTCTATACGATTAATTTTTCTCTTAAAACTTCAACGTTTCCTTCTGCCTGGAAAACATCAGTAATTTGTCCAGTGCCAAAAGATGGAGATCCAAAGGAGGTTAAGAACTACTAACCGATTTCCATATTATCAAATTGTGCAGAAGTATTTGAAATGGTTCTCTACAATCGAATATTCCCGGCAATCAAAAATTGTATCACTACTTATCAACATGGATTCTTTCCCAAACGATCCACTACATCTAATCTTATACAAATAACTCAATTTATATCTGATACTTTAGATGATAATGGTCAGGTAGATGTCATTGATCACATTTCTCATAAAGTTCTTCTGTCTAAATTGCGATGTTTTGGCTTTAGTGACTTGCTGATTGAATTTTTTCTTCATATTTATCTCATCACATGCAATTTGTTAAATATAATAGATTTATGTACAAACACTATGTTGCGAACTCTGGCCTCCCGCAGGGCTCCAATTTAGCGCCTTTGCTGTTTACAATATTCATTAATGGCATTGTAAACTCGTTGACTTGTTATAAAGTACTTTATGCTGATGACGTTAAGTTGTATTTAAATATTACCTCACTAGAAGATTGTAATAGACTACAACTCGACATAATTCATCTAAACAAATGGTGTAACACAAACAGATTACAGCTCAATATCCGAAAATACTATGTTGTTACATATTCAAGAAAATTACACCCACTAATTTTAGCATACTGCCTTGCAAAGGATTCACTTCCAAAATGTAGTCCAGTTCAAGATCTAGGTATCTTGTTTGATTCCAATCTTTCATTCTAAGTGCATATTCATAAAATTGCTAATGCTGCAATGAAAGCGTTAGGTTTTATAATCAGAAAATGCAAAAGCTTTATTAATGCTGATTCTTTGAAAGTATTATATCTAACTATAGTTCGTTCTAAACTGGAATATTGTTGTACTGTGTGGTCACCTTATTATAAATGCCATAAAGCATTGCGTGAAAATGTTCATCGTAAATTTCTTAAACACCTGTTTTGAAAAACTGAAGGTTTCTACCCTAAACAAGGATATGACCACCAGTTATTGTTGGAAAAGTTTAATATACCGTCGTTGGAATTTCGTAGGGCTGCTGCCAATCTAACTTTTATGTGTCAATTGCTTCATAACAAGGTTGACTCCAGTGAATTGCTTTCTTTTCTTAGATTTTCAGTTCCCAGAACAGAAAGCAGGCATTCAAATTTGTTTTACCTGCCAACAGCTCATACAAACATATTATTAAAATCACCTATGTACATGATGTGTAATAAGTACAATCACATTAGTAATCACTGTGATGTTAAAATGATACTCTAAGTAAAATTCTAGATATTGCCAAAATGTATAAAAAATATTAAATGTATAAATGTATAGATGTAGAAGTTAGAATTAGATCATAAATTAGTTATTTTGTATCCTGTAAATGGGTTCCACCTGTAGGAAATAAATAAATAAATAGTCGTTGGGGGATATATTTCAGATTTAAATGCTATACACTTTAAGAGACAGTGTTGCATACTAATTTCAGTACTAATTACATGGCGTTTATGATATGGTTTCTATACAACTGCAGCTTGTTTGAGGTTCAATCAAACAAAGGTTTAGAAAAATGTTGTAGCTATTTATACATTAGATTTCCAACAGTTTCTTATAATAAAACAAAGTGCATTGTAAAACAACTTGCTTAATGTGCTCATTGAATGTTAATTTATAATCAAACGTCATCCCTAGGTCATGAATAAGTTGCAATCTTAGTAGAACTGTACCTCTAACAGTGCATATGAAAATTATTGTATCCCATGCTACATTATATGACATAGAAAAGGATTTTTCTGCATTTACACCTATGCATATTGATGTGATAACAGGTCACGAGAGATCATCGAAACCCAAATTCTAAAAATAAATCCCACCAAAATATAATGGAAATCCGGAAAAATAGAAATTTCCGTAAATTCATGGTTACACCCTGTAAAATACAAGCGTACTTTTATTCATTAAAGTGCCATGCAAAAACGCAAATTGTGCGTGTATAAATAATCACCCTGTATTATATAAGCGTATTGTAAATAAATAGCAAGTATCGTAAGTTGTAAAAATAATTAATTGTAAGATACCGTAAAACGCATTTCAATGCTAATGCAAATCGATGCATATAAAAATATTCCTACATTTTTTGTAAATGGCATAAGAAACTACAATCAACGTGTGTCTAAAACTCCAAAATTAACGATAATTTTGTGTACTGAAACACAAAAAGCAAACATTTGCGGCCCCTTTTGCATTAAAAAGCAATTTAAGTTAAAATTAATTGACCTGTGGATTACATAAATTTATTTGAAATAGAGAATGTTCTGGAATAGATTAGATTGGGAAGGAAGTTTCGAGAAAATACGTCAAATTCGTATAACATTAATAAATAAACATTTATCCTAGAAGCGGCAGGAACACGGGAAACCCATAAAAATCCAAAAAATATCAGATATAAATTGATTATCTTTTAACATTAGTATGCAACGCCGCAATAATAGTATATGTGAAACAAGGACAAATAGCGGGTCACGAGTAACTGGAACCAGATAATTAGGTAATAAAACAAGATTCTAAATTGACATTCACTATTTAAATTAACTAAAGTTAGGGTGAGTAGCTTAACAACCAACAATGTTAAAGTTGTAAAGCTCTAGACTGACTGGCCATCTAGGCCTCTTGAGGGTATTTATGCTATCCCTGCCGCTCACATTGCTTATGGGAACTGCAGATCTCATGTCTCCTATTTCTTTATTCAATACAAAGTATTACTTCTTAGTAATTTTAATTCTAACAATAAGTTTCTTATAATCTATTGTGACCTGCACCTGCAGTGTCATGTTACGTCTGGAATATTTATGGAAATTTAATAATTCCATTTGATCACATATATATCCCAATTTGGGGGATATGCATCATAATGTTCTACATTTTTCTACTAGCTTCTAGAAGCAGAAAAATTTGAATATATAAGGTAGCGTTTATCATAGGGGGTCATTCGATTTCATTCATTAATATAATTCCATTCATTCGAGCGCGAAATGTTATTTTAAGCCGCAAGCAGTTGCTATACGAAAATAGTATTTGAGTATGCAGTAAGCATACTGTAATTTAATAGTGGTGAGGTTGCAATGAATAAAGAAGCGATGTTTTAAGCGTAACTTACAACAAAAAATAGAAATTATTAATTACAAGAGGGAAAATTCTTCAAGATAACGCTATTTTTAAAGACTTTATTAAACAATTGAAAGGAAGATTTTTACCAGAAAGGTACTTTGGTAATTGCTGTTTGAAATGAAAATTTTTTTATGCAGAATCTTGTAAGCTGATTTGACGTCAAATTTAAAATAAGAAGATATTTTATTACGAGAAACGTTCTTTTTTTATTCTGTAAGTATCACTTTTAGATTTATTTTTAACTGATTTATATTTAATGTAAGGTATAATAATAAGTGTTAATCATATAATATTTTTATGTAAAGGGCTTTACTAAAAGAATTTGCGATCAGAGTTCAAAATACTCTGACCATTTAATAGATTATCTATCAAGGATTTTTTGGCTAAGCACACCTTACCAGCATGGCGGCAATAAACATAACCAGGTAAACAATCCTCAAAAGAATAAGTTTAATTCTGTAAATTTAAAATAAGGTAAGTAGCAATTTTTTTTTGTAATCAATACTTGTTAGAAATTATTTTGTTTGAAAGAAACAATGTTGTAAATGCTCTAAATGCTTTTGTATGAGAGAGAATATTTAATACTGCATAAATGCTTTGTGATATTGCTGTGTGTATTTCATTTTGAAAACTCCGTCAATTCCGTTCAGCCAGCCAGGAAAAATTCGTAAGGAAGGTAAGTGAATAATTTCAAGTTTTACAAACTGCAGTATCTGTTTCATATCATCCTTTATGTAATGACCAACGCCGACCTTGTCACAGCAATTTTTTAGCAGCACCTCAATGTGCGGCCATTTTCATATCACTCTTTCAGTGATGCCACAAAACGCGGCCTTATCACAGTACTCTTTTAGCAACGCTCAACGCGGGTCTTGTTATAGCACTCTTTCAGTGACACCACAACATGCAGCGTTATCACAGCAATGTGTGTATATATATATATATATTGCTGTGATAAGGGGTTGTTTAAGGGTGTATTGAGTAGTAAGGGTAGTGTAGTAACTGTAAATAGCGATAGTAATCAGAAAACTGCATTTATTTTGCAGAAAAATAAGTAATTCGTACATTATGTAAATAGCAAGCATTTAACACCCTGTATATAGACCGTAATTAACTTTAAACAATGCAAGTGAGCATATCTTTCAACAATAGAACGCGTATTCAGCAGAGAAATAATCGTACATGTAATTAAAACTACGTTAAGAATGTTTAACAAGTTTATAAAATAAAATACACAGAAGATAAGACAAAAACCTAATAAATCCTCATGCAATTACGCTTGTGATAAACAAGGAACAATATGCGCTTTGATAAGAAAACGCACTTTCAAATAAATAAATACATAAACAAAAACTAGAGTTACATCATTTATTTTCGTACAAATTATCCAAAAGCATAATCTATACAAAACACGGACGTAAGTTGAAAGTCTAGCCGCGATAATAAATGTTAAAGCAATCAAAGATCGCTAATAAATACGATGACACGGAAATACAAAGGAGTTGCATCAGAAAACAGCTTCAAAAATACAGGGAATATTAAAGACAAAACCTGGTTGGTCGCAGCAATCTGCAAAACTGCTTAAAAACCTAATCCAGATGTGGTGGGAAGAGGCTATTTAACACCATCGGTGATAAGACAAGTCAGTTTCCACTTGAAGCACGTCGAAGCCACGACACTTTTAACTAGAAATCTGCGCGTCAAATAAATAAAGTCTAGAATATATCAAATTTATGTCATTGTGAATATAGTGCTATGCAACAATTACGTTAAGCATACATAAAAAGTTTTTGCCGTTTTTCTCAGAAAACGGCTTCTAATCGGATTCTAATCCGCGTCGGAAATAATTACAATTCTAATTGGCTTATGGTACAATTCTGGTACAATTCTAATTTTAATTCTGGAATAATTCATGATACTAAGTAACCCACGATTCAAGAGGTATTTAAGGGAAGAGATTCAAAGCATATGCAGAGAAATATAAAATAAAGAACGAGGTGATTTTTGGAAACAAGGGGCAACTGTACTGAAATATTGATTTGACAAAGTAGAGCATTGGTATTCAATTGAAGACAACAAGGGGGTGTTGATCCACAACACAAAACAAAGCAGGTCAGATCTACCTAGTTTTAAGGCATCTTTTCAATTTAAATTTTAATACTGAATTTATTCAATTTATACAAAACTTGTTAGGAGTCAACAAGAAACATTGCATACATTTAAATTTACGTAATAAATCATAAAGAGGTCTCAAACATTCCAGATTTTTTTGTAAAGATATAGTTTTTGGTGACTATATTGAATTAAAAGTATATAAATTTTGGGATAAATAATACATATGATATTAATTGATTGAAGAGTGCATTTAAAGAATTTCAAAAACTGTAAATATTATTTCCTTTCATTATATGAATGCTGATTGACTTCGTTTTACAAATTCAAACAGGTAACCATAAAGGGGCAAGAGAAAATTGATCATCGTAACGTTTTGCACTCTGTGTAGATTAAAAAGGGCTAGCTGTGACATAATAATTTCATAAATTGAGGGTACACAAAGCGGTGGCGTTCAGTAGAACGTTTATTACATCGAGTACGGTGTTATCATATCAATATATATATATTGCTATGCTATTCCCGATTTTAGAATTATCAAGCCCCTACAATGGGAGCCACTTTTATTGCTGTGAAATTCTCCCCACGATTGGGCGTACCATATTTATTGCTGTGATTTGTCCTATTATTATTTTAAGACCCAATGATATAAAATGTTAAATTAGGATTTTTACACAGACTAGCTTACTGAATAAATCTTATTGAATTAAATAAAGCAATTCTAGAATACACAATATAATACTTGATAATATTTACAACACTCAAAATTTTCCTTTTGTACAAAATATCTACATATACCAGATTTATGCTTTTCTGAAAGCCAGCAAAAATATCTTTTAATTATATTCAGGGACCTTCAAACGTTCCAAGATACCTATTCCGTTTTATAAATTTTTAAGTGACCTTTTTGATAACTCTTACAAATATACAATGTGGCAAATATTAAATCAAAAACAGTTTTCAATAATAAAGTGTATTAAGATTGCTAACCTGGAATGGGTATTGTAGTTCCATCCTAGTCTATGATCTGCATCCCCTTTCTGTGTCCGCTTTGCTTATTGATATGCCGGCCCCATATAAGAATCGCCTCCCATAAATCGCTTCCAATTAAAATCGTACCAAATCAGAATATGTCCAAATTAGAATACGTTCATTTTTAAATTATCTCCAAAATTAGAGTATGTTCAAAGTTAAAAGTTCCAAATTAAAGCCGTCTAAATTAAAGGTCCCAAATTACAGCCATCTCAATCTCTGATTTGTTTTGATTTATACTTCACTAATTACGTGAGTTTTTAACACCTTTGAACATAGTCGTTGCTCAGTTTGAAAATAGACTATAATGTCGTTCCGTTACTATCGTATATATAAGCCCTTCCTCCAATTGTTTTCATTGGTTTGTTTACACTCTAGGCTGATACTTTTGCCTTATCTTGCATAACTCGGAATTTTTACAAATTACTTAGTTTAAATCTTCGAAGCATGCTCTGTTCGTCACGTCCGCATCTAGCATATTGTAATATTATTCGAGAATTTACAACTTTTGACTTTCATTAACTCGCGTATTTGGATGTTTGTTAATTTTATCGTATAATTGAACCGCCTGGTGTTTGTTTGTTTCCACAGAATATTGGTTTTCTGAACAAATGTGTTCTATTCCAGTCACGTAACGATTTTCTAATAATAAATTATTTAGAATGCGTTTACGTTGATATTTTCGACGCAATTGTTAAATATTTGCAATGCCAATTTATCTATGCTTTCCGGTGATTTAATTTTGATGCAATTTATTGCGTTTTAAAGTCTTATCTTTACTTGTAAACTACACTTAGACATATTTATGTTCTCATGCATTTAATTCCACATATTTTATATACAGTGTCCTCTTAATTAACATTATGTAGAGTGACCGATTTACTCTTATAATTTCGGAATTATTTGCTTTTCTTAAAGTTGAAGTTGTTTATATTTATTCTACGACCCCTATGACTTAATCTACCCTTAAATTACCCTATTATCATAGCAATATATATATATATATATATATATATATATATATATATTAAATTTAAAACGATTTTCAAAGCTATAGCATATGGATTTATAATTTAAAATAAGCTTTAAGATTAATTTTGCTTCATTTTAGAGTTAGGATAAAGATTAATTACAATTATTAGATATAGGAAGTGTAAGGTCATAAGGTAAACATGTGCATTTAAATGTATAAGTGCTATGCAAAGTTATTAGTAGGAAAGTTTTTTATTTCATGGCATAAAAATCAATAATTTAGGAGGGTGAATTCTATAGTGGTATCAAGTAACCAATATTCAAAATGTAATTATTCTATTTCTGTACATAACTTAGTGTAGGATAATATGAAGCCGGAACATTTATAATTTTTCAAAGGTTTATAATAGCATAAAATATAAAAGTGTCATCAAGGAACAAATTAACGGTTATGAGTTTCTAAGAAAGAACGTGCAGCGAACGAAATACTTCCATTAAAGTATAGCACTGTAAATACATTCAGTGTAATAATTTAAAAACCTGTAAACAAGTATCAAGGCTGCTAGGTAAAAGATCGTTAAAAATGAACAGCAGGTCTATGTTAGATAGGGTGTTGAAGGTTATATACAAAAATGGAACGATAAAATAAAGAAACGGATTTTGTTTTGTATGCGGTAGCAAGGAATGAAAGATATCATATGATTTGAAAAGGAAATGAGAAGTACGGTAAAAGACTACAGACAGAGTAGGACTGTTAGACTGTGTATATAACAACGAGAAAGACGATAGAGGGTAGATTGGTAGGGTAGAATAGAACTTGTAAACAGCGGGGATAAAGGTAAAGAGATATAACATACGAGTTAGACAAGGATACAAGAAATGGATAACTGACATAGAAAAATGAGGAAGGGTACAAGACAAACAACAGAACATTTTGGATGCAAGTCAGAGAGAGGTGACCGTATATACGCATATGAGAGAGGCGTGTTTTGATGCTGGTGTTTGGGTCAATTGACAGGAGACTTCAACAAATTTAATAGCCGTTGAAAATTTTAATGAGGGTTTCGGAGTAAAATGTTTGTTTTTGATTAAAAATTCTGAGATTTTCAAAACGGTTGGCAAACAACTACCAATTTTTCCGTGAATAGCTGAAGGTTAATGGCTGGGTTTGTAGAATTAAACGCCAGTTAGGTGTTGTTTTGTGCATGGGTTTGCGAAATCGATAGACCATTTAACAAAGGTTACCAAGAAAGCGTATTTAGTGGAGTGGTGTAAAATGATTCGGGAGCATTTTTGTTTATATATAAACCAAGAGGAGGCGGTAAATTTTTCTCTTTCAATCTTCAGCCAAGCTTCGAACTAAAATAGCACTTGAGTTACGCGACTAGTGAGTTTGAGATTTTAATTACAATAAATTAAATATACACAAGTTGGTGCAAAGTTAAAATAGCAGTCGTGAATTGTATAAAATACATTTAGAAAAGCTAAGCTAGATAAACGTAAGTAGACTTCTTCCTATTTTTGGTTGGAGGTGCTTGTTGTGCATTGACATAGGGTAGTGGATGTTGATAGACCAGTAGTAGATGTACAATAGTTTGGAAGTACCATACATTGGATGCAGAGAGAACTGAGCAGATGATTGCTGTTCTTGATGGTGTGAATCAAATTGGGGTGATTCCTTTACATGCAGTCATTAAGGAGGACTACGTCAGAGATGGTTTCAGGGCAGAAATCTGGTTGTGCTAGATCCCAGGTAACTGAATTTCATAAAAACTTATTAACTGTTGTGATTGTTTGGTGTTATGACATTTTGCGCTTTTTGGGTGGATTTTGTTTAATTTTATGGATATAATAATTGATTATTTACCTTTGATAAGGAATTATTTGAAAATATATTTATGTAAAATTATGTATTATAAAATGAGTGTGTAATATTGGCTTTTGTACAAAGTAAACGGATTTTTTTGTAATTTTTCAATGCAGTAATTAGCACTTAGGTACAGATAGGTTTTTACTATGAGCTCGTATAAGACCTAGGGTTTTAAAATAACATTTAGTGATAAGCCCAGTTACTTTTAATAATTGTAGATGTAAATAGACAAATTTTGAATTATTGTATTTTTAAAATGATTTCATTTAAAATTGAAGATGATTGTTAGATATCCAAGTTGTGAATTAAGAATGTTAAGACAAAGATTTGTGGGTAGTGATTTGATGTTAAAATAAAGTGTGATGTAATTTTGGTAGTCAAATTTTCTTTCTTTGAATAGTAGGGTACTATTTTCAGAGAGCAGCTGAGAAGCCATGGCGAATATCCATAAGGAAGCAGAGCAAAAATCTGGAGGTTTGGCGTCCTACACGAGAAGCATATTCAAGGTAGAAACTGTAAGTGATATTAAATGCAAGTTAAGGTTGTAGCGTTTCGTCCAAAGGGGATTTCAGAGCAATTATGACGACCCAATTGTGGAGCTTGAATTTATTTTAGGTAATTTTGTAGGGCTAACCAAGAAGTGCGTAGCATTTATGGCACCCAATAAGAGAGGCCCGTCTATAAGAGTTCGCAACAATAAAGACGCCCAAAGCCCAAAGTGTGGGCACGAATTTTCGGACTTATTCCAGCATATATTTCAGAGTATCACTGACTTTATCAGCTGACCTGAAATCCACAAGAAATTATTTAATTATAATTATAAAGTAAGGTTGTGAAACATTAAAGAAAAATTCGATTTATATATATATATATATATATATATATATATATATATATATATATATTGCTGTGTATCCTACAAAAAACCTCACCAGAGTAAAAAAAAGATATTCGAACCTCTCGAATTTGGCACCAAGATTTGCTGTGATTCTCGCCCTGTTGAATCTCTTCTGATAATCGCCTCTTTACTCTTTCCGCCTCGGCTGCTCACCTAGTTAAAACTTTCATCCTCATCCATAAAAAAACAAACACATTCCTACCACAAACATCAACGTTAACTCTATTTACATCAATATTCATAATACATTAAAATTTCAAAATTAAATTGCAGCATAAATTTCAGTATCATAAAATTTCAAGTTTAAATTTGTCATCATTTTTAATGTGCATCCAGAATTAAAGTCCTGGTAGGATGCATACTAATTAAGTTACAATATGTGCAGACCTAAGTCTGAATAAAAAGGGAGCATCTCCCACCCCTTTACGTTAATCAAACAGGTTAGTCTAATTGAGCTCAAAGACAGACCCAAATTTTCATCATAATCAAGAACATAAACTGCTAAATACTCCTTTCTACTTAAACAAGAAAATTTCACCTTAAAATTAAAAATTTGTTGTTTGTACAAATTCACTACTGTCCATTTTTTAGCAAACAAATTATAAAGTTATTCAACACACACCAAAACATCAAAAATCGAACAACAAAGCATAAGTTACCTGAAGGTTAATGCACTCGTGGCTCCAATGTACATCGTCCTTTGTTAATCACACCATTCCAACTGGGTTATGTTTACGGCTTCTGATTCTGAACGCTTTTAAAATCTTTTACACCATCATTCATCTAAAGTTGTTTCAGGGCTTCTCAGGAACTCATCTAAGTATATCAAAATCTTGTTTTGTGGATCCAATCACGATTACGAATAACATTTAATTATTAACACCCCCGAAAAATAGCAAAGAAATTCATACTTCTTTCACGCTATACCCCAAAACTGCCTACTTTTGTTTATTCATTTATCGTTACAAATTTGGATAATTGGTACAGTAATACTCGCAAATATAACTAGACCTTATTACCTTGTATCTTCTTTTCTAAGTGCACTAATGCATAATAACTTGTATCGTAGCACGTAAAGAGCAAACTGTTTTAAAGTATTGGATAATCACAAAATATAAGAGCAAACTGTTTAAAGTATTGAATCAAAATCGAAAATCTAAGAGAGCAAAACTGTTTAAAGTCCGGCTTTATATAATAGCTCGCCTGTACGTCGGTTTTGTCCCGCGACGGCCAGTTTTCAGAATTTCGCATACTATGTTCCCTTTTCGACAGTCCGGCACAGCGATTCTAAAAATTTGCACACGCGCCAGTTGAAAATCTAAGAATTTTCACACGGCTCGCAAACACGTCCGAGAACACTAATTAATTTTGTATAGAAATCGTTACGTTTACACCTCTCATATCTGCAACTTATTTCAACCAATCATTTCCTCGTGACGTTACTCAAATCACGCCTTTTATTATCTGTGTCTCTGCCTTGCGCATTTTATCTGTCTTTTTCTAACTTGCTCCTAGTGGTGCAAATCGATACTCGTTACTATCGGTTATTTCAGTCCACGTGTATTCTTATTTGAGTTAAATAACCCCGTATCTAGCCTTCCCGTTAATATAAGCTACGGTTTATCCGACCGTTTCCAATATACGCAGAATTTTCATGTTTATCCAAACAAATTAAACTGAAATTGACTTTTAAAAATACGCAGGTGTGTGCTCCTAATTAACGTTTTAATATAATTCTCAGAGCTTTTATTTCATGGTATTTTAACCTTGGATTTTCACAGGCTTTTATGCTTATTATATTATTAATAATGGTTCAATTAACTCCAATTAAAATAATAATAAATGGCATTGACTTCTACCCTTTAATTTTTAGCGAATCTTAATTGAATATTAATTATTATTTGTACATTTTGTTTAATACTCGTTACTTAAAAATTGAATTACTTAATATAAATTTTGCACGTAATTTCTATTTGTTTCTTGGAACAATTAAATTAAATACACGTTGAGCATTTTAATTCTGCTTCTTTTTATAGAAAGCGCCCTTATACACGGTAATTAAAATTATTTGATGTCGTTAATTAATTTTCTACCCTGGTCTAAATTTGAGTAATATATATATATATATATATATATATATATATTGCTACGACATTGCCGAACTCCCGGTGTATTTAACGCTCAGTTATACCATGACCGCCACCTTTCTGTGCCTCTAAAATATTTAAAATAATTTTAAAAACAACACAATAAAATTTATGCCCTGACTAGCTCAGTTATGCTCTGCAGAGTGAACAACGATATGATAACAAAGAATAATTACCCTCTTCCCTCTAACACTTCATGTACCTGAATAAGTTAACGAAATTCAACAAAATTTGTATAATAATCTAAGAAATATGTACAATTTCCAACTCTACGACATTTGTACTGTCATATGCTATTTAAGAACTTTTGAATCAAAATTAAAATAAATATTGAATTTGTTCGTTACCATAATTTATAACCCATTTTAAGCAATTAAGACAGCAAAAATAATTATGTATAATAATGAATGTTTCGTTGAACGTTTGACGAGCCTTTCCCTTTCCCTTAACTTACTTTCTACGTATCACCAAATTTTTGATGGCATAAATAAAATTTAATGGTATTTAATGGTAAATTAATTTGAAAGGATTTGGACTATCTTGATGTATGAGTTTGAAATGCAATTTTGATAGTATTTTTTCAACAATTTTGAACATAGATGCAAGTTTACAATATGGAAAAAGAACAATCTGCATAATTTAAAAGATAAAACAAAAATCTCATTGTTTTAATATCTTTACAAAAACATTTTTTTTATTTTAATTAGGTTAAATTATGTAAGATTTTATGTGTAAATCAAATTAGTTAATTACAAGGATGCAACGTAACAACTTAACATATTGTTTGAAAGAAAAAGCCGTTTGAATAATACTGGACCCTATCTTTAGATTTTAATGTTTGTACAAAAGTAATTTTTTTGAAATGACATGTAAGATATTTTGTTCTGAATGGACCTGCACCTTAAAGAAGTTCTAGATTACTAGAATAGGTGGAATGACTTTCACGTTCCAATGACCTAAAGAAGTAAACTACAGGTTCAACCCAAGTAGTAGGTCTTTAGCGAGGAACCAGACTAAGACAGATCCCCAAAAGAGGGCAGCAGCTCTTTCGGTATTTAGATTGGCAGAGACCATAGGGGTCTGTATGGCATTCTAAGACACACTGCGATGTGAAAGGTAATGGGAAGCCACCAAATTACCTCCCAAGTACCCAGCGTACTTAAATTGTAATTAAGATGATGGCATTCGCTGGGGTAAAAGATTCCAGAGTTAAAATAGTCCCCCCATTCGAATCTCCGGGAGGGGACTACTTTGGAAGGTGTGACCGGAAAATTTAGAAAAGAAGTCGGAAAGATTTTGCGAATCGGAGCCTGGTATGTCAAAAGTATGAAGCAAGTAGATAAGTTAGAGAACTTAAAAATTTAAATGGATAGGTTAGCACTAGACATAGTAGGGGTCAGCAAAGTTCAGTGGCCAAAGGCGGGAGATTTTTGAAGTGGAGACTTTAGGATAATTCATACAGGTTCAGAGGAAGCAAATTCGGGTGTGGGAATAGTTATGTGAGAAAAGATACTACTTACTACTGCAAAAGAAGGAAAGAGTACTCATGGTTAGATTAGAATCTAAACCAGTATATACAGTAATAACACAGATATACATGCCAACCTCTAGCTACAGAGAGAAAGAGGAGGTAGAAGCGATCTACCAAGATATCGAAGACATACTAAGATGTGTAAAAGGACATGAAAATTTAATAATTATGGGAGATTTTAATGCAGTGGTAGGTGAGAGTAGGGAAGTAGTGGTAGTAGGTTTATTTGGTTTAGGCACGAGAAACGACAGGGAAAATAGGTTGCTAGAATTTTGCGACAAAAATAATTTAACCATCACAAACACATTATTTCAACATCATGCTAGAAGACAAAACACATGAAAAATGCCAGGAGATATAGGAAAATATCAAACAGATTACATTCTTGGTAGACAACGGTCTAGGAATCAAGAAAACTACTGTAGAAGCTACCCAGAAGCAGGTAAAGACACTGGCCATAACATCGTAATTATGAAGGCCACTCTTAAATTTAAAAATTTGAAAAAGGGAACGGAAAAAGGCACTTTGACTTTGAGAAACTTAAAGATAAAGATATCTGCATAAGATCTGAAAAAATTTCAAATGAATTGCTGAAAGATATCAGGAAAATTTCTAATACTAAGGAAGTAGAAACAGAATGGAATATCATTAAATCCGCTTAGACATGGCGATCAGAGAAATTCTGGAGTATACACAAAAAGAAAATAAGAAACCATAGATAACAAAGCATATCCTGAATTTAATAGAAGCATGACGAAAATACAAAAATGTATCACACAAAACAGGAAAACATACAACCCATAAAATGGAATTTATTCCCAAACGCAGGAAACCTAAAAAACAATGGATTAATAAAAAGTGAAAAGAGGTATAAACTAAGATGGAAATATGAAAGACAGACGAAGCCTACAAACTAATTAGAATGAATTTTAGGGATATAAAACCGCATAGCAAAAATATAAAGGACAAGGGAAGAAACATCATTATAGAAAATGTAGAGAAAGTGGTTAGATGGCAAGAATATATAAGGATGCAAGAGAGGAACTAACAGCATTAGAACAGGAATCAGACATTGAAAAGTATGACTTGGGATATCTTATAGTTAGAGATGAGTTTGAATTAGTATTAAAGGATCTGAAAAATGGTAGGGTGCCAGGTACAGATAAGATGCAAACAGAAACTCTAAATGCCGCTGGACAAGCAGCAACAGAATGTCTCTTCCAACTTGTAAGCTATATGTATAAGACAGGCAAAATATCCAAAGATTTTAAACGTAACAACATAGGCACTATAAAATAAAAATGAATAAAAACCCTTAACCACAAAAAATATTTAAAATACTAGATACGTATTTCGACCACTATGTGGTCATCATCAGTAGGAATTTGCAATTTAAATAATAATTAGCTGTTGTTCCGGAACACTACAAAGGATATTCTCCTCACCACTTAGGCTGAAGTGAACCTTCTCAACATACAATTTACTATAATGTTGCTTTAAACACTATCGAGGATATTCTCCTCACCCCCAGGCTAATGTTCTCCACAACAAACAAGTTAATTGTGACGTTATAACTAAAATCTACTTAATTTATACTAATTCTAAATCTGCTGAAGCGGAACCAAATTAATCTTGCTTTCTCATTGGTTGTTGACCAATAGGGAACGCAAGGCTGATGGCTCTATGGGACCTTTATCAGTGTTTAAGAGGGGTCCTTTATGTTTAACAATTTGAATTGATTCATAGGTATTTAAGAAGGAACACGTTAGTACCGCTTTTAACTATTTAGCATTTTCTAGTTTAACGAGGTGGCTGGTTTCAAAAATATGCTTGGCAAACTGATACCTTTCGTATCTACCATATTTGAAATGAGCAATGTACTCTTTAAATCTTGTTATATTTCTCTTGGTCTAACCAATATTTTTTTGAAAACACCCTGGCCCTGAACAACTAATTTCATAAATCCCCAACTTTTGCAATTTTTCCACCTTGTCTTTTGGATTACCTAGCAAATCTTTAATTTTATTAGTATTACTGAAAGCAATTTTGAAATTAATTTGTTTGAATATTTTATCAAGACCCTTTGTGATTTTCTGAAATGGAAGTTTAACATATTTAACATTATCGTTAGAGGTGGTCAATTGCAAAGTCGTTGATTTACGGGTGTTAATTTTATTTATTACACTTTCTAAAGATATTATCTATAATATCAGAAGAGAAACCATTGTAATTCGCTATTTGTTTAATAAAAGCAAATTCCTTATTAAATCTGTTTTTATTTAAAGGGAAATTCAATAATCTATTAATTAAGAAGTTAAATGAAGCCAACTTATGTTGTATGCTATGATTGGAGGAAGACAAAATAAAGCGATTTACATTGGTTTTTTTTCTATAAATGTCAAATTCCAATTTATTACCATTTTTAATTACTAATGTATCTAAAAAGAGTAATTGTCCATTATTCTCTAGTTTAGATGTAAATTTTATGCTTTGAAATTTTGAATTCAATTCTTTAAGAAAATCATCAACATTTGATTTAGAAGTGTCAAAAACTGCAAAAATGTCATCCATGTACCTTAACCATATTCTTGAGGAGTATTTGGAATTTTCTATTAACTCGGTCTCAAAGCGAGACATAAATAAATTTGCTATGAAAGGTGATAGGCTATTTCTCATTGCAGTGCCTTCATATTGTTCGTACAACTTGTTGAATTGCAAACAGTTCTTGGACATGCAATATTTTTGCTGACTCCTTACAAATTAGAAAAATATATTCAGTGTTTAAATTTAAATTTGAAATGATTCCTTATACTAGTTAGCCCTGACCTGTGATTTCATATTGAGTCCTTTTCTCCTTTGGTCTGCTGTTGCGTGTGTTGGATCAGCACCCCTTTTATTATCTTCAATCAAAAAACAATGCTCTACTTTGTGCTCCTTCACGTGAGTTTGAACCAATAATTCAGTATTGTTAATCTTTTGTTTCCAAAATTCACCTCGTGCTTTACGTGGATTTCTCAACTTGGCTATCCCAATTTAGATATAAGTTAGATTTCTAAATACCACACTTAGATACAACTCAGATCCTTCTGGATACCACTTAGATTTCTCGATATCACTTACATACAACTTAGATACAATTCAGATCCTTCTGAGTACCACTTAAAGCCGTTTTTCTGCAAACGGCAAACGCTTTTTCATGTATCTTCAATGTAATTTGTCATCAAATATTATACAACACCACTTTTCACAAAATTTAATAATTTAATTTGAAATTTATTTCGACGCGTACATTTTCGAGTAACATTGATGCAGGTTCGACGTGGTTCAAATTGAGACTCGGCCTCCTTATCAACTCTGGGCGTTATATAGTTTTTGCTATCTAAATTTTGATTGGCTTACAAAGTCTTGTAACCAACCATGATTGTTTTGGATATTCCTAGGAGTTTTCAAGCTTTATTTCTGATGAAATTATTCTGTGGTTACGTATTATGCTCATATTTCTATTATTTCACAATCTTTGACCGCTTGTTTTGTTATTATTATTGGTCTTTAATTTAGCTTATGGCTGTTGTTTGTGTAGATAAAGCTTTTGGGAAATTGAACAAATAACTGATGTAACATGAGTAATGTAAATCCACGTGTTTTTGTTTATGTCTCATATTTAAAACTTATTTTTGAAAGTGCGTTTCTTATCAAAGCGCTTTATTATTCTTTCTTTATCGCATGCGTAATTGCGTAAAGACTTACTAGGCTTTATCTTATCTGTTTGTTTATAAATTTAGGAACGCTTCTTGAAGTAGTTTAATTGCATGTATAATTATCTCTCTGCTGAATGTGTTCTATTATTGAAAGATATGCTTACTGACATTGATTAAAGTTAATTGCGGTCCATATATAGGGTGTTAAATGTTTGCTCTTTGCATAATATGCGAATTATTTATTTTTCATGCTAAATAAATGCAGTTTTCTAATTCCTATTGCTATTTACATTTATTACGCGACCCTTACAACTCAATACACCCCTAAATAATCCCCTTATCATAGCATTATTCCCCCAAATTAAAATATACAATTTTAGAGCAATGTCATTTTTGGTGCCCAATATGAAGTCAAAATCCCATTGGTCTACAAATTCTTATATTTTTATTTTATTTTACCAAGTCTAATTCCCCCTTGTTAATCCCCTATTTACACCTACCTAATCTTATACCTATGTCCTATTTTACTACCCTATTTATACCTATACCTAAGTTTATTTTACATTTTGTACACTTATTTGTATCCCTTTGTATGGGTAATTAAATTAATGTGGAACTTCCCCTTTATTGCTCCTGAATCTTATGTCCTTTAGCTTGTATTTGTTCCCTGCTCTATAAATATACCCTCACTATCTATTCAATATCTCAAAAATTTAACTTTATCTTAAAAAAATTCACACTTCTTTAAATTTAATCTTAAACCTGCTATATTGAATTCTAATAAAATTCTTTTCAAATGTATAAAGTGTTGTTCAACACCATCACTAAAGATCAAAACATCATCCACGTAGTGGATACAAAATTCCTCGTACGGTCCCAAAATACTTTGCATAGCTTTCACTAATGCAGCCGTACTCGCAGACAAACCAAAAGGGACCACTTTAAATTGGTATATTCGCCCTTCTACAGAAAAACCTGTATATTTCCTCGATTCTCGTGCTAATGGAATTAACCAAAATGAATTCTTCAAGTCTATTTTGGTAAAGATTTTCTTACTACCTATCCTTGCCAATATGCTATCCATTGTTGGTGGACAATTGTATTGCGGTTTTGTTCGCTTATTAATCTTCCTTGCATATAAGCATAACCTGATGCTATCATCACTTTTCTTCACAACGACCAATGGATTCACAAAGTGTGTACTTGGGTTTTCGATGATACCTTCACGTAACATTTGTTCTATTTCTTCTTTTACTCTATCCCTGTATGCTGCTAGAATAGGATATAATTTAGTGTTAAACGGTTCGATATTTACTACCTCTAACTTGTGCTCATAACCTATGGCAATTCTTGATTCCGACCATATTAATTCTGAATGCTTTTGTAATAATAAATTCACCCTGCTTTTCAAATCTTCTGGACATTTAATTTCCTCATTTGTATTCCCTCCATTATCTATTTCATCCTCAAATTGGTTAATATTTAAGCAGTCACCCTCGACTTCTACATTCCCCTCTTCGTAACATTTAATATATTCTCCATTGCACTCAATTTCTTTACATTCTGCATTTATCTTCAACCCCAGCTTGTCATAACATCCATCCCAAATATAATATCCATCTTTAGTCCACGTACAACCATAAAATCATTCTCCAACTTTACACCTCCCATTTCACATTTCAGAATTACCTTTTTACTTATTCTTGTTTATTTTTTAATATTAGGTGCCACCACATTACACCTCGTTATAGGTATCGCCTTATCCATCAATTTTTCCCATTTAACAAATTCTTACGCAACAAGCGATGCTTCTGCCCCAGTATCAATCAATACTCTAACTATTTTATTTTCCACCTTTAAATTAACTATAGGCAATAAGTTTCTTTCTAATTCACTTTCCATCTCATGTTTAATAAATTCTCGCTGATGTTCGTCGCTGTTTATCCGTAAGAGCTTACTTGGTTTGTCCGTATCTAAAAATTTTGGTTTTGCATGGAGGGTCCTGCCTGATTCGTTATCTCTACATATGTGCCATTAATATTCCTTGGTTGTGTTCGTCGATCCTCATGTTCCTGTCTACTTATATCTTGGTTATTGTTTCCCTCATGATTAGTCCGCTCTATTACTTGTCTTGGTATCTGGCCTGAATTTCTACTACGCCTGAAATTATTATTAAAATTATTGTAATTACCCCTATTAAAAATTCTCCCATAATCATAATTATTTCGTTGATAATTAATTCTTCGAGTATCAGTGCCTCTTTGCATCCTCATAAAATTTGTGCATTGATTCCTAGTGCTATCTTCTGTTCTATAATTTGATCCCAATTCATCATACCTTTGTAGATATTCTATAAATGTCCCGGTCTACTATATTTTGTATTATGATGTACTGTTTTACTTCTGCGTTGAAATGCCCTGCCAAATATTTTATGATTTGTTTATCCTGTAAAGGAGGATCTAATTGTTTTACTACGCTAAATTTTCTTATAGCATATAATTCCCGGGTCATTCCTGTATCTAAATTACATTTCCCATGCTCAGGTCATTTCTTACTTTATCTTGTTGATTATCCCCCAAAAGTGTCGTAAAAATTTTTGTTCAAATTGTTGAAATGTTTCTACCTCGCTTTCTACTAAGTTATACCACATTTCTGTTCCCCCTTTTAACATCGATTTTACTAAATTTAATTTATATTACGGGTCTGTTGAGCCCTGTACTAACATTTTAATATTTTTCAAAAACATTTTCGGATTTAATTTACCGTCCCCGTAAAAATTTGAGTATTGGTGCCTCATAAATCTATACAAAACCTAGTACACATTTTGTTGTTTATAGTTATAATCCTTAGTCATTTACTTCGACAGGATGTAAATCACTAGAAGAAACTTTGATGCTTATAATAACAAACAACAAAACGTCCCTCAGTGGCATTGATAAATATAAGATACCACGATACAGTTACATTGTGTACCTAGTACCTTTGAAACATCTTAATACTTTACACTTATACAACCTTCTTTATTTTTTGTAAGGTCCACTGCAATATTTCTTTTGTTGTTGGTTGTCCTACCTCTAGATAAAGTGCTCAAACAAAGTATGGGTTACTTCCCTATCAGTAGATTCAGAATCTATAAAATAATAAAAGTTTTATTTGGTTCTCACTGAGCATTGAGATTTTCATATTTCAACACTCTTCCTGAGTTTTGCCAAATCAATTTGTGTGCGTGTTATGAGACTATTGTAAATAAATTAAATTAATACGTTGTCAATAAAGGACATAATCGTAAAGTGTAATAGTCTTAGTGAATTGAGTAATAACATTGTGCAAGCAATAATTAAATGTAATGAACTAATGAGTTATTAAGTACTAAATGAACTAACTAGAACTAGAACAATTATTGTAAATACATTATTAGTTTTTTAAAATAAAATTAAGTTCATTAACATAAATTGCACATATATAAATTATCTTCTGACAGAAAATAATTAGGTAAGTTACAATACCTACTAGGAAGGAAATTATAATTCCCTTATGTATTGAAATTTTGGTTCAATAACCAACAAGTTTGAATTTTTGCATCAATCTATTAACTAAATCGACTTTGTCTTATGTTAACTTCTTCATTCAAGTTTTCATCGTAGTCTAAATGCATAAAGTAAAAAATAATTTTATTCCATAAGTAGCCTCCACACTGTGTAACATTATTTAAGGTGATGGCTTCATGCAAACAAGAAACAAAGAAAAAGTCCGAAAAAGGAAAAAACAAACTGGGCAACTGAGCGAATCTCTCACAAAATATCTTTTAACGGGAAATTTTGAATTTTACTGCACCCCTACATTCCAAGCAAGGCAGGGATCTTTAACGTGCATGACAACACCCACACACGGCACCTACATTTTACTTCTCATCCAAACGAAGGCGTATTTTTGTGAAGAATTTAGCCTAAAAACTTTTAAGGGGTCCGTGTCAGAGATTGCACTCGGGACATTGGAATCATCAGTCAACATAGAACCTATCTGATCCATGGAGCCGCCCAACAACAGTACTCTCCACCAAATTTCACCAGAGCCTGATAAGTCACCCAAATCATCATCTGCGCTTGGGCCATACATTTCATTGCTATCAGCAACCTTAGAATATGAATCAGCTGAAAATTTAAACATGCCACTCAACACAAATATAGAAAACGATCCAGGAATGTGGTCTTTGTATATTACTAATGCAGCACGGTCTGTTATTATGCTCAAAGGCCAAACTGTCGCAGATATTAATTTTCCTACTGATGCAAAAAGGCGACATTTCAGCAAATTCTATTATACCTGCACCTTAAAAATTGTGAAAACAAAACACAAGTTGGTCGGTATATTTCAAGCTGTCGACTATTTGGTAATTGCTCATCAAATTAAGCTCCAGTAAAGGATTGAATAAATGGAAGAACGTAGTTGATCTCTTAAAGGGATATGAAATTTCTAAGTCACACAAGAACTGCCTTCTAAAATGATTCGTTTACAAAAAGTCTTAAAATGCAAAACAGGTATTGATAATTCATCAAAGTTTGAGATTGAATCTGCAAAATAACAATGAAAGAATATTTTGGAAGGGCTACTTGCTGTAGAGCAATGCATAGCCTCTCATAATTTAGCATTTAGAAGACACTTTAAAAAATAGAAAATATATCCAGCCGTAGCTTTCTACATGTCGTTAAGTTAATTGGTCGAATTAATCCTATTTTAAAAACTTATTTGCAGCAAGTGATTTAAAAAAAAACAGTAATCATTACCTTGGAAAAACATTCAAGATGAACTCATACAGCTGATTGCAAATCACATAAAATTATAGAAAAAATATAAAAGTCTATGTACTTTTTTATAATTCTTAATTTGATTGTACTTGAAACATCACTCAAATTGAACAAATGTCAATGATATTAGGATTTGTAAATGTAGATAATGGTGATATTGAAAAGCATTTTAACTGAACAGGAAAACTTAAGGTTGCCATTAGAAAACTGTCGGGGCCAAGGTCATGACAATGGTCTCAACATGTGTGGAAAAAAAAGTGGCATTCAAAAAAAAGCTTTGACTGCAAATCCTTTAGTGTTTTCTGTATCCCATGGCTACCATAACTAGAATTTATTATTATGTGATGCCGCGTTCTATTGTGTACAAGCTCAATCCTTCTTTAGATTTTTACAATGGTTTTATATGCTTTTTCCTGCTCTAGTGAAACGTAGGGTATTTTAAAGGAAAACGTTAATGTTTCGCTAAAACCTTCATAAATAACAAAGTGCGTGTGTAGAGTAGAATCTGTAAAAGTTAGAGAAATTAATATTGTTTGTTGTTTTTGCCTATTATAATTTTTTTTTAGTGAATAGTGTTTACTTCTTACTCGTAGGTGAATTGTAGACGTGGATGGAAGCCATTAAATGGTTTCAGTGTGTTGTTTATTTTATTATCTGGTATGCATATTACTCAATCATGCACGCATCTTTTATAAAACACCGGTTCTCATAAAACCAAGTTTCCAATTGTAGAAGATATAGAGTGTACCCATTGCTATGCCGAATATTTGTGAAAACTATTTATTATTAAATTCAAAGTAGACAGTGTCCAAACATAATTTTATTATTTTACTGAATTCATCCATGGGAATATTTGTTAATGTGTTTATTTTAGTCCAATTATTTTTAATAATATTAATAGCTAGTTCATTGGGGATATTAGTGTAAAGAGATTGAACGTTGAGTGAGATTAAGATGTGATTTATTGGTACTCCTTGATTTGTTATAAATTAATTACAAAGTAGATCAAAACGAATTTATCAATATTAATAATACAGGGTGGGCCAGGAATTCGTTAACATTTAAATCTTGAATCCTACGCAAACACGTGCAGCGCAGGGCGCGGGGAGGGGTCCTGCCGCTAGCTCGTTTCTCGGAAATTTAATTGTAATGGATCGCTTCACGGGACCGCAGCGCGCTTTTTGTGTGAAACAATTTTACTTAAACAATAGTGCGCTCATTACTGTGAGGCGCTTATTTCGCGTTGAATACGATTTACACGTCTCAAGTCAGTGTCCGAGTGCACCTTTAACAAAGAAATGGGTGAAAAAGTTCGAGGAGACAAGATCAACACTAAATGTAAAGCGAACCGGCGGCCCACGGCTTCTCGGAGCGAAGAGAACGTGCAGCAAGTTTCTGCTTCTGTTCGACATCATCCAGATTTGTCGACGCGCAAACGTTCGGCTGAATTAGGATTATCCCTCACACATCATTACGCCGTATTTTGAAGCTAGATTTGAAATTACATCCATATAAGATCCAGATAGTGCAGGAACTAAAACCCAATGATTTAAATTTGCGTAAGTCGTATGCAGAAACGATGTTAAATCGTTTTAGCGAATTTAACAACGTCTTATTCTCCGACGATGTTCATTTCCACCTCAACGGACACGTAAACAAACAGAATTGCAGGTATTGGAGCAGTGAAAATCCGAAACAGAAACACGAGAGGCCACTTCACTCTCCTAAGGTGACTGTTTAGGCTGCAATTTCAGCCAAAGAAATCATTGGACCCTATTTTTTCGAAGATTTTCGCGGCCGTTCAGCTACTGTTCATTCTGCTGAGTATGTGAAAATGTTGCGGGAGTTCTTGGCACCGATGTTACTGGAATTTGCTGGCTACAATCGTAACACATGGTTTCAGCAAGATGGAGCCACTTGTCACACATCTAACGAATCCCTACCGGCGGTCAAAGAGATGTTTCAGGAAAAAAGTAATTTCCAGACGAGGCGACATCCCATGGCCCCCCAGGAGCCCTGATCTGTCGCCAGCAGACTTCTTCATATGAGGTTATTTGAATAGTCGTGTGTACGTGGAAAAACCAAATACACTACGACAGTTAAAAGAAAAAATTAGCGAAGAAATGTCGGCGATCTCGCGGTCTCTTTGCCGACGAGTATTTGAAAATTTCGATACGCGTTTAGAAAAGTGCAAAACACGAAACGGCGGATATTTAAATGACATTATTTTTAAAAAATAAATTCCCATTAATTAGTTTTCATATAAATAAATAATTTTGAAAGTAAGTCATGTGGTTTTTTTTATACGAATTTTTCAAATGTTAACTAATTCGTGGCCCACCCTGTATAATAAATAATAAAAACTAACTCGGCCTAATATAAAAATATCTTCTACTATATATCTAATTATACAGCAACATGCACAATTCATACTGTTATCTTTTATGATAATAGTAATGGTGTTTGAATTACCTTATTATTCATATTTAATATATTCTTGTATTGTAAACGGCAATGTACGAGTATTAATACATAGTAACACTTTAATTTATTTGTATCGTCCAAATTTTTAATATTTGTATTTTCAATCAGTTAACGAATCTTTATTGTAATTTTATACTTTTTAAAAAATGTTATCAATCTTTATGGCAAAATGGTGGTACACATAATATTATTGTACAATTATTTGTCACTACATATGTAATATTGTAGAAATATAATAGATAATGATAATTAACCGAAACACATAATACAACTTTTAAAAACATTGGTATAGATCTATTATCAAGCACCATATAGCCAACAGCGCTATTTAAGTTTATGACCAAATTCCAAGATTTATGAACATTATACATATATAGAAGGTCAAGAAACCTTCATTTAATTATATATATATATATATATATATATATATATATATAAGATATATCGACTGTTTAAAATATTATTTTAGTATAGATATCGGGGAACAGTCAAACTTTTCAAATTAATAAAACGCGCTTTTAATCATTTGAGCTTTCGATAAATTTATTATCTTCTTCAGGAATCTAATAAATGCATATGAAAATAAATAATGTTTATCGTTACTTAATACTACTTACATTTATGTGAGTTTATAAAAACATACAACTATGGAAGTTGAACATTACTTCATTAAAGATTGAAAAACAAACTTGTCAAAAGTAAAAAACATTTATTTACATAATAAAACCTTATTCTGTTGTTTAAAGTACTGTACTATAATTAAAGGTATAAAAGTTGAATAGACTAAAGTGTTATAAATTAATTAAGAGGAGAAGTGATTAAATATCTTAAATTTAATTAACCAAGTTAGTACCTTCTATTTAAATATGTAAAACTATAAAAAGGATACACTGCTAAATTTTGGAATACCAAAATAGATTGAAATTTTTTTGTAATAAAGGACAATAAATATGAATAAATGTTACTTAAATTTTGAGTATCTGTTTTCTTGTTTAAAGGATATATTTTTAATGATATAGCAACCATTTCTAAAAATAATCGTTTACGATAATGCTTTTCTCTAAAAATAATTTTGGTATTAGCATAATCCATTGGATGTCCTGTTTCAATTACATGAAACGAAAGAGTGCAGGATTTAATTCCTCTTTTACAGTCACTCTTAGGCGAAGTAAGTCTGACTGAAAGCCATCTGGACGTTTGTCCAACATAAGAGCTTTGGCGAGATTAATAATGTTGGACAAACTTCCAGATGGCTTTCAGCCAGACTTACTTCGCCTAAGAGTGACTGTAAAAGAGGAATTAAATCCTGCACTCTTTCGTTTCATGTAATTGAAACAGGACATCCAATGGATTATGCTAATACCAAAATTATTTTTAGAGAAAAGCATTATCGTAAACGATTATTTTTAGAAATGGTTGCTATATCATTAAAAACATATCCTTTAAACAAGAAAACAGATACTCAAAATTTAAGTAATATGTATTCTTGTTTATTGTCCCTTATTAGAAAAGAATAGCAATCTATTTTGGTATTCCAAAATTTAGCAGTGCATTCTCTTTATAGTTTTACATATTTAAATAAAAAGTACTAACTTAGGTTAACTAAATTTAAGATATTTGATAACTTCTCCCCTTAATTAATTTATAACTTAGGTTAATTAAATTTAAGATGTTTGATCACTTCTCCCCTTAATTAATTTATAACACTTTAGTCTATTCAACTTTTATACCTTTAATTATAGTACAGTAGTTTAAACAATAGAATAAGGTTTTATTATGTAAACGTCTTTCACTTTTGACATGTTTGTTTTCAATCTTTAATAAAGTAATGTCCAACTTCCATAGTTGTATGTTTTTATAAACTCACATAAACGCAAGTAGTATTAAGAAGCGATAAACATTATTTATTTTCATATGCATTTATTAGATTCCTGAACAAGATAATAAATTTATCAAAAGCGCGAATGATTAAAAGCGTGTTTTATTAATTTGACAAGTTTGACTGCTTCCCCGATATCTATAATATTATATATATTTCTGTGTTATTTCCAGGTTAGGATTGATTATGTAAGTCATTTGACAATTTAGAATAAACCGCTGCGTGTAGATACAACTTGGGGAACATTTAAAACACTTTTTTAACATTCTAGGGTAAGAATTAACAACGTTAGAGTAAGGTTTTACATAATTTTACTTTGCCAAGATTCGCAAGGCATTTTCAAAATACTTATAGATTAGGTAGTAGAACTAATTAATTTTGCACATTTAAGAAAAGGGAAAACATTCTTAATGTATAGTGTAAATTATATCAGGTTTGTTGGACATTTAGTTAAAAAGTTTTACAAGTTTAGGTTATTGTAATTTTAAGAAAATTGAAACATTAATTGCATTATTTAAGCGTGTGTGTCTTTCCTAATGTATAGTGTAGCAGTGGTATAACGTTTCAAAGTTAAGAATTGAAGAAGGGAGAGTATTTCTAGATATTTGTTATAGCAAATGTTATGATAAAAACAAGCTTTAATGGTTTACAGTTCTGAGAGGCATGAACATATTGAAAATGT